>CM034538.1:21588011-21663884 GCA_020002185.1 Paraescarpia echinospica | reverse complement strand
TATAAGAATGACTGCTTAATAAAAATTCCATGTGCGGGTTAATTCTTAAACAGCACAACAAGTGAGTAGTGGTGTATGCAAGTAACGTTTAATGTTACCAACGCTTTAATTACAGTTATTATCCACGTCAGTGAGAGAGTGTCCAATAATCATTGACAGTAAATAACACCTCAGGGATCATCTCAGAACGTTGACGTCCATTGTTACTTTCGTTTGGGGAGTGAGGTCCTAAGCAGTTTTCTCTGGCATCGGACATCAAAAGTTTAAGTTTCGGACAAATACTGTTTATATATTGATACCATCGTATTCATATTTACAAACTTTCGGGGGGTGAGGTCAGATGAAAGTAATTTTATGATATCGGACATTGCCGTTATGAGATGATCCCTTACAAGAATATCAGACATGCATGTTTGACAAATTGCCAATATTGTGTCTTTCAGGCTAGGAGAAGTTTGCAGCCACGTTGTGCTCTGCTGTTTAAAGTAGAAATCGCAGTTAAGATGGGCCTGACAAAGACATCCTCCACCAGTGAGGCGTGCAAGTGGAATGCCAGCTTCCGCAAGCAAGTGGAGCCCCTGACACTGCAGGAAATGACGGACACAGGCCTCCTGCGAGGCAACCGCAAGAAGCAGGTCACCTCGGTCAATCCTTCAGGACGAGCCACCTTGCCATCGGTTGACGTCTTGCAATCTCTTAATGATATCTGCCCTAATGCTGCTTTTTTTACGTCAATTCCAGGATTTAAGGGTGAGGAGACTGATAGTGAGAGTGATAATGATAATGGCTCATACCCACAGCTCCTGACAACCTTCTATGATGAGGACAATTAAAGTTTGTCTGATAATCAGATAAGTGCAAAGGGAAATTTTATTGTGTCCAATTATCAGTGTTCTGCAGATCAATGCAGTAGTCGAGAGTTGTCAACAAGAAACCAGACTGTCAGTCAACTTTGGTTCAATCATCGGAAAGGGTGAATAACAGGCACTAAAGCTCATGATGTCCTAGTAAGAAGAGAAACAACACCTCCTGACAATTTGGTTAAACGAATTGTCGGTTATAGATCTTTCGACCTTTCTTCCAAAACTGCTGTGAAATATGGCACTGATCATGAGACCGAAGTAAGAAACATTTATGCTGTGCAGCAAAAGAAACATCATGAAAATTTCACATGTCGACAGTCTGGTTTCTTGATCGATAACCAAAAGCCATTTCTGGGAGCCTCAGCAGATGGCATTGTTAATTGTGGCTGTTGTGGCAATGGCGTACTAGAAATTAAATGTCCATTTACCCACAAAACACACACTGCACATGAAGCCGCAACTATTGACCCAAACTTCTGTCTCAAAACTGATTTAACACTAAAGACTGGACACAAGTACTACACACAAATCCAACTACAAATGCATATAAACAAGGTGAGGTACTGCGACTTTGTCGTGTTCACCCAGCCAAACGAAGAACCTTGTATCCACATTACACGTGTGCCCTACAACAATGTATTTTGTCAACACTTAATCGAAACCTGTTCTTTCTTCTGGTCTACATTTGTGCTTCCGGAACTAGTGTCTGGACGACTTCAAATTACGCCTGCAGCCACCTCCGACACACCTGCACCAACTCCACTTCAAGTCTGGTGCATATGCGCAAAGCCTAAATATGGCAAAATTATCAAATGTGACAATGTAAACTGCAAGATCGAATGGTTTCATTATGCATGTGTAAATGTCAAGAGGAAGCCTGTGAGAAAGTGGATGTGTCCAAGTTGTAAAGACTAAAGACTAGTCTTTATAACTTGGATATATGCTCAGAGAGACAAAATGATTGCATACATGTATGCAACAATTTGGTATCTATGAGCAAACACTTTCCACAGACCCCCCATCAAATGTATAACTTTCAGTCATTGTTAACTTCTTGAGTGTTACAAACCAAAGGATTAAGCAATCTAGTGAATGTATATAATGCATGAGTCGTCAACAGATGAATGAAAGCTGGGAATACTAGAAATATAATTTAACTAATTTAGGATGCATGTTACTGATAGCAGAGCAAATGCACATGATGTTATCAGCCTGAGGCACGAGACCTATGTTCATAGTTGTTGACAATATTTTACTCCTCCCTCTGGCAGCCACGCTTCTTTAATCTGGCAAACCTTGCTTTCTTCCCTTCTGGGGTCAGCTTTTTACTGCCAGCATAACCCATGAGCAACGATGGGGCATAGTCCGGATTGGAGATATCAGTGCTAGCTTTTCCTGTAAAATACACACATTGATTACAAACAGGCATTGCATTGTCATTGACACAACTACTTACCTAGCATGCTAGCCGACAGCCTCGTAATTATAGCCTACAACCCCTGCCCACATTTTCTAGTATTAAAATACATTTTGCATAGCTGTCTGCATAAATATTAAGTGATTTAATCACATGGAGTGTAAACATCCATGACCTATTTACTACTCGATGGCACACTGCCACGGACAGTATTGACAGCGCCAACTACTGAACTAGGCCAGGTTCTGCTTTCAATTTATGTAATGGCTATCAATATTCATGACTGGTAATATGTAACGCTAATAATGATAAAGCTTCAAACCTGAAATGAAGTGTCGTCCGCAAACACGGTCGTTATGTTTCGGGACCGAATCTTTACGTCTGATCGCGTTGAGCCACAGTTCTCGTCGTTTTTCATATTTCGGGATGCGAAGAAACGACAACGAACCATCCACACAGCGGCTAGTGCACCCCACAACAACACACGACACAACCATAATTCTCTATGCGTAAGTTAAAAGCGCATAAAACAACAATCCAAAAACCTAGAAATACACTTGAAGCCCGCCAGCTAGTCGTGTTTTGCCAGCCACTCGCCGCTGCCGATCACGTGACTCGGCGCATGACGTCACCGTGAAACGTCCTATACGTTAGCGCTAAACCTTCGTCACCTCTGCTCTGTGGTGTTGGAGCTTAAGCGATCTACGTCTTGCATTTAGAACACTGGGAGCGAGACAATTCGTGGTCAATCGTTGAGCGTCTGCGAAGTTAACTTTTTTCTTACACACATTAGGGCTAGACTGAATCATTCATTGAGCACGTCGCAACCAATGGCTACAGTACGTTAATGGTCCTGCACTCAGATGATGTGTGGAGGAACCGATTCAGGACCAATGATGGAACGTTTTGCGAAAACCAATACATTAAGAGGCTGCCTGTTGCTGTTTAAACGGCATGTGTGCGTGCGTGCATATGTGCGTGTGGTTGTGTGTGCGTGTGTGCGTGTGTGCGTGTGTGCGTGAGTGCCTGTGCCTGTGTGTGTGTGTGTGCGTGTGCGTGTGCGTGTGCGTGTGCGTGTGTGTGTGTGTGTGTGTGTGTGTGTGTGTGTGTATGTGTGTGTGTGCAGCCATATAAATAAGCTACACATTTCACTTAGTTAGTTTTGAAATCAACTTATCCGCCAAAATGTTCACTTGTCCGAATAATGGTTGCAGTGAATCGACGTCACATCTCAAATGTATTTTTTATGTACTCGTTTAATTGCAAATATTTCCAGGCCATTTCCAGTGATTAACAATGATCTTCATCACGAATATTAAAAGGAGACGTGTCATATGATGTTTCAAACAAATATCTTTAGATATGCTGAGGAAGTGGAAATGTGTACCTATACCGGCAATTTAAATATTACAACGATTATGATAGGAATGAGACAACAGTTAGGAATATTTTCCTTGCGATTTTTTCATAATGTTGCAAGAAACTGCTACCAACAATAAAATGCACTGTCAGATGTTTGCGTCAGTTTGCCTTTGAAAATCCCATCCCTCCATCCGGAGTACAACCAATGCCAAACCAGAAAGCACAATTTTGTAACATAAACAAATCTAATGTGATATTGTTTCATTCAACCTATACGTACTTCAGTATGTGCAAAGTTCTGTATTTTATAATCTGAAGATAAATTTCATTTCATCATTAGCAAATAAATTCAAATCTTTGTTATTCTTATTAGATAAGTATGAATAATATTATGTCAGTAATATTTAAACAATTTTAAGTATACGAAAATGAAATTTACAAAGGACCATCTTATAGAACTTTATAATGTATAGATTGAATGACGTCATAACATTACTGTCGCGCATAGACCGTCATAGTAGGTCGCCGTGCTGTACATGTCGTCGGCCTCGGCGGCTGCGCGTCTTGCTTAAATTAATTTGGATTTGAGTTCTTTGGATCCTGTCATGCATCCGTTATTTTGTCTTAATGTTGCGTATATCAATTGTAATGTATGTTTATTAATTTAAATCATATTTAAAAACATCGATTCTGTAGGTTATGCAATCAGGGAATGTTCGTCCGACAGCTGCTAATTCCGTCCGTTTTCACAAAAAAGTCGGTGTGTGATAAATGTGATGAAGACACGATAACATTAATTGAGATGGTTATTAACATTCCGTTCACCAACCATCATCACAAGTTTACCGGAGAGTTGAAAATTCATCCGGTGCTGACAATATGTTGCCAATCTGCTGAACTAACGTTTGGTGACTTCGCGAAGTCGAAGACTGCCGAGTCCGCGTTGGTTAATATTGAATAAATAGCCTACTACATAAATATTATAATAAACGGTATTGCTAATCGAATATAACATTTATTAACGTCATCAACTGTCATCCATGCGTGGAAGCAAGTTAACCGTCAGTGAAACTGAACTAGCTTTTCCTACGAGAACGGCAGACCTAGATGGGTGGAGATGACGCAGTTAACGGACACACTATGTTCGCGGAAAACTGATATGCAACCCAGGATGGCGGAGGAAAAATAAAACGCCACCACGCTTACAAAATTGCAACGTGCGTGGTTGCTGGCGAACAGAATTTCACTACAATTTCCACAAATTATAAAGTTATAATTTTGTACACGTCACTATTTACTGTAAATGTTCACATGTCCACCGGACAACCATGCAGATCATTCTACTTGTCCGCACAAAAACACTTGTCCCGGACAACCGGACAAGAGCTATTTCGAACGCTGTGACCGTATGCGTAATACAACACAAATGCATTTTTGCATGACGCATAATACATATGATGAAACCGTCCATGATGTAAAGTCAAGACATTTACACATGAATCTCTAGAGACCCCTAAAGTAAAGTTCTTATATATCGAAGTACCCAGTCCATTGGACTGCTCAAAGCTCTTTACACTTTACTGTTTGGTTCAATCGAAAGCCATCCAGACTTCTCTGGGGAGCATTCAATCACGCTGCAGTTAATTCGCGAAGACTACTCGTATACAAAATATTAATGTATATCCAACTATGTATATGTTTATAGCCAGGTACTCAGTCATATAGCTGAGTGGACTACACCAACGTAAAGTATGCGAAATTACCCAAGGTTCGAAACGGCATCCCAGGATTCCAAATCGAGTTCTCTCGATTGATGATCCATTGCCACTGCGTTCCACACAGACACATAATATAGCTAAAATCGCTGTATTATATACTCATTAATATCACAAGTTGTTATGTATTATGTTAATACAGAAACATTCAGAACAATTCCGACTTTTTTAATGATTTTATGAATGTCATAAAATCATTAGAACTTATAACTAAAATAAAAAAAAATAAAACCATTAGTACATTACCAAGATTAGTTTTGTTTTTTCTCTCCATCGACAAACGCTGACTACTCATCGTTAATCTCATTATCACTGACGCCAATCCAGAGTTACTTTGAGCACCCTGTGCCACGGCATTGACTGCGTACAAAGAACACTCGCTGTTGTTCTTGCGTCAAGTGCACCATGTTGTGAAGCAGTTCCACCGAATTACGTTCAACAGGGCATCATGTGATGGAGGCAGTTCTGTCGTGACAGGAAGAAATTAATCGTCGCTTAACTTCCACCCCAACATTGTTACACACAACTTGGCCCAGCTATTCTGTTACTGTCTCAACATTCCCAACACAGTCCTTCTTTGTGGTCGACTTTGCCTCACTCTCTGTGAACAAGTCAGCATGGAAGCAGAGGAAGACAACCATATATAAGTCACCCCCTCCAGAACAGGGCTATCCGTCGTTCCAGACTTGACTGCTGTCTGCAAAATCGCCTGATCTGTATCACACTTGGCATGTATGGTTTGACGTCCGCTCTACAAATTGATGAAATTGTGCTTGTTTTGTTTTATCTGCACTTCTTATTTTCCGTCCTCCTCGTATCATCGGTGCACGTAACGTCCGCAGCAGCTTTTCCTCCCACTCGTCGCTTACGTGCGTATTTTTGTGGATGTATTGTCATATCCATCAAAGACAAAGATGGATTGAACAAACTTCCCCGTCAGATAATCTGTGAAAAAGGTGACGGAACTCAAAACGACTGTGATTGCAATGAAGGAATGTGACGATACTCGAAACAACCATGGTAGCACTGAAGGAGGTGTCAGCGAGACATGAAATGGACACGTATTGATTAATTAATCATATTACTTGCAGATTTTTAATGTTGTTTACAAGTAGTCATGTCACCAGTAGTCACGTCACTTTTAGTCATGTTACCAATATTAATTTGTTCAGTAGTTATGTACCAATGATCCTGTCACTAGAAGTCCTATCGACAGTAGTCAGGACATATGGGTATAACAGTCACAAGTAGTCATTTCACAAGTAGTCATCCGTCCAGTAGGCACGGCTCCTGAAGTCGTGTCTCCAGTAATCATTTCACAAACAGTCATTTCGCCAGTAGTAATATATTCAGTATTCATTTCACCAGTAATCAGATGACCAGTAGTCGTTTCGATAGTAGTCATCTCATAAGCAGTAACGCAGAAGTCTCTGTGTCTCCAATAGTTATTTTTTTATAAGTAGTCATATCACCGGTAGTCAATTCGTGTCAGCTAGTCAGCAAATTAAGTCTAGCTTCGCCTTGGTGTCTTGGTTTTCTGCGTAAATGCCACGGTTTTAGGCATTAATGGGATTTAACATGGGGGTAAATGGGAAATATTGATTGCGTGCTTCGAGTAATTTCCCCAAATTTCTTTGCTGTATACATTTGGTATGTTTTATAGGTACCTTCAATGTAATTAAAACACTTGAAATAGCGTATGTTGCAAATTGTTCCAACTCAAACCATAACAGTCGTAGACTACTAAGTTCAGAACGGTTAAGGAACGAATTGATTTACCCAATAAAGTTGTTTGACATGCATAGGGTATTTTGAATAGATAGTGGGGGTACGTCGTATTCTAGGGGCCGTAGATTAATTCCTAAAAAATATGGCGCTCGAGGTTCAAGCCGTATAAGAGAAAAACGTTAATCTATATAGGCAAGCTAGATTATAATAAGATTATTAATAAACGCTATGTACGAGCAATGGCGAAGTTCGGTAACATCGTATCGTGCACATACATTGTTTTGCTTGAAGAGACCCAAACCACAAATGGAGGGGACGGTAGTTGCCGAGCTTCCCGCCCAATTAATTGCAGTCAAGTGGTGACTGAGTAAGACTGAAATTTAAAACTAAATCTTCATTGTAGCAGTTTCAATTGATAGCATAGTTACGGGGAATTGTTGTGCATATAAAACCAGTTGATATGCATTTGGCCTGTGTTAATTGACTAATACTGAAGATATTGTGATTAGCTCCACGGGTTATCGAATATTGAATTACCTGCGAAGGAACTCAGCGGATATAATCGCACGCTTGGCGGCCAGAAAAGTCAAGGCTAGCGTGGTAACTGTAACCGTGTTCTAAAGTTACACGTGTTATTACTACGCAATAGTTAAACGTGCCCTGCCGTAGTGGTCACAATTGTGTAGCTGGTTATGTGAAAATACGTGTCTTTCTTGTGGATGCTATTCTCTGAATATCAGCTTTATGTCAATGCAAAGTTTTTGAGTACGGATTGATCCACTTTCCACGGTAATATTAGGACTGTAAACCGAGATGGAAAACTGTCCTCTTCCAGTTGAACAAAACATAATTCCTGGAAGGGAAATAATTTGTATTTTTCTGTTGAACGAGGCATGCTTTAAGGGCGCAAATTTCCACGCTAAACGTTAGGCATTGGTAATTGTGAAGGTACTTGTGCGTAAATACGCTTGTTCGCATTTGATTCTGTCAATTTTGTTTGTATGTATCATTATTTCTAAGTAATATCGTGTTATTTTTTTTAAATACGTGAATCCGTTGCAAAGTTCATTACATTATGTCAGCTGAGATTTTCTAAGTTTAACTAACTTTTACACTTCAGATAATTATTGTTGTTATACAAAAGTCGTCAAGTAGGCAACAAATAAGGTGGTCCATGATAAAAAGCAGTTATCGAACACGTTCGCACAATGATGAGTGGGAATACTGCTAAATGTGATGCGAAATGGATGGGTGAGAGACGGGGCACAGTGGATATAATTGGGTCCACTTTGCCCCATGCGTTTACGGATATATGGAATAAATGGAATAAAAATAAATAAAACTACAAATGGCCATAACAATAAAGTTAATCTAATTTGCTGTGAATCATAGTTAACTTCGTGTACCTATTTTTCCGTATATATAGTGTTCCTTTTACCTCACTGAGTGGTTAAAATGAACACATTGCATTGGTAACAATTTAGGTGCTAGTGAACCTAAATCTAAATATTACAAGGATTAGTAATACATTTTTTAGACCAAATAAAATACATGCGTCATAGTACAAATCAATCCTAGTGAAATAACTATTTGCATCAAGTAACAATTGTTTTCTAAAGGTATCATCATTGCCCCGAACTTTCCTGCTAACACCTAACTTGTCAATCAGTCGACGAAATGGGCAGCCATCAATTGCGGTATTCCTAAACCATAAACTCACTTTCAGACCATGTTGCTGAAATACAAACATAATATTTGGACAGACAAAACGTCGCCAGGAACTGTATTACCGATGAAATAGTCTTTAATATTGTGATAAAGCCCAATACATTTTTATAAGGAAGAATGTTTGCAATATTTGCTTGAATGAGCAGATAGCCCACTAGTAAAATACGTGAATTATAGAAAGTAGCAAACATATCCACCCTCCGGAAGACGTACATATGTACATATGCACACACACACTCACACACACACACACACACACACACACACACACACACACACACACACACACACACACACACACACACACACACACACACACACAAACACACACACACACACACACACAAACACACAAATACACACACATACACACATACATACACACATACACACATACACACATGCACACACACTTTTTTTTTAATATATGAATCCGTCGCAATATTCAGTACATTATGTCAGCCTACATTTTCTAAGTACCTAACTTTTACACATCAAATAATTATTGTTGTTATACAAAACTCATAAAGTAGGCAACAAATAGGGTGTTACATGCTAAAACGTAGGTATCGAACGCGTTCGCGCAATGATGTGTGAGAATTCTACAAAAATTGCCCCATGTGTTTTCGGATACATGGAATAAATGGAGTAGTGGGCACTCACAATAAGAATTGGAAGAGGAAATTCGCACCAGACAAAAAGGAACAGTTATACAAACTACGTAAAGCTAAGAGATATGATAAACCATGATGCATTGTAGAAGAACAAGAAAGTCAAAGATGATGACACATAAATGAAATTGCAGATGGCCATAACAAACAAGTACAATAAAGATCACCTGATTTGTTCTGAATCATAGTTACCTTCATGTGCATATGTTGCCATACATATAGTGTTTCTATTGCCTCAGTGAAGGGTTAAGATGATCACATTGCAACGGTAATAATTTACGCGCTGGTGGACCTAAATCTACTTATTACAGGGAATGGTAATACCTTATTTTAGAACAAATATAATACATGCGCATTAGTACAAATCAGTGCTAGTAAAACACCTATTTGCACCAAGTAACAAATGTTTTCTTAAGGTATCATCTTTGCCCCGAATTTCCCTGCTTACTGCTAACTTGTCAATCAGTCAACGAAATAGGAATCCGTCAAATTCTGTATTCCTAAACCATAAACACAATGTTGGCCCTTAATTTCAGGTCATGTTGCTTAAATAAAATGATAATATTTGGACAAACAAAACGTCGCCAGTGAGTGCATTACCTATAAGATAAAATATTCTTTAATATTATAATAAAGTGCTTTACATTTGAGAAGACTGCAATATTTCCTTGAATGAGCAGATAGCCCAGTAGTAAAATACGTGTATTATAGAAAGTACCAAAAATACCAACTCTCCGGGAGACGTACATAAGCACACACACACACACACACACACACACACACACACACACACACACACACACACACACACACACACACACACACACACACACACACACACACACACACACACACACACACACACACACACACACACACATACACACACACGTCGTGCACATTATGTGAAAGTTTTACACAACAAACCTTTAAGATTTTGTTTCAGGGAATGATATTCTCATTCAACGTATAGTATTCACACAAAAAACGCATTTTGACCATTCTACCTACGGATGTTTGACACAATACCGAGACATGTGTAACACGAACTTATTCTATCTAGACAATGGTCCTATAAAATGCACATAACACATCTTTAATAGCACAATTCACGCCGATTTCATCGTTACCGTCGTCACAGAGGTGTCTGAGTGTAAGCGATCCACGACCTACGCACAGGAAATCATGTGGGCGAACCATCAGAGGTATGGGTATATAAGGACAGGCGGTGGCTGGTGTCGGTCATTCCACTCAGCAACTGCGAACAAGAAGTTCATCCGTCGTCCGCCAAGACTAGGTACTGTAGTAGTTTACATATATTTCATTCGTTCAACATGTATTTAAATCGAGGAATGTGTCTTTATTGAATGTTCACCTTTGCTGTTTTCTTAAACCAACAGGTTGTTTGCAAATCTGATCAATTTGTTTGGTAATTGGATATGGTTGTATTGACCGTTTGTCGTTTCATGATCCTCAGGATATCACCACCATGAAGGGATCATTCCTTGTTGCCGTCCTGTCAGTCATAGTCTTCCAGGCCGGTAAGTGTTCATTGTTTTCTAACGGTATTTTGGCCTTTTCGTTGATTAGACCATTAGGAAATTCTGAAAAATCATCTATCATTCAATTGGGGAGCGGTGGTAGCGCGGTATAGCGCCGGACTGTCGATCAATGGGACGTGGTTCGACTCCGCGTGCCGTTGTTTTGAAACTTAGGCAATCTCGTTCACCTCACGTTGCCTGTGTCTTTCGGAAGAGACACTAAGAACCGTTGTACCCTTCTATCTGATGTATTTGCCAGGGGAAGTAAAATATCCCGCACAGGGGATAAATGTGTAACCTGTCATGGAATAAAATAGTGGTGGTCCCTAACTCGAATTCACTGGATCTTACACCCATCGTCGGGATTTATTTCCCGGTCGGGTGTGTAAGAGAAGGCCGAGGACGCAATGTTGACAATGCAATACCCTGTATCATTGAAACCACTGGGTCCTATAAAAATACATCATCATATATATAAATATTGTGCAACACCTTTTAAAGAACACACTAAATCTGATTAATCTTAATATAGTGGTTGTGTAGTGACACAATTGAACTGCATTGCAACAAATCTCGTATATATTTGTGTTTCCATTCACATCACACTGCATCGTTTTCTTTCAGCCGCCGATTTCGGGGAGTGGTCGGATTACGGAGAATGCTTGTGCGATTTGAAGAAATACAGAAGCCGTGTTTGCGTGGCGGAGCCTTGTGAGGGCGACTACGTGGACAGCGCAGACTGCGCCTGTGTTCCCTTGGACGCTGCTGGTACGTGGCACTTGCGTCGTTTTGTTGTTTAAACGTAGCCATGGAAGTTTTTACAAAATAATGTAAAACTATAAGTCTATATCCAGTAAAATTATTAGTGTTTGAATTATTGTCATGCCAAGTATATATAATGTGTCCTTGGTATCAATTATAATATGTTATAGTATACATGAATGTTGCAATCGAAAATCGTTTCCTCATGTATATTAATTAGGGGTATAAAGATATATCGAACTATTGACACATCTCATTAGTCGATATGACGAATGCGTACTATCGATAGTAACTTTATGTATCGACATATATCGCGTAATGATGCTTGGCAAAAATATCACCAGGGCTACTTGTCGCACATATAAGTAATGACGTAGACATGTTTTGTTTAATTTAGTTCAATTTACTTAACAATTTTCTTTTTACCGACGTAACATCAACATGCGTCATTCTATTAATCGCAATATTGGGAACAACATTCCTCCAAAGCAATGACCCCACCCTTCCAGAATGATCTTCGACTACTTTTCTACATGTCCACAATGTTATTATCGCTTCGCTATGACAATATTCGAATATTAATGCAATTGTAGTCAACTATTGCAGTACTATCGTCAGTAAAACTACACCAATCAATCACTCCCACTATTGGTTGCTATCAGTGTTATTTCATCAGGATATAACATTACATTTCTCTTCATGCTGTGCAGCTGGTTGCCCGATGGTGTCCGGCGCCGACAGCGTCTACGGCCTGCTGGCTGATCCGTGCAACTGCCAGAACTACTACCAGTGCGAATACAACACAACGACGGAAGAGTTCATCGCCTACCAGCGAAGCTGCAACCCGTGTGAGATTTGGGATCAGGGCGTCCTCACCTGTGTCCGGGATGACAGCAAGGGAGACTGCACATTCTTCCCGTCTACTCAGGCCACTGGTAAGTTTCATGAACCATCGCGTCCTATGTCATAGATTGGTTGAAACCTGTTTGTTCCAGGTTGAGTGGATGTTGTTACGATAAAATGGAAAATGTACATAAAACAACAAACAGTAGCCCCACGATGCACGCGCGCACACGTGCATGCACGTATGCACGCAGGCAGTCTGACATGTATACACTTACACACCTAAGACGGTGTGTGGTTTGGTTGTATATAGTATGATATTAATTTAAATAAGTTGTTAGTTTTTAGAGTAATGCCATTCACCTTCACATTGCTTGGAATGTACTGCATGTTTCAGGCGAGTGCCCACTGGGAGTGGTCGAGGACAACCCCAGACAGTTCATGCTGGGCAACGAGACCATGGACTGTGCACCAGGCACTACTTTCAACTTCACTGTGTGCACTTGTGTGCGATATGTACCGTGTAAGTATAACAATTGCACTAAATATGTGGCAGATATTATAGGAATCAGTTTTCCTCCCGGCTAATGGTCTTGTCTTTAGTTGATATTTTGTTAAAACCCAACTTGATTTCACGGTGTGTTAGCGTGTGTTGTCCAAATGTGAATATCGCGATGTGTAGCTACTGCGAAGAGTATACGTCTTGCTATCTCCATATGCTACGTGCAAGTGTGCAAGATGTTCTTGAAGACATAGTAACTGTAGTCGAAATTTCGATATGTAGTTTGGTGTACAAAGAGGAATAGCAATATAATGCGGCCATAACATCGGTTTTCTTTTTAACGAAATTATTCAATCTACTTTACAATTAATGTTATGTGTGTATATTAAAATAAATTAACGCAAGTAGTTGTGCAGATACAAATAGTATGTTGGATATTCAGTGAAAGACACCCAGCATGAATAAAATAGTATGATTAATGCTGCAACAAAGCACACCTGAATAGGCTTACAAAGTAATCTGAATACGATTTGTTACCAGACATTAAGACATTATAATATTAAGACTTTTATGCTGGAAAAATCTTAGCTCGGTTTGAAGAATAATACTTTCGCACATAATGGAACCATATTTTGCGATGATTTCAAATGCACCTATGTCAGTCCAGTACTTCGGAAGTCGTCCGTGCCTAAACAAGACCAAAACAGTTATACACCTTTTTCTAAACTTAGCCGTAGGTCTGAAATACTAGAAAAGGTGGTACCTAGCCGTATAATATCTCACATTAGGACAAATGTCTTAAACAATGCGTTACAATCAGCATATAAACAATTTCATGCAACAGAAACGGTTTACTTAAAAGTACATAATGATATCACACTAAACATTGGTAATGGTAAAGTAACTGCCCTAACCTTACTTGATCTATATGTCACCTTTGATACCATCGATCATAACATAATAATTAAACGTTGAAGTGGTACGGCATATCTGGCATAGCTTTCAGCTGGTTTTCTTCATAACCTAACTGATAGATACTAAACCATTAAGATTGGGAACTCCTTTTCGGTTGTACTGCCGACTTTGGTGTTCCCCAGGGATCTGTCATTAGGCCTTCGCTTTTCACTCTCTACATAACACTACTAAGCTCTGTTTTTAACAGTCGTAATCTAAACCATCATCTTTATGCAGATGACACCAAGATTTACTTTTCTTATTCTACGCCTAATACTATTTGTTCCTTAGATCAGCTCAGAAATTGTTTTAATGACATTTATGTTTGGATGAGAGAGAGTACATTTTAAAGTGTAATTCTTATTAAACATAATTACTTAAAATTGGTACACAGAGGCAGCGTAACAATTTTTTCCACACACCTATGCTTAGTCAAAATGTTATGTTACGCCTGCACATTCAGCACGTAATCTTGGAGTAATCTTTGATGATAATTTCTATTTTAGACGGCATATTTCTCAAACTTGTCGCTGCTGCTATTATCATGCCGTTGTGTGCCTCTTTCTGTTACAAAAACTATCGCGCCTGCACTTGTTACTAACAGACTTGACTATTGTAATTCTCTTTTCACACTATTGCCCTTAAGGCTATCACTAGGTTACAACGTGTACAAACATGCTTAGCTAGGGTAGTGACTCGGTCTGCGCGGTTTTCTCACTCAGTGCCTCTTCTGAATTCCTTGCACTGGCTTCGTGTACGATATCGTATTATTTTTAAGATCTGTACCATTAACTAACAGGCACTTTTATGTAAGCAATCAGCATGCTTATGTTCATTGCTTGCTCCTGTGAAAAGCCAATCCAGTTTCGATCGTCTAGTTCTGATTAATTTTTGTTTCTAGAGTCAATACTAATATTGGAACGAGGGCATTTTCTGCTGCTGCCCCAACTCTCTGGAATTTACTACCTCTACCGTATCTACCAAAGCTCCCTGGCGTATCGATCCATCTGTTGACTACTTTAATATTGCTTATCGATTTTGATACTGACTAACCCCGTTGTATTGATGCGCCTCTGAGTTTGATTTCCGAGGATTCAGGCGCAAAATAATTTACTTTGTTATTAATATTATTATTATACTTGACATCCCAAATGTGTTGTATGTTTTTGTGTTGCCAAATGATACAATATTGTTATAATAATTTCAAGACATGCAGAGAAATGTAGGTGATTCCAAAAGATATGCAGTTAAATGTAAGTGATGGATATGTTTTCTATCGCAGACGAGACAGAGATGGAAGAGATCACCCGTGTGATGTTCGATGACGACAGCTCCATTTCGGCCTCAAAGGGTCTGTGGCTCTTCAACCAGAACGTCGAGCTGAGCAGCAACGATTGTATGTATGGCAAGTGCGGCTTCTTCAACAGCAGCGCCCAGTCGAAGCTGGAGCTCGCCTACTTCAGCAACGCCTTCGACCGCTTTGAGTCGTTCTCCGTGAGTCTCTTCTTCAAGAGATCCGCCGGAGTTTCTGGTGTACGATCTCTGCTCGACAACTCCGAATGCAGCCTTGACGGATCCGTCGTTGCCCAGTCTGATGCTAATGCCGCAATGGGTTACTTCGAAAACTTAAACGGCACCAAGGCCGATTTCAGCGTTAGTGTAAGTAGGAACACAATCACAAGGTCACATGCTAATCGATTATGTAAGATTTAAAAGTGTAACGGAAACGTTAGTTTATATGTATTAATATATTAACGGATACAGTAATGCCAAGAATTATAAGAGCAATGAACATTGGTGTAATCTGACAGGAAACGTTCACAGCCCATATGTGGAACGTAAACACGGATATGTATCAAACTATTAAATTTAACAACATAGTTTATTGCTGTATAATGATGTATATTAAAATTTAGTAAGCGATGCAGATTGGGAAGAAGCTGTTTGGTGTAACAGGAAACTCAACATTAACGGTTGGGTTAGTTTATCGAAGTCAAAACATAAGCACAGAAGATAATCAAAAAGAACAAAACGCTATAAGGGAAGTCAGCAAACGGGACTGTATTATTATGATTTTTTTAAACTTTTAAAGAATACGGGGAGCGAGGACCACATATTTTTAGTTTTAGTGTAAGGTAATTTCCTTTCTCAACATATGCTAGAACCTACCAAGCGTGAGAATGTGTTAGACATAGTTTTGTCTTCACAGAATGAATTAGTTGACAAAGTCAAGATATAGTTAGCAATTGGGCAGTAGTAATCACAACCTGATACTTTCCCATCAAAGTAAAATCAGAAAAGAATTTAAAAAAAGTAGTTCAGGTAAATTTCCACAAAAGAAGATATAATGACATGAGGAGCGATAATCTGGAATAAAACAAAGAAGAATAAGACAGCAACATTATGATGGTATATGTTAAAGAGTGAAATTGACTGCATCGTCGATAAATTTGTTCCCTTGTAAAAACAAAGGAAACGATCCAAAAAGAAACACTTATCATAAGAAGCAATTAAAAAAATTAAGCACAAACAAATGATGTGGAAATCAGATAGATGTACTGGAATTAACGAAGACTATAACATTTATAAAGAAGCACTTATCCAAGCTACTGCTGAAATTATAATTCCAAAGAGAAGCAAAAAACAAAAATTAGTTTGTAATATAAAACATGACAGCAAGAATTGTTATGTTCGATCCAAACAGAAAGTTCAGGTTAAGGTCGGTCCTCTAGAAGGTAGTGCTGGAAATATAATATCAGAGAGATTCTTAATGGCACAAGACATGAATGAGTATTTTAGTTTGGTGTTTACCAGTGAAGATATATGTTCAGTGCCAGTACCAGAGGTTAAGTTCAAGAGGTAGAATCATACTATTTAGGACAGTTAGTTGTAACCCCGGAAATTGTAGCTAAGAAAATAAGGGCTATGAAGGATAATAGGAGTGGATGGGATTCCGCCCAAGCTACTATTGGAAATTGTAGAGCAAATTAGTATATCGCTTGCAACAGTTTTCAATGTGTCATTAGAAGAGGGAGTGGTTCCTTTGGAATGGAAAGAAGCAAACATTATACCGTTATTTAAAAAAAGGTTCGAGAAACAAGTCAGATAATTATAGACCAGTGAATTTGACATCGGTGATTTACAAATAATTATATAGATTAATTAAAGATCATGTGTTTGATTTTCATGTTAAACATAACTTCATAAACCCATCTCAACATGAGTTTCTAAAAGCTAGGTCATGCTTAACAAATATGTTTTTTTGTGTGGAAGATATCACTAAGTGGATAGACGAAGGATAACCAATAGATGTCATCTACTTAGCTTTTCATCAAACTTTCGACGAAATGCCACATCAAAGAATACTGCTTAAACCCATGGCATAGGAAATGGTATAATTAACTGGATAGTAAAATGGCTGAGAGACAGAAGACAGCAGGTAATAGTTGTTGGGGAAGCTTCAAACTGAAAATCAGTTTTGAGTGGGGTACAACAAGGATCATTTCTGGGACCTATTCTATTCTGAGTATATATCAACGATTTGGACGATGATACAACGAGCAAGGTTTTGGAATTTGTGGATGATACAAACGTGTTTAGAAAGACTAAAAGTGATGGAGATAGACAGCATTTATAAGATCATCTTGACAGATTGATAAAATGGTCTGAAAAGTGGCAAATATTGTTCAATTTTGGAAAATGTAAATATACAATGGGGCGTACTGTACTATGCAATACTATACAAGAAAAGGACTTATGATTAACCATTAGTGCTGATATGAAGGTTTCAGAGCAGGGCGGAATTGCAGCTTCAAAGGGTCATCAAATCCTTGATTAATTAGGCGACACATAGCGTATCAGGAAAAAGAACTATTAATACCGCTGCACAACACAATAGTTAGGCCTGATTTAGAATATTGTATACAAGCGTGGAGGCCATATTGCTAGAAGGACATATATATGCTAGAAAGAATGCAGAGTAGAACAACTACAACGATATCAAAACTGAGGGATCTTAGTTATGAAATACGCCTAGAAGAATGTGGTTTAACAACACTACAGACTAGGAGATTGAAAGCAGATCACATAGAAGTGCTTAAAATATTGAAGGTGACGAAAATATTGATAGAACTATTTTTTTCTCAATTAAGAAAGATAGAATGACTAGAGGACATCAAGTCACATTACTAAAGGAGAACTGCACATTAGATATAAACAAGTTCTCATTTTCACAAAGGACTATTAATGAATTGAACAGATTATCTGCTGATTGTGCGGGTGCTAGTTGTGTGAATATGTTTAAAAATAAAACCGACACATGCCTCAGAACGGCGCGATACAAGTAGATAAACGGATTGGACTCTCGATAAGCCAAACGGCCTTCTTGTCCACCTAACATCTAGATTTAATTAGAAGTGTGGCAATCATGTCATTCATTCTAATGTAAGTTGTCTTGTGAACAAACGATACAACGTGTACTTACACAAATTACAGAAAATTACAGGTATTTGCGACGTAATGCGGTTAAACGTACAACAATCACAATATTAATCGAAAGATGTGGTTACGATTGATTCAGGCTGCTGACGATTCATGGAATCAACTCGTGATGTCGTACGATGGCCAAGATGCTTCATTCTACCTGAACAAAAATCTCATCTCCACAGAGACTATCGGTGGTACGTTAGTGTTGTATATTCAACTGTTTCCTCAGACAACTCATATGATTCTGTACAGCTACTGCACAGTTTTGAATAGTTTTATTGACCGAATGCTGTAGAGTATGAAACGGAATATATATGTACTGTGAAATGCAATAAGAACATTGTGTGGAACTCGACATCAGACGAGTATTGTGTTGGACATTCTAGTATTGGTTTATACTGTCAATACAAAAACATTAACATGAATATATATTGTTTTGCCCAGGACGATTGACCCGCGTCAAGGCTTCGTTGGTGTTCGGCGGTTGCACCTGTGGCGGCGAATGCTTCTTTGATGGATACATGGATTCGGTATGTGCCTTTGGTGACACTGAAGCCTTATGGGTGTGCTCTCTCTCCCTCTTTGTGTTTGTCTATCTGTCTGTCTCTCTCGCTTTCTCTTTTTCTCCCTATATGTCGCTCACAGTAATATAATTGTCTATGTTTCTCTCTCTCATATATATAAATACATACAAGCACATATATATGTGTGTATATATATGTATATATATATATATGTGTGTGTGTGTGTGTGCGTGTGTGTGTGTGTGTGTGTGTGTGTGTGTGTGTGTGTGTGTGTGTGTGTGTGTGTGTGTGTGTGTGTGTGTGTGTGTGTGTGTGTTTGTGAGTGTGTGTGTGTGTGTGTGTGTGTGTGTGTGTGTGTGTGTGTGTGTGTGTGTGTGTGTGTGTGTGTGTGTGTGTGTGTGTGTGTGTGTGTGTGTGTGTGTGTGTGTGTGTGTGTGCTTGCTGTGATTTATGTAAATGCATCAGAATAACTATGTGACTTTTCGGTGTTTTAGTGTTACCCATACGTGCTTGTTTGTGGTGACCATTACGCGGAATTCGCACCAAAAATTGTGGCACAATTTAAACAACAAAAACAATGCCATATGTATTAGTTTACATTAACTATGCATGTTACAAAATATATCCTCGTACATTAAACTAACTGTCATTGTGTATTTCACTTTAATTCTCTAAGCTCTGATATTGCTTTGTGATCGAATTCTTTTTCGAGAAGTTTAGTTTTATAATTAGACTTGCGCGCCTTATTTCCATTTATCGTGCTAGTGTAGCTGTTAATGTTACATGACAAATTGTATTGCTGCTTAGAATTAAATCATGACACCTGTTTGATTATCTTTCCGTCAAGAATCATCAGTTATTTTAACTTCTATTCAATAATAATATGTTATTGTCTCTTTTATCGACCACTCATATGATGCGCTGTAATAACAAATGTTCGTTTATTTCTAGCAGACGTTGTATTCGGGCTCATAGATGTGATGACAGCGAGTAAATGTAATTTGGTTTTTTAAAGGTGAAACTATTTAAAATTAGTCTCTAATTGTTTCGGAACTCATACAGGAGCTATTAGCCATTCATTTGTTAAACAAGTGTCAGGTTTGGTGTTTGTTACATACTACAGTATCTAGTGTTGCATTGAATAAGAACCCGTTTATTAATACATTGTTTCATTCAACAGATCTGCTTCCTGAAGGGAGCTCTGGACCAGTCTTATGTTGACTTTCTGTACGACAACCCAGGCCTGTGTCTGATGGATGATTGATTGATTCACCAATTAGTTGATCGAACTTTGTCACTTCATTTACATTTTAATTTGGGAAGATCGCACAGGTCTACGTAAAATTATTGTATCCAAGTGAGAAGAATGAACAGCTTCAACGAAAGAAAACGAATTTAATGTACTATCGACATAATAAAATAGCACTGCATTGAAAACAATTTGCCTTTCAGTGATGTTGAATATATTTGTATCGCTTCATCACGAATAGTGTTATAAAAACTTTTGTACTTCTGTCAGTTAGTATGGTTGAAAGACATAATAAAACACAAACCTGTGCAATATACTGATTTAAACGCATAGTGAGGTAATATTGTTAACACAGTGCTCAGTATCCTACTCACGTAACGCTATGCCTCTCAACCACCTGAACTCATTTGAAAATAATACTTTATTTTCTTAATATTTGTAAAATTGTTTAACGAAAATCACCAATGTATATAATTGGTGATTTTCATTTGAAACAGTCAGCCAAAAGAATACTATTTTTCTGAGAGATACACATCATATACATATATCATTAAATCAAAGTATAGTATCAAAATACCACAACTGTTAGCAAAACGTGCCGCTCCAGCAGCGAATATTTTAATCATGTTGTAACCACGCACGATGCCAGAATGTTTTTGATTGAATTTCAATACGTGAACAATGCCACAAAAGTGCATATTCAACACTAGACAGATTCATGCAAATACACGCAAAAGCGCATACATATATAAACGCAACAACAAAGCACAATAGGCTGCATGACTTGTGGTAGAATATATATATATATATATACATATATATATATAATATATACATATGCATATATATATATATATGTATATATATATTTGTATATATATATATATACATCCGTTCCCTATGTGTGGGTGTAATATTATATTAATGCTATAGGCATATTATATATATATATATATATATATATATATATATACATCCGTTCGCTATGTGTCACGAATACTTAATTTTATTTTGCAGAGTAAACACTTCTACATTTTGAATATTCTGAGGTTAGGAGACACTAATGAAAATGTAATTGTTTAGACTTGCAGCGGTGTTATTTAGACGTAGAGTGAATCAATGTAATTAAGTGACAATTTTTGACTGGTCAGATTGGGGGCATGAGTTAGGGGAAGTCGGCCTGAAAGGAGTGCATGTGAAAAAATATGGGGCAATACACCCCTCTTTGTATGTAAACACATGCTCTGCAGAGTACCACGGTAAACGTGGCGTTTACCGTCGGTGTTTCCATTGTCAATGTAAACAATTAAATGACATTTTGAATATTCTACTTTGGAATTACTAGTTATACAGAAAAAATATATAATAATTTTACAAGAGTATTGATGAGCAGCGACGATGTTGTTTTATCTAGTAATACAGAAGAGATATAACATCGTGCACGACGAACTTGGAAGTGTCTATATAATAAGGGAGTATTAATTAATAATATTTAAAGAAATATAATTATCCAACCTAGAATAATACTTATATGCACCACTCACGTACATACAAGTAGTACGCCTGAATCAAATATATAATATATTCTGAAACAATTCTGATTTTTTTTTTTAAACATAATTAAAAAGGCCCTAGTCGTGTTAGTATATTGCCAATAGATATTCGTATTGCTATACTATTGGCATACGGGTAGGCATCAGCATTATTGTGTCATCGTCTGCTTAGTGTTGCCAAGTCTATTACACAGGATCCGTTTTCCGAAGTATTTGCCGCGTGTGCGTTGTTCCTGCGATTGTTAGGTTACGTTTAACGTATTACGTCCACATTACATGTCACGTTCCGAACAACTAGTTTTAACCCATAAAATGGAAGAACATTGATATATAGGATAATTTGAAAAGGTATAGATCAGACGTCCCATTCTAGGGGTCGTACGTTAATCCCTGAAAGTTTGAGAGATAGAGAGGGTGATGGGGGAAAGAGAGTTAGAGGGAGGGAAAGAGACAGAGGGAGGAGAGTTAGAGAGGGAGAGAGAGATTGAGAGCGAGAACGAACGAGCAAGCGTGTATGAGCGTCATAATGTCCTATGCCTGCCACGCAGTTCTGCCATCTTTCCGAAGTCATTGAACTGTGTGCATGTTGTATAATTGTAGTTGCAATGTAAACTGTAAACATGTAAACTCACCCTATACTGACCGCCATCTCACGAGGGCCTTTTTTCATTTTGGAGTCGTACTCATCCTTCAAAGTTTTCATCCGATGTTGTTTATCCCTTAGTTCCGTCTCGCCGATCATTAGTTCACTACACTCACAGCACATCATGTACTATTACAACGTAACAATAAAAATAGGGGATGGTTCGCATAAACATTTATATTTCTTTTGTGGTGATAGCCGTTTAAGGTGCCTATGTTGTGCAAGTGGCGTGATCACTAGATAGCAGAACTAGTATTTGTCACTTAAACTGTTTGGTTGCTCGGTGTCAACAGCGGGCGACATTTGTAGGAAATACTTCAATTAACTGCTACCCTCCATCTACAATTGCACGTAAACCCATAATGTCAGTCTTGTCAAACGTACTTTCAACCTAACAATAACACATGCCTTCAACCTAAATCTAACCCTAAACCTAACCCTATATACTAATCCGTTTTGCACATCATACTAACTAAAATGCATATATACGTGGAGGGGTAGCAGGGCAAACTCTCTCATCACCGTTTCGAGGCATAATTTGCTATTAGTCCATAAATAGCAAGTGTACAGCTTTGGTTTTAAGACTTCCGCTTTGTTTCCGTTGTTGGGATAGACGCACGGTCTACCGTTTTAGTGTCAAAACCTCACCAATATTTCACGGTATAGGTGGTTTCTCTACGTAAACCTAGCAATGCGCAGCAGATTCCAATCCACATCACATCCTATAACTACACTATAGATGGGGCAAGGAGCAGTGAGTAAAATAAGTGTTTAATCCAACATGAATTAAATTCATTTTTACTCCACTTATGCTGCCTAACAAGCATTTGACATAGTTAACTAAATATCTCACAAATACAACTCAAGACCACTGTCATGTGACACATCCGTAAAGTCATTGTGCCGATGAAGTCTGCGAGATGCAGTCGAAAAGACTGAAGCCGGCCGACATTAGCTATTTGAAAGTGTCTACCCGCTACTTGTTCCATTGATAAATCATCCAGTTCAAGACAAACTTTATTGGCAATATAGCGGAGGCGGGCTGAGAGAATACCCTTTGATGTTCAGTAATTTCGCTTTTTACCACGTTCAACACAGCCACTTCAGGACACTCCCTGTTACAAGTTACTACTCTGGCCAACAGGTATATTAACATTATTATTATAAGCTTAACATGTTTATGATATCACAATGTACAAGTATTGTCATTGATCTTTCTGAGTTGACGTTATTAAACTACTGTTTGCAAAATATGACATTTTTCTACTAAATAAAATCAAATATATTATTTCTCCTTTCCAAAGTGCTCTTCCGAATTGGCTGCGCTTTTGTGTCGATGTGTGTATCCGTACCATTATAGCTTCCTTCTTTTAATTATACAATAATGTAATTAATAATTATACTATACTGGTTTGTTGGACCCAGGCAATCTCGTTTATGGTTTGATATACAAACAATTCGGTCTTTTCAGGACCGTCAAGTCAAATAGATCAATAACAATCATTGTACATCGTAATATGATAAACTTGTTAAACTTATAATGTTAATCTTAATATACCCGTAATTAGCAAGCGTAGTACCGTGTAACAAGAAGTTTCCCGAATTGGCTGTATTGAACGTGGGAAAAAGGAAAATCGCCTGAATATGAAAGGGTATTGCCTCAGCCCGCCTTGGCAATATTGCAAATGAAGCTTGTTTTTAACTGGTTGTTTTGTCATTGGAACAAGTAGCGCATGGAAACTTTCAAATAGCTAACAATGTCAGCCGGGTTCACAATCCTTTCGACTGCATCTCCCAGTCTTCATCGACAGAATGATGTTACAGGTGTGTCACATGACAGTGGTCATATGACACAACATTATGGAAGTTTAAATGCCTTTTTAGTTAGTTTGATGTGCAAAGAGTTAGGTTTAGGGTTAGGTTTACGTTCAATGCAAGGGTTATTATAAGGTTGAAAGTACGTTTGATAAGAATTACAATAGGGGTTTACGTGCAATTGTAGGTGGAGTGTAGCAGGAATATCTATCCTAGCAGTTAATTGAAGTATTTCCTACAAATGTCGCCCGTTGGTGCACATAGCGTTCGAACAGTTTAGGTGACAAATACTGGTGCTGCCATCCAGTGATCATGTCGCTATTACAACACATGCTCCTTAAATGGCTATCATCACTAAGGAAATATAAATATATATGCGAACCATCCACTATTTTTATTTGTACGTTGTAATAATATATGATGTGTTGTGAGCGTAGTGAACTAATGATCGGCGAGATGGAACTAAAGGGGAAACAACGTCGGATGAAAGCTTTGAAGGACGAGTACGACTCCAAAATGAAAGAAGGCCTTCGTAAGGTGGCGATCAGTCTAGGGACGCGGGATGAGTTTACATGAAAAATTGCAAATATACAATTATACAACATGCACAGAGATGAATGACTTCGGAAATATGGTTGAATTGCGTGGCAGGATTTTATGACACTCATCCACGCTCGCTCGCTCGTTCTCTCTCTCTCTCTCTCTCTCTCTCTCTCTCTCTCTCTCTCTCTCTCTCTCTCTCTCTCTCTCTCTCTCTCTCTCTCTCCCCCCTCTCTCTCTTTTTCTCTCCCTCTCTCCCTCTCTCCCTCTCTCACTCATATATATATATATATATATATATAAATCTTTCAGGGATTAATCTATAGAATAGGACGTAAGACTTATACCTTTTCAAATTACCCTATATAAGTACAGATTCTCGCATTTTATGGGTGAATCAGTTGTTTGGAACGTGACATGTAATGTGCGCGTAATACGTAAAACGTAACCTAACAATGTCAGGAACAACGTACACGCGGCAAGCACTTCAGGAAAAGGCCCCTATATCATAGACTTGGCAACATGAAGTAGTGGCTGACACAATAAAGCTCATGTCTACCCCCATCCCAATAGCATAGCAATACGAATATTATTTGGCAATATAATATCACGACTAGGGCCTATTAATCGTTTGGATCTTCACTTCTCTCTGATTTTCGTCATGTTGAACAAAACAGCGGGTATAGCGACCGCGTTATGGTGTTTCTGTGATGATAAGTGTCTATTCTAGCATTTGTTAAATATTATATAAGTCAGGGAGCTATGGTGGATCAACAAGTTTATAAAGATAACTTTACGTTTTAGATGAAGTCACCAGTTATTGACACCTAGCGACCAAACAGTTTAAGTGAAAAAGCAGTAGTGCTGCCATCTAGTAATCACGCCTCGTTCATGACACAGGCACCTTAAAGGGAGGCAGTATGTTCCTCTACCCAGAATCAGCCAGTATAGTAACTTGTAACAGGATGTCCGCTGCGTTGAAACTGGGAAATCGGAAATCGCTGAACATCAAAAGGTATTGCGGTTAACTCAGCCTGCCCTGGTAATATTGCCAATAACACTTGTTTTGAAACTGGATATTTTGTTTAACATTTGAACATGCTCTATACATATATAATACTTATATAATTATAATATGATGTGTTGTGTGCAGTGAATTAATGATCGTCGAGACGGAACTAAGGAGGAAACAACGTCGGAAGAAAGCGTTGAAGGACGTATACGACGCCAAGATGAAAGAAGGGCCCCGTGAGGTGGCGATCAGTCTAGGGACGCGGATGAGTTCACATGAAACTCATTGCAATTACAATAATACAACAAGCACACCGTTCAATGACGTCGCAAATGTGGTTGAACTGCGTGACAGGCACATGCCTTCGTGACGCTCACACATGCAGATCTTTCTTGCTCTCGCTCTCGCTCTCGCTCTCTTGCTTCTCTCTTTCTCTCTCTATCTCTCTTTCTCCATATCTCTCTCTTTCTCCCTTCCTCCCTCCCTCTATCTCTCTCTCTTCTCTGTCCATGTTAAAAGTTAATGTGAAACACTTCGTGTATATACAAAGTAAACGTACATGCGCGGCTGATCGAGTTTGTCTTACTCTATATTAATTTAATTTGTATATTGAACTGTATGATAATGCCCGTGAATATGCGTCTTATTGTTTAACAATTGAAATGTTCTTCTTTAAATATATACATTTTAAAAACGTTTTTGTAGACTTTGTGTCACAATAAAATCCAATAAATGTCAAAAGATAAACGAATGCAAGACTTGGATCCTTTGCCGATTTATCAATCGAATAAGTCTTTTTGAAGAAACAATTGAACATAGTTTCTGAAGTTTTGCATGAAGTTATGTAGTGGTGGTGTGGAGGGCAAGATGCGTCTTTCATAGACTATTCACTTATTAGAAAATATACACATTTGTCCTCCTGATAAAGACCTTCTCACCATCGTGAACATTACGTTTATATTTAATAAATCGTAATATGTACAAATACTGGTATTGTTATTTTTGATCGCAGACAAGTCGTAAAACGTTGTTAATCATTCTACTCCAGGTGTGATTCAAATTAAGAAAAGGAATAAGAAACCACATTGAGCACATTCCTACTCATTCAGCTCAATTCCTTTCGTGTGTTGTTTCGTTTCTCGTTAAATCACATGTCCTCTAATCGTGGCCACAGCCTCGCACACGTTATTCCGGCGAAAATTCCCAATCACAAAATAAATTCATGTCCCTATATACCTCAAGTCTTTTTATACTACACGCACGTGCACGCACGCACGCACGCACGCACGCACACACGTACATACATACTTATTTAAATTGTATAAATTCGATAAAAAAAACATTCTAGCATTGTGTATGACTAAAACAAGATTAAATAATATATTTTTCGCTTCTGATACGGTATTACTTTTATATTGTACTGATTATTGCTTTATGTTCTGCTAACTATTTTGGTGTTTTGATACTGCATTTTCATTTTATGATATATCTATATGATGTGGTTCTCTGATAAAAAATAGTATTCTTTTGACTGACTGTTTAAAATGAAAATCACCACTATATATTTGTGACTTTCACAACAGAGTTTTACGAAAGCGACGAGGATAAAGAGTATTCTGTGTAAATAAGTTCAGATGGTCGAGAGACATATAACGCAGACCTGTGTAGGATACTGAGCCCTGATTTGAAATAACCTTACTTCGAAATCAACCGAGTATCTCACACAAGTTTGTGTGTTGTTGAGTCTCTGAACCATAAGAACTGTTTTTTGTTGTGATGAAACTATCCGTAATGAAGCGATAAAACATATTCAACACGATTGAAAAGCAAACGGTTTTCAATGCCATGCTATTTTATTATGCCGGTCATACATTACGTTAGCCTTCTTTCTTTGCATTTGTGCGGTCTTCTCACTTTGAACAACTAATTAAAAATTGACGTATACGTTCTTCTCACATTAAAATGTAATTGCAGTGACTAGACGCCATCAACCAATTAATCAGTGAATCAATTAGTCATCCATCGGCAAGGGCTTACATAGGCTTGGGTTATCGTACAGGAAGTCGACATAGATCTGGTCCAGAGCTCCGTTCAGGAAGCAGATCTGTTGAAAGAAACAATATATTAATCAACGGATTACTATTCAGCGCACCACTAGATACTGTAGTATGCCACAGACACCAAACCTGACTTACTTTTAACATATAAATAGCTAATACCTTCTGTATGAGTTCTGGTTTATTAGGAACTAGGTTTGACTAGGTTTTTCATCTTTTAAAGGTCACAATGACATGGTCTGAATTCCGTGTAATGGTCTCCACAATACTGATATATTTATGGAACTGTCATACGTTAATGATGAAGTTGTTATGGTTAAATGGTAAGCGGCATGTACGGGAACCATTAAAAGAGAAAAGTCACATAAGTATTCTGATGCAATAAAATAAATACATATCAAGTAAGACTATGCAATACACACACCCCCACCCACCCCCACATACACATATAAACATTATGTATATTTATTTATGTATGTATGTGTATGTATGTATGCATGTGTGTGCGTGTGAGAGAGAGAGGGAGGAAAGAGAGAGAAAGAGAGAGAGAGAGAGAGAGAGAGAGGGAGAGAGTGGAAGAGAGAGGGAGAGAGAGAGAGAGAGAGAGAGAGAGAGAGAGAGAGAGAGAGGAGAGAGAGAGAGAGAGAGAGAGAGAGAGAGAGGAGAGAGAGAGAGAGAGAGAGAGAGAGAGAGAGAGAGAGAGAGAGAGAGAGAGAGAGAGCACACACAGCCTCACGGTCACCAAAGGCTCGTACCGAATCCATGTATCCATCGAAGAAGCAGTCGCCGCCACAAGTGCAACCGCCGAACACCAACGAAGCCTTGACGCGGGCCAATCGGCCTGTGCAAAACAAGATATATTTATCAATAATCAGATAAATTCATAAACAACAGGGATTTATGTGGTTTACTTGATAGTGTAAACCAATATTAGAACGCCATACACACTACGCTCGTCTTTTCTCGAGTTCCACACTTTGATTGTATTGTATTTCACTGTATGCTCCATTTCGTACTTCACGGTATACATCAAATAAAGGTATTCAAAACTGTAAGCAGCTGTGTAGAATCATATGAGTTGTTGGAGGAAACAAATAAATGTACAACACTAACGTACCAACGAGAGTCTCTGTGTAGACGAGATTCTTGTTCAGGTAGAAAGAAGCGTCTTGGCCATCATATGACATCACGAGTTTATTCCAGGAACCGTCAGCAGCCAGAATCAATCGTAAGCACATCGTTCGAGAACTGTTGTGAATGTTATACGTTTTGCCGCATTACAGCGCAAATGTATGTAATTTACTGTAATTTAATACACTGTAAGTAAACTTTGTATAATTTATTTACATGACCGCTTTGATTGGAATGAATGACAGCAAAATTGAACATGGAACCTAAAAACGACAACTAACAAGCCGGTAATATTTAAATGTTATGATTTGATACATATCGTTTATATTTCACATATGGACGTTCCCATTCAGATTACACAAACGTTCATTGCTTTTATAATTAATGCCATTACTGTAGCCGTTAGCATATCACTACATAGACACTGATTTGTTCACGTTACACTTTTAAAGATTACATAATGGATTAGCTTGTGAGCTGGTCATTGTGTTCCTACTTACACTAAAGCTGAATTCGGCCTTGGTGCTGTTTAAGTTTTCGAAGTAGCCCAATGCGGCACCAGCATCAGACTGAGCAACGACGGAACCGTCAAGGCTGCACTCGGAGTTGTCGAGCAGAGATCGTACACCAGAAGCTCCTGCGGATCTCTTGAAGAAGAGTCTCACGGAGAACGACTCGAAGCGGTCGAAGGCGTTGCTGAAGTAGGCGAGCTCCAGCTTCGACTGGGCGCTGCTGTTGAAGAAGCCGCACTTGCCATACATACAATCGTTGCTGCTCAGCTCGACGTTCTGGTTGAAGAGCCACAGACCCTTTGAGCCCGAGATGGAGCTGTCGTCATCGAACATCACACAGGTGATCTCCTCCATCTCGGGCTCGTCTGCGATAGAAAACATATCCACCACTTACATATATATCCATGTCTTTTGAAATTACTGACATTTCTCTGCATGTCTTGGAATGCTTATAATAATATTGTGGTGTACCGCAAAACAAGAACATACACACACATTTTGGCTGTCAAATATAATACTACTACTACTAATAGTAATAAGGTAAGTTCTTTCGTGTCTAATTCCTCGGAAACCAAGCTCACAGGCCCATCAATAAAATATGGTTAGTCAATATTAGAATCGATATACCATATGAACATCGTCAACAGATGAGTTGATACACCAGGGAGCTAAGGTGGATACGCAAGATTATAAAGATAACTTTGCAAATGACTGCGAAATCATATAATAGTTTCAATTGATCGAATGTAAGAGGGAGCAAATTCCAAAGAGTTGGTGCAACACCAGAAAGTGCCCTAATTCCAATATTAATGTTGACTCTAGGAACAAAAGGTAACTCAGAACTAGATGATTGAAGGTAGACATGCTTTTTTTTACAGAAGTAAGCAATGAATATAAATCTGTTGGTTGCTTACATGAAAGTGCCTGATAGGTAGTGGTACAAATCTTAAAAATAAAACGATATCGTATACAAAGCCAATGCAAGGACTTCAGAAGACGCACTGAGTGAGAAAACCGCGGAGACCTAATCACAACAATAGCTCAGCTGTACAAGTTGTAATATCCCCACCCCCGTTATCACACCCAAGTTCTGTCACTGTGATTTGGACTTTCAGACTCATTAGAAGTCTGTGATTTAAAATAACGGTTTGTCCCTTTCAACTGTGATTTTGCCGGGATTATTCTGCATTATTACAATGAAGGAGACTGCAAATTATGAGACTGGTAAACTTAGCAAATGTAGTGATAGGAAGACACCGCCTGTTGGAGGAATGAGGAGAAATCGGCTCGGTTTCCAACAAGGCCACCCATATTTTTAATCAATGCATGGTGAATCAACAGAAACACCACACAGTCATATATGGATGCCACGACTCGGCATGGCTGACTTTTCAAGAGTCGTACAAGAAACTTCTGGTGGACTGTTAACGGTACCCGATGCTGACGGCAGGCCTGGCAATAGCAAAATTATACGACCGCGGCCATACCGATGCCCAGATTTAACAGACAGCTACCTCCAGCCAGACGAAAATCAAGGAGGTTCCGAGGTGCGTCTGCAAATATGGAAAAGAGTGCTCAGATGTGGAATGAATGTTACACTGAGCACGCCTGCAAGACGACGTGCACTTCTCCACAGTTTCAAATATACCCTGAACAATAGATTGGTCTCTGTTGGAAGCAATCACTCCGATGTACAAATTGTGAACTATCATTCGCGCATGTACAAACTATACACTGAGGTCAGCAATGGACGTAGAGGTCAGCGAGCTGCTACAACTAATGTCGCAATTCACGTCGGTCTCCAGGATTCGACAATAGGGACCACAAAGATCCGTCACATTCTAGCTGCAATGGACACACCACCACCTAGTCGCACAGGATTACAGAGAACTGCAAACAAGGTCGCAACTGTCACCGCACAAGCAACCATGGACGACATACACAGGAGAAGACAGAAAACAAAAGAGACCAATACCCTGCGTGGTCTGCCAGAAGATGCTCCTATTAACATAAGCGTCGTTGTTCGGTACAACTCCACAAATCTCAAAAACACTTACAGCTGTGGTGGGCAGAATGCGTCACAGGCTTTGGGAACTGCAATCATTTGACAAACCGGTGAAAAGGAAATCATAGCTTTCTGGATGGACAACAAGCTGTGTAAACTATTAGCTTCACTTCGGAACAAGCGTGTCAATGTCACCTGTCCTAGCCATGCTGGTTGCACGGCCAATGTGCAAGCAACAGATCCGCTGTCCGTGTACAGAATAGGGAAACAAATTGGCGACAGTTTAGCACAAGATGACGTTGCAATCAAGTATGTTGCTACAGACGGTGATGCATTAGCATCGCGAGGTGCACAAGATGCAATGCCAGCAGGTATGGAGACACAGAGGCAATCCATCTGTCTGAAACGCAATTTCGTCATATCATGAAAGCATCATTCTCCCCCAGGATGTTTCAAGGAGAAACTGCTGCAAGGCGAGCAGAAAACAAAAGAATGTTTGCGGAAGATGTGAAAAAAAGATGCCAGAAGATCTAAACAAGTGTCCACATACTTACCGACAGTGACACAATAGTTATAACTAGACGTATGCCGGACATCATTCAAGCCACACTCGACTGCTACTCTGGCTCGTGCAGAAACTGTCGCAGACATGCAATTGTCTGCCGTGGTGGTTGCAAGAATTGGTGAAATACCTCACAGCATTTGAAGGCCTGCTGCCTCACTCGACTAAATATGATAGACAGTGATCGAGCAACACTTCGAGGACTGACTGAAATGCGTCTTGGCAATGCCGCACTTCAAATGACACGACGCAGACTAACAACAAATTCAAATGAATCTGCAAACAGACCTTATTCCGCGTCGGTACCTAAGAACATTAAATTCAGTCGAAATGCACTGGGACGTGTGTGTTCAATCATCGATCGTCTAAACTACGGTGCTGGAGATTCAATGCTACGAAAATTGGAAAATGTACAGTGTCCCATTACGAAGGGCGGAAGAGTTGCTCGCGCTGTTAAACGGATCCAGCAAGATGTAGCTTACCAAAGACAATATGCCAGACGGCCATCGGTGCGCCTACGCAGACGAGCCACCAAGTCAAAGAGGATGAGAGACTACATTAGGGCGAAAGGACAGAGATGTCAAGACGACATCTACAGAAAGAGTCAACTTGATCCCAAACTAGCAAGTCATACAGTAACAACAGTAGCAGTGACAGCAGTTACACCAGTGAGAAGGAGGCGCCAACAGCCTCCAGGAAATCCTACTGATCACCCATATTCGTTAAGGTCACGAAAATCGGCCGATCACTCTTACGCAAGCAGAGAGTAGACAGACACACAGACACATGAACACAATGTGCATACACAACATTATAACAATACGACATTCTGTATTTCTGCAGCGTCTACTTGGGCTGCAAACTGACCATCATCCAAGCAAACACAATGTGAAGACCTAGACCATTCGACACACACGACACCATCTGCCTGCCGACATTTATGCGAACACAATGTGAAGACCTAGGTCATCCGACACACACGACGCCATCTGCCTGCCGACATTCATACGAACACAATCAGACTACGAGCACCACGAATATCTTGAGTACCATGATCAATCGACACGATGCAATGCTACATCAGTGACAGCAGGGGCTGACTGATGTCGACATATATCAGTGACCAGTCATAACGATCACACTTCGGAAAAGTTCATCGTACACGAACTCCCGAAAAAATGTAAGTGTTCACCAATTGTTAATGGATTTATTTTTAAATCTAACATGCATGCAGGGTAAATGCCATGACCACGACATTCGCCTGATTTCACGCAAGAAATTATTTCATTGTTGACACGGTGTGGTTTCAGGCTGACATGTGTGGCTGTCACACAGAGACTATTGTGGCAGAGATGTGAAGCATCCAGATTCGCTCTTATAAATGTTCTCCTGTGGTGCAGCTTATAGCTTAACCGGTGTGCCGTGATGGTACGTCTATTGCCACATCTAACCTTGCAGTTAACTGCTCCGTATTTCACGCCTGTGCCTTTTGTGCAGCCTGTCCACAATATACACTGATTGTTTGTTGAAATAGACACATTTTCATTAATATTGTCTGCATTTTTTAAATAAAACCTGTCGTCCATGATGCCTCACTGTGTAGCGTGTTTCCGTTGCTAGGGATTTTAATTGGGGTCAGCACACTGTTAGTTTTCTCATCGGCGACCATGTTAACATTTTGTGTGATTATAAGAAAACGTGACATAAAAAATGTATTAAACTTCTCACCTGCCGTTATCATCATCCCATTGACATGCTGGTGGAGTTTAGTTAAAATCTAATATTTCTAGCTCTTGCAAAATGCCTGTATGTATGACACCCGTCAATATTTACAAATGGATGCAGGCAGTAATCCGGCTAAAGTGTCAACTAGCCAAATTGCTGCCAAATACCCTTCCGCTTAGTAAAATCAGCTAAAAAGACACCATTTTACTGCCAACAGATTCTACAATCACATCTAGAAATCTGACTACTCAAATGCACTTATGTGACCAAGCAGGAAGTCCAACATCGTCCTGACCCCTTATGGTTAGATTTACGTTGAAGGCAAGAGGTATTTTTAGGTTGAAAGTACGTTTTACAAGATTGACATTAGGGGTTTACGTGCAATTGTAGGTGGAGGGTTGCAGGAATTTCTCTCCTGGCAGTTAATTGAAGTATTTCTTACAAATGTCGACACCTAGCGACTGAACAGATTAAATAACAATTACTAGTGTTGCCATGTAGTGATCACGCCGCTATCACATCACTGGCACATTAAACGGCTATCATCACAAAGGAAATATAAAATTTATATGCGAACCATCCCCTATTTTTATTAGTACGTTGTAGTAATATATGATGTGTTGTGTTTGTAGTAAACTAATGATCGGTGAGACGGATCTAAGGGGGAAACAACGTCAGATGAAAGCTTTGAAGGACGAGTACGACTACAAGATGAAAGAAAGCCCTCGTGAGGTGGCGATCAGTCTGGGGACGCGGGAGGAGTTTACATGAAAAATTGCAAATACAACATACATACAATTATTCGCCATTCAGCCTCATCGGCAGTGATGAAGTCGAAGTGATACATTGACGATAGCCTCTACCAGGTAAATTCAACATCTTGGATATGAAAAATGAAAGTTTCTTATTTTTCAACATACATACAGTTCAATGACATCGGAAAGATGATTGAACTGCGTGGCAGACATAGCACTTTATGACGCTCATAGACGCTTGCTCTCGCTCTCGCTCTCTCTCTCTCTCTCTCTCTCTCTCACTCTCTCTCTCTCTCTCTCTCTCTCAACCCTCTCTCTCTCTCTCTCCCCCTCCCTCTCTCTCTCAAACTTGCAGGGATTAATCTACAACCCCTAGAATAGGACGTAAGACATATATTTTTTAAACTACCCTATATATGTCAAGATTCTCCCCCTTGATGGGGTAAATCAGTTGTTCGGAACGTGACATGTAGTGTGGGCGTAATACCTGAAACGTAACCTAACAATCGGAGGAGCAACGCACACGCCGCAAAGATTTCGGGAAAGCTGCCCCTGCATCATAGACTTGGCAATATGAAGTAGACGGTGACACAATAATGCTTATGACTACCCTCGTACCAATAGCATAGCAATACGAATTTTGTTTGGCAATATAATATCACGACTAGGGCCTATTGATCGATGGGAACTTCACTTCCCTCTGATTTTCGTTATGTTGAACAAAACAGCGGATATAGCGAGTGCTTTACGGTGTCTATGTGATGATGCCGTGTCTATTCTAACATTTGGTAAATATTATATACGTCAGGGAGCTATGGTGGATCAACAACGTTGTTAAGATTAGTTTAAGTTTTAAATGAAGGCGGAATTGTGTGATATTTTGATAGTTTGAACATCAATAATATCCAATCTACAATACATTGGTTTTCCCAGATTCCCGGATATATACGGCCTTGAAAAAAGAGCATATCTGAAGAAAATTGCCTCCAGCCAGCACGAGAGGCAAACTTAAAAGTTTGGGACGCATGATGCTTCAACAAAGCATGTTGTTGCAGATGGTGAGATAGTGTTTGTATGACTCTACAAGGGAAACCGAAAGACTGTGGATTCTTTGAGGTACTGAAGGTTTTGTGAGAAGGTGACAGTCAAGTCTTCGCACTTTCAGCCAAATGCCTTACTTCCGACATTTGCAGCAGCACGCTATCACAACTTGCGGGTGTACCAGCAAGTGTAGGAGTGGATGGGTGTAAGCCATTTGAGACTAATATGTTGAGAGTGGAAGTTGAGCGACGGACAGTTTCTTCCCGTCATGACAGATCTGCCTCCAGCACCTGATGCCCTGTTGCACGTAATCCGATGGAACTGCTCCACAGCTTGGTGCACATGCCGGACGAACAACCGTGAGTGTTCCCTGTATGCAGTCAATGCCGTGGCACAGGGTGGTTAACTTAACTCTGGAGTTACGTCAGTGATAAGGAGACCAACGATGAGTAGTCATGCGTTTGTCGATGGAGAGAAAAGCCAAAACTAATCTTGGTAATGTACTAGTGGTTTTATTTCTTATAATTTTAGTGATAAGTTTAAATGATTTCATGACATTCATATGCTAGTTCTGGTTTCAAAAGAAACATTTAGTCCAAATTGTTGTGAATGTTTCAGTAATTAGCATAATGTATTACAACTTGTGATATTAATGAGTATATAATACAGCGTTTTTAGCTCAATTACGTGTTTGTGTCTTGACTCTACATCACGAGCGGGTTCATTATAATTATTATGCGTCATGCAAAAAGTTGTGTTATATAACGCATACGGACCGTCAATGATCATGACAGTTAGCATACTTATATAGTAATCCAGATTACACTCATGTTATATGGCAGGGAATACGGCAATGTTTTCTCAACTAAGCTTATTTGCTAGATTAATGTATTTATATGGTGACCTTACATGAAGGGGTTATTGTAAATGTTATATACTTGCGCTATGTTACACGTACAATAGATGCTCATGAGAGTAACATATTATAATTATGCTGAACAAGTGCTGGACAAGTAATTCCAACAAAGAGTGCATGCATTAAAATATTGTATTGTGTATTTATTACTAAATCGCTTACGAAAAAGCTACCGGCGGGACCCCAACATTTGCGTAATTGTGACAAAGTACGATAATTTTTAGAGCAGTATACTACAGATGTGTTATCTAGGATGTATGTCGGCCGGCTTCACAGTCATTTCGACTGCATCTCGCAGTCTTCGTCGGCAGAATGATGACGTTACTTATATATTATTTTTTAATAAGCTTCCTTAATGTTGTGTCACATGACCACTGTCATGTGACACAACATTAAAGGTCCTCTACCAACTCGTTTGCCCATCGCCAATCCGGTTCTTTTAGGTCCAGATGTGTAATGTGTGAATAGTTTAACTAGTGTGCACAGTCGGTTTAATAAAAAATGCGTACTTGTTTTTTAATCGTCAAAAAACAAGATTTGTAGTTACACCGGGTATAGCTGGCGAAAGCCAATTGCGCTGTCGACCTCCTGCGCCATTTCGGTCACGTGCTTTACGCGAGATCGGCATCCCACGCATCCGAAAACAATAACAACATACACGTGCTTTGGTGTATCAAGATGAAGATTCCAAAGTGGTTGTACGAAGGTACGTATACTACACTATCGCATTTAGCAACAAGAACGCGTAGCCGCGTATTAATTCAACGAGAATTGCAACTTGCGAACGTCAACACTCGACTCGAGGCAGTCTAACTCTAAGACTGTCTAACTCTAAGCCAGTCACCATGTCCATATTATCAGCCAGAGATTCAGTCAGAGGCTGTGTCAACGAGCATAATATTTGATATGCATTGTAATTTGTATTTGGTTACGTAGGATCTTGGTAATAAACTGTGTTATTGCGACAATACATGTAGAGAATAGATGACGTGAGGCTGCGAAATGACAAATAACATTGGTTTGTTAATAGGTCCGTGTTGATCGTGCAAGTAACTTAGTCAGGGAGCATCCGTAATTTTGTGCAACAGAACGTCAAACACGGGAGTATTATATTGGTGATCATAATTATTAAAACAGTGTTTTGTGACGCATATTTTGATACTATTACTGCAGAATGTTGTTGATTTGCATTGTAGTTTATACAAAATAATTGAGATTTGTTATATTGACGACCATGATGGTGATGATGATTTTATTCAATATAAAAATGTAAACGTGTAAATACGTAAAATATAAATACAGTTAAAGTACACCATATATAAGTATTAAACAAGATAATGCTCGCACTTGTTTCCGTTGTGGTTCTTGGTGCCTGGCTAGTTTATGTAATTGGTATCCTGTGATACCTTTCAACTGACATATGCCAGCTATTCTTGTGTATTTACCAATATGTATATATATTCTCACCACAGCAATATATGAATGCATAATATGTGACTTGAATTATGATGTCGCTAGAGGCCACACTGCAACCCAAGAATGGGAATGAGAGGAGGTAGAAGAGGAGCTAAGGCAGTCACCTGGGTCAGGCAGACACAGGGAGCATACATAGTCTGCGGGAGGCCCACATTTGATCAATCCAGGTCATTTCAAATTTATAACAATCAACCACATATAAGTTATCAACAAATTTTAATGTGCACATTTACATATATATTTGTTTTCATACACATTTTAATAATAACATCTTGGATGTGGAAAACTAAGTTGACTTCTGCACTTATATTATACCCACAGACATATTAATACACCTTTAAAAGTATTTAGCATACGGCGATGACTCAGAAATAAGTTTATAAAATAAATTGTTCATTTTTGATGAAGGTAAACATACATGTTATGAACCTTTGAATACTTGGCGAGTACTGTTAGCATCACAATAACACCTCATTTTGTAATTTCCAACATTCACCTTGACCATTCAACTTCAGACAGAACCTTAAATTGTCAAACATGAATATGTGTAGTAGTTGCACATGGCAGACACTGACATGAATTTGTATACTGAAAACAAAACAAAAAATATAAATCCTCTTTACTGATTAGCAGAATTCAAATCAGTCTATAATATTGACTAAGATCAGGCATCACTGTAATGAAATTGAATTTTTTTAAATTCATGTAATGACAATGAACACCTTATAAAGAAAAAATAGTTAAAATTTTTCACCATTTTGAAAAAGAGCACATTCTACTAATGTCTGCATGCTGTATCAACCCACCCTCTCCCTCCTCCGGAACAACCCCAGTAAACACTGACTGTTCCTAAGATATCAACATGTATAGATGCAGCTGTAGTAGCACATTTCTTGCTGCCGTTTTTCTTGTGAAATGTTGCAGGTCACACATGAAACATTATTTTACACTTACTGATTATGAGAATGAACATTTACAGGATATTGGACTGGTGTGCTTAGTATCACTAGTTCTCCAAGTTAATATGGCAGCTGTATTTGTCCAGGATCTCGGACGAGATTCTACAGCCATGCAGCATGCTGCATATTAATGGTTTGTCATGTGAATGTCCACCGACTGATCCCAATTGTGTCGTGTGTTGCATCCGTGACAGATTCCCCAGTGCCGATGGGGTGTACACTGGCTTCCAGGTCAGTCAGTTAGCTTAACTGACTAAAAACCAATGTAGAATGTAGGTTGCTCGACATATGAATATGGTGACGCCTGACTAGCTCGTGAGACAGGTTCAGTGTCGAGCTTTCTTCGGTGAACTACATCGGTTTGGATATCGATGACATCACTGTATGTGTTCGCTGTCTTCGATGGTACTGCATACCAGCCTCCTAACATTTTGCTGTACATCCGCATCTACCTATACCGGAGACAAAGTGACAATTAGCATGGCTCTGACATGTATTATATTTTATATGTGATGACACATTTATCAAAAGTCAATAATACACGGTATTTGTATTCAATTCAACTTTAACTTTTAGCAGTGTCTATTACAAAATACATCAATTATCCAGCATTGTTACAGTGGTAGGGTTTCATTGTCTTTGTGTTGCTGATAGTCAGTGGCAGCCAGCTGAGTTCTTGCAACGTACACCAGGTACTTGTTATGTAAAACAACACAAGTTTGTGATGAAGTAATGGTATTGAAAGCCTTTTCACATTTTGCAGCAACAATCTGTTGATACACTGACAGCAGCATTTTACTTGTTTAAGTTCTCTATGTATCATGAGGACTGGTATTATACTTTTCATGCCACGTTTCATATTTCTAAATTATTCTTTTTTTATCACTGGTTTATATTTTCACAAATAATTTACATTACATTTTCACTTTGCATGATGATTATACACCTGTACTGATATGGTGTAGTATCCAGTCCTCGGGATTGCTCAAAGCGCTTTAAACTTTAATCCCTGGCAGACCTGTTAATTCGAGCACCATCTCGACTTATGTGGGAAGCGTTCAGCCACACTGAAATTAATATGCGTAGTCTGTTCGTACAAAAATATTGCGGACTGTAGCCGGTACTCTTCATACAACTGAGTAAACCAGAGCAATGTAGCATGTAGTGATTGTACATGTAATTCTCAGTCACATGGTGATGACCCTGACTAGTCTAGTCACTATTATTTGCGAGTTGTAAACATACATACCAAGCATTGCATAAACTACAAAATTTTCTAATTTTCTAATTATTGATGTTTTTTTAACAAAGAACAATAAATTATGATTCTTTGTTAAAAATCAATTATGATTCATAATAGTTCATTTGTTCAACTAAATAATATTAAACATTTAATATGTAATCTTATAATTTAATCATCTTACAGAGGTGCCAGAATTTTTTTATTTGTGAGATATTTAGCTATTTACGTCAAATGTTGGTTACGCAGCATAGGTGGAGTCAAAATGAGTGATGTTGTTTTGCATATGGCGTATATACGCAAATTTTATGTCAGAGTCACCACTTCTAGCGTGTTCATATTACTAGCAAGAGACACTATCATAGCGATGATGAAACAACACGTGTTGACAATTATACTTTATTCTCTCTAGTTTCCTTCATCTGTAGAGACTGTAAACAGGTAGAACCAAATGGACAGTTGTGATTTTCACAATGGCGTTGACGGCCGCTCGCGTCAGTCTCTGATGTACGGTTGGTTCATATCGATCAACGAAGAGAGTCTTCGCCGCGTCGAACACGTTTGCCGGACGATCCTCCCCCCATCATCGTAAGATCTCGGATCACGACAGCCTCTAGCTGTCGAAACCATATACGGCAGTCGTCGTGTGTCATCGGACGAGCACGTGGAGGAGCGGGTGGAGGAGCACGATGAGTTTCGATGTAGCGGCTTGCTTCGAAACTAACATCTTCTGCCTTGGTGATGTAAGTCTCAGAAATCTAAATGTCCTGAAGAACGGTCCGTTTCCCTGAATTTTTGGAGGGATTTTCCTGACGTCACCGACCCCAGTATGAGCAAAGTGGTTACCATGACTACGCCTCTGCACATTACGATGGAGGGTTCACCGGTATACACGCCATGTCGGAAGCTTCATGGCGACAAGAAGGTTCAAGTCGAGAAACAATCGTCAACTGAACGATGTGAATCTAGTTGGGCATCTTCGATCCATGCAGTAAAGAAAGCTGATGGCTCATGGCGGGAGATTTTCGGCGATTAAACAACATGACAAAACTCGACAGATATCCGCTTCCGGCATTGACGAGTTTCAGCATTGACGGTGTTTAGCAAGGTCGACCTTCGACAGGCCTTCCAACAAGTGTGCGTTCACGAAGCATCACAGGACAAAACGGCCATCATCACGACACTTGACCTTCGAATGCCATTCGGTCCGAAGAACGCGGCGCAGTGTTTCCTGCGGAACGTCCACCACGTCTCAGTGATCTGCCGTTCGCGAATTGTGTGTACATGGACGATGTGATCGTGTGTAACGAGAACAAAGAGGATCACGTCAAAGACTTGCGCAATCTCTTCCAGAGGCTAAACAAATGACTTCTCCTGAACAAGAAGAAATGTCAACTTGGCCGATCTTTCCTCACGTTTCTCGGTCATGTAGTTGACTCAATTCAATTTCAATTCCACCTGAACGAGTGGATGCCATCAGAAAATTCCCAGTACCTAAAACGCCAAAAGGCCTCGAGCGCTTCCTGGGTATCTGTGCGTTTTTTCACCGATTTGTTCGACATGCGTCTGGGAAGATGGCGCCTCTTACCCAACTCAAGAACATCTCCAGACAAAAGGAATTTGAGGCGGCTTGGCTTCCGTACACGATCATGCATTTGCGGCTACCAAAGAAGCGATCGCAAACGCAACCCTTCTGGTACATCCACTTCCAAAGGCACGTACATAAATGTGGTGTGATGCATCTAATGTCGCGGTTGGGGCCATCCTAGTACCATTCCAACGGGGAATGTGGAAGCCGTTAAGCTTCTGGAGTAAGCAGCTGAACAAAGCACAACGCAACTACTTGGCTACTGACAGAGAACTATTCGCGGTATCCTATGCAGTAGACAAATTCCGCTCCTACTTAGAAGGGCAGCCGATCATCGTTAGGACGGACCACCAGCCTCTCGTTGGTGCCTTGACCAAAAAGGCAGCTACTGCTCTTCCAGTGCCAAGACGACTTTTGCTTAAAATAGCACAATTTGTAGACCAACTCCACTACACGAAGGGCAAGAGAAATACTGTCGCAGATGCATTGTTGCGCAGTAAGCTGCAGCCGAAAGAGCCGATTCTTTCGAATGTCTATTCCTTCTCTGGGTTGCATGAAGAATTCCTTCCAGAGGACTCGTTTCCTGAGGAAGCAATGCACGACGAGGAGCTGGTTGATGACATGTTTCTGTTACAACTACAGCGACAGCGAGACCTACTGAGCAGGCAACTTCGGTCGCCGGTGTTTGTTCCTGCGACTTTCCCTGCTGCAACTACAGTAGCCAGTCCTAAAGAGCCACAGCACGAACTGACAGTGGCGACTTGCACTTCGAGGACAGCCATCGAAGCTGATGATTACGCCATTTTCACACCGGACCCGTCAACCGTTGTCACCGTGCTGACGCCGAGAGAGGTTCGCGCTACCCAGGAGATCGACATGGCATTACAGCATTGAATCAAGCATCGCAGCACCTCGTCGTTAAGGTTCAAGCCAGGCTTGATTGAGTGTGCGGAAAACACACAGGTTTGGGCAGACACCAGCGTCACAGCGGCGCGCGTCCTAGTTCCAACGGCTTTGCAACGTGTCGTGTTCGACTGTCTCCACGGTTTGGCACATCCAGGGATAAAGGCCGGCTTGGCGTTCATCAAACGTTCATATTGGTGGTAAGGCATGGGGAAAAATGTCACTAAATGGACCAAATCATGCGAGGCATGTCAGAAAGCGAAAGTCCAAGTGCAGACGAAAACGCCGTTTGAACGGTTACCAGCACCGACCAGGCGATTCAGTCATATCCACGTCGATCTCATAGGCCCACTGAACCCAGGGTGTGAAGGGAAGAACACCTTGCTCACTGTGATCGACAGATGGACGGCCTGGCCGGAAGCGTTTTCAATGACAATGCACGGAGAAGCGGCGAACGCAAAAGCTTGTGCTAAAGTGTTGGTACGTCAGACCGGGGATCGCAGTTCGTCTCTGATTTGTGGCGGGAGATTTGCCGTCTGATGGGAATTACCCGCGACCCAATTACCAGTTATCATCCGCAGCATAATGGAAAAGTCGAGCGGATGCATCGCTGTTTAAAAAACTCGCTCCGCGCCCGTCTGCTTGGCAGGGCAAACTGGCTTGCCGAGTTATCATGGGTGATGCTCGGATTGCGTGCGGCGACAAACCTGGCCACGGGTGTCTCGCCATCCATAATGGTAACTGGTCAACAGCCTGTGTTACCGGCCAGTTAGTCGTTCAGCGAGCCAACATCGACAATGCCTCAGTGATCGGCAAAGAGTTGGGCCTAAAGTGCACACCCATGTGCCTCAGGATCTTTGGACCGCAAAGAAAGTGCTCGTTCGTGTGGATAAAGTCCAGCCTTCACTCGAACCGAAATATACAGGTCCCTTTCGTGTTGTGCGCCGTTGGGGAAAGTGTTTTCGAATACGCTTCGAACACAAGGATGACAATGTATCTGTTTGCAGATTACGTCCGTTTTATGAGATGGACACCAATTGTCAGACCCGTCATGTTACTGACAAGACGGACAATTGTAAAATGACAAATGGAGGGAGAAATGGTGGTCGTTCTAGGCCCACAAGAATAGTGCGCAAACCAAACCGATTGGGGATCGGGTTGGTAAATTGATTATCAAGAACGCTACATTCGTAACTGGAGCGGGATCATCTGTAGAGACTGTAAACAGGTAGAACCAAATGGACAGTTGTGATTTTGGGTAGCATAAGGAAACTAGAGAGAATAAGTCAATAAGTGTTTCATCATCGCTATGATAGAGTCTCTTGCTAGTAATGTGAACACGCTAGAGAACAACAATAACATTAAATCTGTATTACATTGGTTTTCCCATATATGGTCCTCGATCGGTGTATCCACATATTTGCTCACCACGCTTAATCCCGAATCGTCTCGCTCACACATGTTCTAATTGCACGTATATCGCTTACGCTCCAACGCCTCAGTGGCAGAGGTAACGATAATTTACCTCCAACGTGTGTGAATAAAAATCGTTTATATCTACTTCATCAACGTTCACGTGATTGTTTTTGCCACCAGTGTCGTGTGATCTTTGTCGTATATATTAAATGGATGTAACTAACTGGTTTATCCAGATCGATTGTCAGTTACTATGTTGTGACACAACTTTTGTTTAAGCAACTGGACCAAATTACAAAATTGGTAACAATACAAAACACAAACAGAGATTGGCAAGTATGAGAGTTGTGTCGATACAGGAACAATAGATCGTCAACAATAATCCAACAAGTGTGTGCATTCGTCACCATTAATAAAATCCAGCCCGACGACCATTCCATTTCCAAATGACACGGATTCCAAATTGTGCTCCATAAAACAGACGAAGCTTTTTGCATTGTCCTGTATCATTCCAAGTTTAGGTCTATTTGGAAGACTGAGTTTGGAATTATGTATGTTAGTGTATTAGTATCAATATATTCGTGCCTTCAGTTTTTGTGTTTACGTACTTCAATTGTAAACGAAAAAGCTCCTGTCGTATAATCGTAACTGGCCATTTTAATGCTGTTTTAAACAAACCGTTTTTGAATCTGAATTACTTGAGAATATATGATATATTTGGTCCAGTCATACAACTTTTATGTACGTGAGTGGTGCATGTAAGTATTCTTGTAGGTTGGATAATTGGATTTCCATAAATATTATTCATTTAATGCCTACTTTCTCCAATATTATATATACACTTCCAAGTTCGTCGTGTACGAAGTTGTGTCTTTTCTGTATTACTAGGTAAAACAACAGCGTCGCTACACATGAATACTCTTATAAAACTATTATATATTTTACTGTATAACTAGTAATTCCAAAGCAGAATTTTCAAAATTTAAACATGTTGCAACACTACTATCTTGTAGCAATTTTCACTCGATCGACGTTATTCGGTTTCACATAATTTTTTACATTGGCCATGCAAACTGTAAACACCACTTTTATCGTGTTATTCTGCAGAGCGTGTGTGTTCATACAAAGTGGGTGTATTGCCCCAAATATTTCCACATGCACTCTCGTCAGGCCAAATTTCCCCTCACTCCACTCTGCCTAATCACAAAAGTGTCACTTAATTAAATTGATTCAACCTAAATCTAAATAACACAGCTGCAAGACTAAACAATTCCACTTTCATCATTGTCTCCTAATCTCAGATTATTGAATGTAGAAGTGTTTACTTAATAATATTCTTTTGATTGTATATTTAAAATGAAAAAAATACCACAAAATGTAGGTGACTTTCACTAAGCAGTTTTATAAAAATAACGAGAATAAAGCAAAATTATGTTTTCGTTTTTGATAACTCTGTTCGTGATGAAGCGATATAAACATGTTCAACATCATTAAAAATCAAACTTCAATGCTGTGCTATTTTATTATGTCGGTGGTACATTATATATTCGCTTTCTTTCGTTGAATTTGTGCGCTCTTCTCACACGGATCCATTACTTTGACGTAGACGTGTGCGATCTTCCCACATTAAAATGTTATTGAAGTGACTAAGCTCAATCAATTAATCAGTGAATCAATCATTCATCAAGACACAGGCCTGGTTTGTCGTACAGGAAGTCGACGTTGGCCTGGTCCAGAGCTCCCTTCAGGAAGCAGATCTGTTGAATGAAACAATGTATTAATAAACGGATTACTATTCAACGCACCTCTAGAGTCTGTAGGATGCAATATACACCTAATCTGACACTTCTTTAACGGATGAATGGCTAATAGCTTCTGTATGAGTTCCAATACAATTAGAGACTAAATTACACTCGCTGTCATCACATCTTTAAGCCCAAATACAACGTCTTCTAGAAATAACTTGAGCTCAATTGAATTGTTCGCGACGTTTTAACAAACTGAACAATTCGGCAAACGAACATTTGTTATTACAGCGCATCAGAACTCAGAACTCAAAATAAATTTTTTGACCTAAAATACGATACATATACAACCAATAACGTAAGTAATAGATAAGGTCGGGAGACTCCCATTAAGATATATCGCTAGCACAGGAGTCACCCCATAAAAATAAACAACCACATAATTTACATGACACAAATCAGAATAGCATATGACTTGTTTTTATAGTTGATAATTACTCAATGTATCAACATGCATACATAATGCAAGGGCTGATTATATGTACTCGTGTACACTTTGACGTATATATGGATACTTAGATATACATTCCAATACGTATTACGAATTACAAATATAGCAATTATGGATACGACAACTGGATTAATTTAAAATAAAAACTGTTTTGTGTATGTTAAAAAAAAACATATAGACTGTGGGTGTAAATTGTATTAATGATAATACTTGGTGTATTATTAACTGTCTGTATTATGTTGTGTCTGATGCATTTTTTTGCAAATTCATGTTTGAATCTGGACATATACAGATTATTTCTTTCACGTGTCATAGATGTGTGTGTTTGGAAAACATTGAAGTAATAGATTAAAAGATTATTAATTAATTTATAGTAATATTTTAATTGTTGGATTTTATAAATGTCATCCAACTTTAGCAACTGCAGTCTTTTAAAAATAGGACTTGTGTGAGCATTGTATTTACTTAAGGATATTACTCGTATTGCTTTTTTCTGTAATTTGAAAATTCGACGTGCCTGATGACCCCATAAAAGTAAGCCATAATTAATATGAGGTGGAATAAGAGCATTGTACATACTATACAATGTATTAGGTGATAAAAAGTGTTTAAGTTAATTCAATATGCCTATTGGTTTATATCTTTTATTTGTTATTTTGTTTGTATGACTCTGCCAGTTTAAATGGTTATTTACTGGAATGCCTAAAAAATTGAAATCATTTACATATTCAATGTAAACCCCATCTATTTGTAATACAGGGTATACTACTTTCTTTTGAGGCATATGAAAAATCATAATTTAGTCTTTTGGGCATTTAGTGACACTTTATTGGATTTCAACCAATTGTTAATCTATATAAGTTCTTGTAAATATTTTCACTTCGCATTTGACCTTCTGAATCGTTAAATGTATTTAGTGTACTAGTAAGGGTGGTGTCGTCAACATACGCTATGAATTTCAAAAGGTCACTAGAAAGTGTTATGTCATTTATATGTATAATAAAAAAGAGTGGCATCATATGAGTGGTCAATAAAAGCAACAATAACATATTACTATTGAAAGAAAGTTAATATTACTGATGAGGCATAAAAACTCTTGCTGTCTTGTTTCATATTACAAGCTAATTTTTGTTCGTAACTCCTCTTCGAATTTCGAATTTCAGTTGTACCTTGGTTTAGTGCTTCTTTATATTCTTCGTAATTTCCAGTACTATATGACTTCCACATCGTTTGTTTGTATTTATTTTTTATCTAATGGCTTCTTTCGATAAGTATTTCTTTCTGGACCGTTTCCCTTGTTTTTTTAAGGGGACACATTTATGGACGATGCACTCTATTTCAATCTTTAAGATATTCTAGCATTCTGTTGCTGACTTATTCTTCAGTGTGTTCTTCCAGTCTATCTTTGCTAAATATTTCCTCATTACCTTATATCTTCCTTTGTGAACATTTCTCCTCAACTGCTTTTTATTATTTCTTTCTGATTTTACTTTGATGGTAAAATGTATCTGGTTGTGATCAATACTTCCCAGTGGCTCAAATAATTTGACATTGTCAACTAATTCATTCTGTGAGGACACAACTATGTCTAACACATTCTCACCCCTGGTTGGCTCTAACACATGTTGAGAAAGGAAACTGTCTTGAACTAAATCTAAAAATTGTGGTCCTTATTCCCCGTTCTCTGTAGACATTTCCATTGTATATGACCATGGTTAAAATCTCCCATAATAATACAGTCCCGTTTGCTGACTTCCCTTATATCGTTTTGTACTTTTTCATTCTCTTCTACACTTATGTTTGGACTTCGATAAACTAACCCCAACATTAACGTTGAGTTTCCTGTAACTATGTTACTCCAAACAGCATCTTCGCAATCTGCTTCTCTTTCTAATTTAATTTCATCATCATTCATTCATCATTTAATTTTCGCCCATAAACACCCTCTCTTTTCTCAATGCCCCCTCAATCAGTGCCTCAGAGTAGCTCCTTCTCCGGTTTGAATCTATCTGGTTGTAGTCTTGTTCCCCTGTCTTCTGCTCTCCTCTCACAATCCCGTCCGTTCCATTCTTTCCTGACGCTGCTTCTCTTGTCACCTTTCCTCCTATCATCGTCCCTCCCAACTTCTCTTCTGTCACATTTACTCTCACTTCCTATCTTCCCGTCATCTTTCCTCCCATTGCATTTCCATTTCTCCTCTCCCGTCTCTTTTTCCCTCCCACCTCTTTCTCTGGGGTCACTTTCTCCCCTGTCACATTCATGGTTGTCACATTTCCTGCCGTCGATCCTCCAATTCCTTCCCCTCCGATGACCTCACTGGCGTAGTCAGAGGGGGGCCAAGGGGGACCATGCCCCCCCAATCCCGGAAAATTAGGATGGTAGGGGACTGAGGACCTACAATTGGTTGCATGATTCATGCAGTGACAAGGTACATATGTTATAGTGGTGCCTGTGTAGGACTTCCCAGTCCTACCCTTTGGCAAAGAAATTTCAAATGGGATTAAGTTACCCAAAGTGGAGGAATCCCCTCGTTTCTGCCGTAGGCAATAAGCATCCAGCAGGCTGCAGCCCAAGAGGTGACAGGGCAACGAAAATGTCATCATTCACAATGTGCTATTAATATATCAACACAAGGATGCAAAATGGTAATTGCCCGGCAAGATGATTAGTTACTGGACTAAGATCAAGCTGCATGTTGCAGCCAAGGCAATTTATCTAGTCGATTTTCCACTGGGTAGTCGGAACTTCGTGTCGTGAATTTATTAGTTTTAATAAGGGACAATGTTAGACATGACACGGAAATTTTTGTGAAGCTCCCTCGACGCCACCGCGGTGATCGTCATCATCCATTTTAAGGTAGGAATGTTTATTATTTCATCGGAGTAAGTGACCAAGTGTTGGTATTTTTTGTCATGTTGCTTGTCTGTAGGTTTGGGAGATATAGCATGAGAAATATGGCGGCATTAATTGGATATTATGTAGGGGCTTTAAGGGTTCGGGTCTCTCTGGTATTGTGTCGTATTTCTCTTAGTTTGGCGGCTTCTATGAAAGTTTTTGTTGAACTGGCAGCTACATTGGTCAGTAAACTTGGTTGTCATGTCGTTATTCAGTTTAAACGAGTTGGGTTTGGGAATGCAGCATTGAGCCGGAATCATGCGATGCACGAATATTGGACACTCTACTTTATTGTACACACACGCACGCACGCACGCACGCACGCACGCACGCACACACACACATCTATATGATTTAACATGCCGTTACATATTGGTCATTGGAAGTGTTTTAAGTGACATTCAGTTAAGCAAGATATGTCAAAATAAGCGTACAGTAGACATGTGCCTACTGTTTACGTGTTCATTTACACCTGCAAAATGGACGTCAGCTCGACGGCATTCTGTGTCAGGTACAGTCACAACGGAAGTTCCGAATGTATACGTCGATCAACGAATGTGAGTTGTTCATCAGATTTTAAAATAATATTTTACATTTTTTAGCAAGTCATGGCTGAACCACCAGCCAAGCGGAAACTTCAATCTTCGCTGACATCTTTCTTCGTGTCTTCATCTTCAACACCCACACTCCCACCATCTCCACCTACCGTCTCTCAACCAGATCCGTCGGAGGTTGGATCAAACAAGGAAGCAGCGCATCATCCTCAATTGACGGCTTCCAATGACATCGGCCATGCAGTTTGTCGCACACTAAGTGCAGAAGATCGGGCAGTATTCATCAAGCCCTGGATGCCACCGACAGAAGCCTACTTTCCGTCATCTACTCACGTGAAGTCAGGGGTACAGCGCCGTCGCCGGTTGCTTCCTCATCATCTCAAGAATTTTCCCTGGCTTGCAGTGAGCAGAGTCCATGGACGAGAAGGAGCGTTTTGCATCCCCTGCGTTCTGTTTGCGACATCATCTGTTGTGGGTGGTCGGTCGGATGGACATGGACAATTGCCTGGTAATTTGGTAACGAAGCCGTTAAGTCGGTTTGACGACTTGACATGAAAGAACGGCGCACTATCAAGTCACCAACACGATGATTACCACAAGAGAAGTGTCATTCGAATGGAGGAATTTAAGGCAGTATTTGTGCAGGGTCAACTTGACGTACGTTCCAGATTGGATGAGGCCCGCAAGAAAGAGGTTCAACAGAACAGAAACCTCCTCAGGCCGATTGTTGACACGATCCTTACATGTGCCCGTCAAAACATCTCTCTACGAGGGCATCGTGGCGAATGTGGGTCGGTTGCTGCAGATGGTGAAGAAGCAGAACTGAATGATGGTAACTTTCGAGCATTACTCAGATACAGGATAAGAGGAGGGGATTCTGCTCTGAAGACACATGCGGAGACAGCGAAAGCAAATGCAACATATCAGTCTGCTAACATTCAGAATGCACTAATCTCGGCTGCAGGGGACTTGGTTAAAACGGCAGTGATTACTAGAATCAAGAAGGCAAGATTTTGGGCAATAATTGCTGATGAGACCATAGACAGGCAGAAGAGAGAACAGCTGGCAGTTATGATACGCTACGTTCTACCTGATGAGGCTGGAGTATGGCAGTGCTACGAAGACACTGTATCGATATTATATGTTTTCTCTGACATCAAGTCAAGTGGAGAATCAGCAAAGGACAGCAAGATTCGACTAACCGGAGAAGCAATTGGCAAAACCTTGTTACGAACTGTCGCAGCGCTGGGTCTTGACCTTTCAGTTTGTGTTGGCCTAGGTTACGACGGAGCCAGCTCCATGGCAAGTGAGCGTGTTGGTGCGGCATCAACATTTCAAAAAGATGCTCCTCTCGCCCATTACTTCCACTGTGCCATGCACTGCTTGAATCTAAGTGTCTCGAAAGCAGTATCTGTGCCAGCAATCAAGCATGCACAGACAGTTGTGAAAGATGTTTCAGCGTGTTTCCGTTCAAGTGCCAAAAGAACAGACTTGCTCAAAAACTGTATCGAGAGTGCTGATGACACACGTGTATCGAAGAAGAAGCTGACTACTTTGTGCGAAACACGTTTTGTAGAGCGGCATACAGCTGTTGTTACATTGCGACAGCTTCTGAGATTCGTGATGGAGGCGCTGAGTGAGATGAAGAGCTGGCAATCATTAGAAGCAAGGACAACAGCGAACATCATGGAGAGCTCCATTTGTAATTCCAACTTTGTAGTTTCGTTGCTAAATCTCGAAAAAGTGTCAGGTCTCATGCTGCCGATCACTCGTATTCTGCAAACAGTGGGGTTTGATCTTGTTCAGGCAATGGCTTCCGTTTCTGATCTCTTGGCTGCACTGAGAAGCATTCGGACAGAAACGGAATTCGCCAAGATGTTTGAAGAAGCTACTCTTGTTGCCGAGCTGCTGTGTATTACGCTGAGTAAACCCCGGACAGCGTCACGGTCAGTTTACAGACCATCTGCCCAAGGAGATGACGGAAGTACAGAAACCTATTACAGAATCAACTTATATTATCCGACACTCGACATGGTTATCCGTGACATCGAGCTTCGCTTTGGGGTTCACCAACAACGAGCCGCAAACATCAGCTGCCCGATGATGGGCTTCAAGGGAGTTGATGCTGACCAACAGTGGGGACTGCTGAAGTGTGCAGTGGACTTGTATGCAGAGCATCTGGTAGATCCAACGTTGGCAATCAAGAGCGAGGTAGAGCTATGGTGGAAGAGGTGGGAGAGAGTGTCGGCAGAAAAAACGGCCGACGTCGGCACTGTCGGCTCTCGGTCATTATGGTAGTACGTACCCGAATGTGCATGCCCTACTGCAACTGCTGGCCACTTTGCCAATCACAACGGCCGAGGCAGAACGGTTGTTCTCAAAGCTAGAGAGAACGTTGACGGCAATCAGATCTACCATGGAGGAGAAACGACTGGAGGCACTTCTGATGCTGCAAGTTCATCGACGCTGTGATTAACAAGTTTGCTACTACGTCAGCTCGCCAACTCAGCTTTGTGTTGTGAAGAATCGAATAAACAATTGGTTGGAGACACTTGTAAGTCTGTTGAATACACCTTTACACTTTATTTACACAGTAACTAATTACTGTAATCGTTTGGAGGACATTGTATCATTTCTCTGATTAATCCCATAAAAACCGTTCTGTGTCATATCCCGCTATTCATTGCTTGCTTGGATGCCGGATGGCCCCCACCAATACAAAATCCTGCCTACGCCACTGGATGACCTTACCTCCCCTTAGTCTCCTTTCCTCGGTCTTCTTACAACTACTCTGCTCCTTTAGTCTCACAGTATTCCCAGCTTTCTCCCTGTCGTCTCTCTCCATTCCATCTGTCTCCTTGCTGATTGTCATCTCCACCCCCTTCACAATATCTACCAACCTAGTTACCTCCTTCTCCCGCCCGACATTCCACCTTCCAACACCCCATGCATTGAAAGGTGAATTCCTCTTCCTTGGTCTCTCCCCGTGACTTCCCACAGCCGGATAGGGTAAAATCCAACTATGGCAGTCGTCGCACACCAAGTGTCTCTTTGCCTTGACTTGCCGCTTGCAAGGCGCCATATCAGAATTTATTTAATAATAATAATCTAATTAGCTATTTAAAATAGTTTAGTCAACTGTGTTTACACTACTCACTGTCTATGTAGTCTTTAAGAAGATTGTTTACTGTGCACAAATGTTACACTTTACGTAAGATTGCCTTGTTTATTTCGGTTACAGTTTTTGGTTATAGTCACAGCTGACTATCTATCCTATCAGAAATGCCAACGTTACCAGTAGTGACCTAATTTAAATACAAACAATTACTTTACGCTAGACTGCCTTATTTATTTAGGTTATACCGCGCCCTAGGCCTAGCGAATACGTGGGATTCTAGCTATATAAACTTAATTCGCCCGGTTATTGCAAATGCTTAATTTTAACAACAAAGCTACCTAATCAAAATGTCTAGCAGATACTGGCTTACACAGATATTATCTTATGTAAATAGTTTTATGTTTGCTACTTTATCACCTATATATTTTACCACATAATGAGGTTTATTCAATCTTGTTTACAAACTTATCGTAGGCTAACTTACCCTATTATCACTCACTAGACTAAAGTGTTCTAAAATACTTTATCTAACTAATACTTCTCAATCAGTATTTCCACTTGTTTGAAATCTTCCGTCGTTGTGTTGTATTCGCACTGGTAGTAATTCTGGCAGTTGCACGGATCAGCAAGCAGGCCGTAGACGCTGTCAGCGCCGGACACCATCAAGCAATCAGCTGCACAGCAAGTGGAGAAGTATAATTTTATATCCTGATAAAATAGCACTGATAATAACCATTAATGCGAGTGATTAATCATCATGGAAGGGTGACGTCATTGTCTTGGAGGCCTGTGATTCCAAATATTGCGAATTATATAATAACGAATGTTGATGTTAGGTCCGTAAAAAGCACAATTATATTTGAATTCAATTGAATTAAACTAAAAAAACACGTTTCCGTCATTGCTCTTATGTGTCACTAGTAGCCCTGCTGTTATGTTTGCCAAGCATCGTGAGGCGAGAACTGTCGACAAATAAATCTACTATCGACAGTACACGTTCGCTATATATGTACTATAGAGATTAGTTTATAGTTCGATACATCGATATACTCCCAATTAATATACTGGTAGTAACGATCTTCGATTGAACGTGTATTATAACATTATAATATTTATACTAATAATACTTATAAATATTTGGCATGACAATAATTCAAACACTAATAATTTTATACAATTTTACTTTTTTTACATTAGTTTGTAATAAATTCCATAGCTACCATTAAACAAGAAAACGACGCAAGTGCCACGTACCAACAGCGTCCAAGGGAACACAGGCGCAATCTGCGCTATCCACGTAGTCGCCCTCACAAGGCTCCGCCACGCAAACACGGCTTCTGTATTTCTTCAAATCGCACAAACATTCTCCGTAATCCGACCACTCCCCGAAATCGGCGGCTAAAAGAAAACGACGCAATGCGATGTGAATGGAAACAAAAATATGCAAGAGATTTGTTGGAATGCAATTCAGTTGTGACACTATACAACCACTGTATTAAGGTTAATCATACTTAGTGTGTTCTATAAGAAGTGTTGCAATATATTAATATATATGGTACAGTGTACTTTCATAGGACCCAGTGGGTTCAATGATACAGTGTATTACATTGTCAACACTGCTTGCTCGGCGTTTCTCACACAACCGACCGGGAAGCAATTCCGGCCGGGTATTGGGGTATTTTTTCTTCCCCTGGCATAGACACCAGATAGAAGGGACCAACGGATTTTAGTGTTTCGTCCAAAACACATAGGCAACACGAGGTGAACGAAATTGCAACGGTGGCAGTTTCGCAACGGTGACAGGTGGAGTCATACCGCGTCCGCTCGGTGGACAGTAAGGCGCTCTACCGCGCGAACACCGTCCCCAATTGAATGATAGATGATTTGTTAGAATTTCCTAAAGGCATAGTCAACGGAAAAGGCTAAAATATCGCTTCGAAAATAATGAACACTCACCGGCCTGGAGGAATATCACTGACAGGACGGCAGTAAGGAATGATCCCTTCATGGTGGTGATATTCTGAAAATCATGAAACAGCAAACGGTCAATACAGCCATGGCCAATTACCAAACAAATTGTTCAGCTTCGCAAACAACACATTGCTTTAAGAAAAACACCAAAGGTGAACATTCGAAAATAAACGTTCCTCGATTTAAAAAAAGTTCGTATTACATTTTTCTCGGTATCTGGTCAAACATGCGTAGGTGGTATTTGACAATTACGCTACATTATTAATGTTAACTTGTTCTATTCTCATCGCCTCTATCGTTCGTTCTTATTAAGTGCACCGCACATATCCGTGTTCGTTCTTTTTTACTGCACCGCACATCAGCATTAAACGTTCAAAACCATCGCTGTCTCATTCTTTAGAATGCGCGGTGCACTGAAAGGTATATTTATCAGATAGTACTGATATGTATCGTACGTATATTCCACTAATCGGCAGTAGTGAAAAGTTCTTGCCGTAGAAACAATGAAACCGCGAATAGTTCTGTTTGTGAGCGATAATATAGTGTTTACAATGCTCGTAATGAACGAAACACTGCTACACATACACACAGTACCACAGACGGAGGCTCTACCAAGATTGTAGATAAACAAACATACTCAAACTACATCATCATGGCCAATGTGGAAATACGATGCACATACACAGACTGTGATTACAAGACTGAAAAACTACCGGTCGAGTATGCCATGCAGCTTCTGGCCATGCACAACACGTCGGTGCACAATGCAGTGCCGCCGCCCACCCAAGCCACCGCCCCCAAAAAAGCGAAGGCAGACCGCCCGCCCATTGACATGGGCATCACGACAGAGCGGTGGGTCTACTTCCAGAAAAGGTGGAATACGTACAAGATTGCAACAGGCCTCACCGGAGCGGACATACAATGTCAACTTATGGACATCTGCAGTGAGCAGCTCCGCTACGCCATGTTTCAGGACAACAACGACATCGAGCAACAGCCAGAAAAAGATATTCTCGACTCCATACACAGGCTAGCCGTCAAAGCCGAAAACGTTATGGTGTCCAGGGTCGCGCTCAACAACCTTCAACAGCAGGCTGATGAGGGAATCAGAAACTTTACTGCCCGGGTGAAAGGTCAAGCAGATCTGTGCCAGTTCACAATAAAATGCACGTGTACAAAAGAAGTGCGATACACCGACGATATGGTACGTGACGTGATCATCCGGGGACTGTATGATCAGGACACACAACGCGAGGTCCTCGGCATGCAGGAACAGGACATGGAACTCGACGCCTTGATCAAACTACTGGAGGCCAAGGAGATCGGCAAGAAGACACAGGCATCCTCGGCGATGCAGGCGCCGGCATATCCAGGTACAAAATGGACAAGAACCCATCGCAAATCGACAACCAGAACAAGCATTTTAAATGCCACTACTGCGGTAGAACCGGCCACGGAACTAACACAAACGGGCGTACGTCCAAGGCTAACAGAGAGGCCAACTGTCCAGCTTTCAACGCCATGTGCAACAAATGCTCATTGACAGGGCATTTCTCTGCTGTATACCGCAAACAGACGCCTCGAAAGTCGGACAAGATCGACAAACTGGGTTCGCCGCCCAAGTCCGGCAACATGGAGATGAAAACGCTGAAATTAGACGACACCGAGGGCGCTGCAGACCGATCCATGCCCTCCGTGTACGAAGAGATGTGCGAGGCGAAGGACACACTATTGCGCTACTCGAGCCGGCCGGGCTCTTGCCGGCAGCTCACAACCTTCCTTGCTGGCGGTCGGGAAAACAACGGGGAAACTGACGACATCGAGGAGATCGGCCTCGTCACCAGCATCGCCAGCCGCGGCAGCAACAAGTGTGGCAAGGAAGTCGTCATCGAATCGCAACAATTCAACAGACTCCGTGGTTGGATCGAGAGGCCAGTCAAAGGCCAGCCCACAGTCACACTGCAGGCCCGTGTTGTGCCATCAGACTATGCCCACTTTGGCTATCACTTCAGTAAACCGGCACGCACCTGTCAACTGCGGGTCATTACTGACACTGGCTGCCAGTCGACCATCATCAACACGGAACAGGTCCACAACATGGTGTACAAGAAGAGCGACCTCATTCCCACCCGATTTCGGATGCAGGCCATAGACACCAACCCCATCGAAATCATCGGGGCAATCATTCTCCGCTTGTCAGGATTGGACCGTCATGGAAACTCGCACGAGACAACCCAGATCTGCTACGTCTCTAACAAGATCAAGGGAATGTACCTATGCGAACATGAGTGCAAATAGTTTGGGATCATACCGGAATCCTTCCCATCAGTTGGCGCTGTCGAAACAAACAACGATGCCGCAGCCAGCTCATCTATGCCACCACCATCCACCAGGGACAACTGCAATTGCCCGGGGCGTACGATGCCTCCGCCACTGCCTACGTCCATCCCATTCCCTCCTACAGAAAACAACAGAGGGAAACTTGAGGAGTGGATTAAAGACTACTACAAAGGCAGTACTTTCAACAAATGCGAGCATCAACCCCTTCCCCTCATGGAGGGACCACCAGTCCGCATCATGGTCAACTCGAACGCCTCACCTGTCACCATTCACACACCTATATCGGTTCCTCTACACTGGCAGGAACAGGTCAAGGCCGACCTGGACAGAGACATCGCACTCGGCGTCATCGAGCCTGTTCCTGTAGGTGAACCTATGACATGGTGCAGCAGGATGGTCATCACCAGAAAAAAGAGCGGGGGGCCTCGACGCTGCGTAGACTACCAGGCCCTCAACAAGTTCTGCAGCAGAGAAACACATCACACCATGAGCCCGTTTCATCAGGCGACGCTCTTCCCGGCAAACATGAAAAAGACTGTTACCGACGCTTGGAACGGCTACCACTCAGTCCCCATCCACGAGGAAGACCGTCACTACACCACATTCATCACCCCATGGGGCCGATACAGGTACAAGACCCTGCCCCAGGGGTTTGTCGCCGCCGGAGACGGCTACACTCGACGATACGACGAAATTGTTGCCGACATCCCGAACAAAACTAAGTGCATCGACGAAGTAGGCATATGGGCCCCGACAATCGAGGAAGCATTTTTCCAAACCTGCAACTGGATGGATATATGCGGACGACACGGTATCACTCAGAACCCGGAAAAATTCCACTTCGCGGAAGACACGGTTGAGTTCGTCTGATTTGAGATAACGAAAACAAACATCCGGCCCAGCGACACATTCATTCGCGCGATCCAGGACTTCCCAACACCGCGGAACATCACCGACATAAGGTCGCTGTTTGGAATGATTAACCAGGTCAGTTACTGTCAATCGTCGTCCGAAGAACTACGCCCATTTCGCGAACTTCTGTCACCCTCAACCCCGTTCTACTGGGACGAGACCTTGGATGCTGCCCTTGCACACGCCAAGAGCGAGATCATCAAGACCATCGCCGAGAGGGTCAAGATCTTTGACAAAAGACGAAAAACTTGCTTGTCCACCGACTGGTGCAAGTACGGCATCGGGTTCTCCCTTGGACAGAAACATTGCTCCTGTCCATCCGAGGAACCATGGTACTGCAACACCGGCTGGAAACTGACGTTCGCCAGCAATCGGTATACACACAACGCAGAGGAGAACTATGCCCCTGTAGAAGGCGAGGCCTTGGCCGTCGCCTGGGCACTCGACAAAGCCAGGCACTTCGTCCTGGGCTGTAACGACCTCATCGTTGCCACCGACCACAAGCCCCTCCTCAAAGTGTTGGGGGACTGGAAAATGGAGGACATAAAAAACCCGCGCCTCTACAACCTGAAAGAGAAAACACTACCGTTGCAATTCAGGATCACCCACGTACCTGGTAAACGCCACTTCACCGCTGACAGCCTGTCCAGATACGCCTCTGGAAACCCCAATCCTAACAAGATGGACCTACCAGGTGATGCACATGCGGCTGGCTATTCATCGGTACCGGATGAACTTTGGTGGTACCAGGGGCTGCGCCGCATGGGCAACGAGGAGAATTTCAGTCACGAGGTTGCCGCACAGGAGGAACACCTAACATTCGGAGCCAAGACCACACTATCGTCCATCGAATCGGTCACGTGGGACAGCGTCAGAGAACAGACCACCAGCGACCCCACCATGCGACAGTTGCACGACACGATCGTAGTAGGCTTCCCGGAAGACAGCAGGCACATGCCAGAACTCACCCGGATCTATCATCAATACAGGGCCGACCTCTCCATCACGGCGGGCATAATACTGTACCAGGACAGAATCATTATCCCGCCATCACTCCGCGACCAGGTCCTGGAAACACTACACGCCGCCCACCAAGGTGTGACGTCCATGAACGCCAGAGCGAAAGCATCGGTTTTCTGGCCGGGAATCACGATTCAGATCCAAGAGCTGCGCAATAACTGTCAGGCGTGCCACAGAATTGCTCCCAGCAACCCCAAGCCGCCTCCCACACCCTCACCCGACCCAGTTTACCCATTCCACATGTTGTGCGCCGATTACTTCTGTTACAGCGGCCACAATTACCTCGTCATCGTTGACAACATTGAAAACTATATGTTATGTATTTACGGGATGAGCTTAAGTTGTGTTGATTTCATATATGGGTTGTTAGTTGCATTGATTTCTTAACACTGCTTTCAACCCCTCGTACTGCGTGTTTTAGGCGAGTGCCCACAGTTCATGCTGGGCAACGAGACCATGGACTGCGCACCAGGCACTACTTTCAACTTCACTGTGTGCACGTGTGTGCGATTTGAACCTTGTAAATATTAATATTGATCTAAATGTGTGGTAGATATCATATGAATGAACGTTTCGGATCTCCATACCGAACAATAACCTTGGTATTGTGGTTGATATAATGGTTAAACTCAAACTGGTTATACATGCCTTACTGGTGCTATATATGTTGAATGCACATGGACGAGTTGTACCAGAAAACGTGACGGTAGTCGTGGTTATTATGTGTCGTGTTTGTAGGCAAATATATATATATATACTGCTCTCACTATTTCGTTCAACTGCCTCGTATATTGTCATAGCTAATTCCGAGTAGCTTGTCATATATTCGCAAAATGTGATTTCCAAGACAATTAACAAGTGTTTTCATCACGTCTTCAAGTTAGTGTTGTATATTTCTGTATCAAATGTTTATGGAAATAATTATCCAGATATCAAAACATGTTGATGATTAATTGAGAGTTGACACAAAATATGATGTATTATTATAATATTTGTGCAAACCATGTCTTTCTTGATTCTCTATTCTTAAGTAATTGTTCATTAAGCGATTTCTCTTTGGTTTGGTCGTCTATTAATTGCAATGTATTGCGAATGCTATTATACGATGGGACATAACCATAAGACGATTCTTGTGGTAAAATATTGTGCCCGATTTGCATATAATAGTTGCTGCATCATGATACATTCTGACTACTCAATTCTTTAGAAACAAAACGAAGGATTCCAAAATGTATGCATATTAATATAAGTCATAAATCGGTTTTCGTTCTCAGACGAGCCAGAGATGGTCGTGATCACCAGTGTGATGTTCGATGACGACAGCTCCATCTCGGCCTCAAATGGTATGTGGCTCTTCAACCAGAACGTCGAACTGAGCAGCGACAATTGTATGTATGGCAAGTGCGGCATCTTCGACAACAGCGCCAAGTCGAAGCTGGAGCTCCCCTACTTCAGCAACGCCTTCGACCGCTTCGAGCCGTTTTCCGTGAGACTCTTCTTCAAGAGATCCGCGGGACTCTTTGGTAGATGATCTCTGCTCGACAACTCCGAGTGCAGCCTTGACAGTTCCGTCGTTGCCCTGTCTGATGCTAGTGACGCGCTGAGCTACCTGAACAAGGATCTCGTTTTCACAAAGAATCTTGGTGGTACGTTATACTATGATACGTGATAAAATTTTTACCATGCGTTGATAGCAATATAACAATACAGTGAAATGAAACAAACTATTAATGCTTACTTCTCGCATCGGTTGAGTCACCGTAGTTCTTCTTAAACAGATCTCCATTCGTCCAATGGTTTCTTCATCCATCTTATATAATTGTGCAGGCAGATGGATTGTTAAAAGGTTTATTATACGTGCAGGCAGAGTGCGGTAATGTAGAATGTGAAACATTACTGTGAACTACAATATGAACAGTGTGAAGAAACCGACCCCAGAAGTCCGTAAGCCCTGTAGCGTTAGGTAAACTAAACTCATCTTACAATTCCAAGTCTTCAATAAGTGAGTGGGTTATGACATGCTTCCTTACTTTTTGAAACATATGTTATTATATGTTATTTTGTACAGGGCGTTTGAACCGTGCAAGGCTTCGTTGGCGTTCGGTGGCTGCACGTGTGACCATGACTGCTTCTTCGATGGATACTTGGATTCGGTATGTGGCTTTGATCACAATATCTTACTTGTATTCCATTCTTATTTTATATTTCAATATACACATATTACACGTTTTCGTCAAAATTGTATCTGCATGCATGGTAAATAGCCTTTACCCCATGTTGTCCAGCTGATCACGCATAATAGAATTGAATTTCACTGATATATCAAACATATGTCATGCTCTCGCTTTAACTATCATGGTCGCACATCAGTTCCATTGAAAGAAGACTAATATAGCGACAGTTAGCAACTCAATTAATGACATAAACCGGAACCATTTCTGAAGCATTAACTATTCACTCTCAAACAATATGGTGTTATTGTTGACAGTTGACATCAAAATGTTGTCAACAATAACTTTTCTAGATGTGTTCACTTTTTGAATAAGGTGTCTGTCGACAGATCTGCTTCCTGAAGGGAACTTTGGAACAGTCCGGTGTCAACATCCTGTACGATCTCCCAAACATGTGTACACCTTATATTTAGTGACGTAATGTGGGAAGACCGCACATGTTCCACGAAGACGAGTTTATTGCGACGACGTATAACCATCATAATAAAATTGCATTGCTTTGGAAACTGTCTGCTTTTGCGTATGTTTATATAGGTGATTTACATTGAGTAGCTCCATAAGAGTAGGAACATGTACGCGAATTGCACGTGTACGTTAATTGCACTAGACAAATAAACTGTGGCGGATCAAGTATCTCGGAAAGGGGATATTATGTGTTTTCGCTGAAATGAAGAGGGGTCATAACGCATGTTCGGCAAAGTGATCCTACCGTACCATATTCTACAACTGATGACACTCAAACCGAGTTTGATGTTTGGTCTCATAACAGACAATAAAGGTATAAATTAAAGCTTATATAGTGTTTAGATAACACACACGCTGACAAACACAAACATGCACACACGCACACACACACACACACACATATATATATATATGTGTATGTGTGTGTACGTATATATATATATATATATACGTACGCACACACTCAGTGTAGAATACAAATTGTATATATGCTTTTCTAGTCCGTTTACCTTAGCTAACCCTTCGTTAGTTTAACGAATCTACGCCTTATGTGGGGACATATAGCCACATATCACCACCAGTTAGGGCCTATTATGGTATCTTTCATCAGTGAATTATTTTTATTGGCAGACAAATATATGTGTCGCAGTTTCAAGTGTGAACCAAAGATGATGTCCAGTTATCATTCGACTGGAGAAAGACCAACGTTTATATTGAAGCAGAAAGCATGCAGTGTTACTTGTTCGTCAAATTATTTCAAATTGGCTTAGTAAAGAATCGGCATCTAATGAATATAACAAATTATTAAATACTATCAAATATAATGTTTCTGTCGATCCCTTGACTGTGATACAATAGGTTGTATAAGCAAATATGACTTTTACGCAGGGCATTTTTTCATTTCCACTGCGAGCAATGTACCAAAAGGGAACTTTAAGTGGTAGAAAGGGTACACACTAACAAAAAGATACATATACAATATACACGTGTGTGTATGGTGTGTATGGGTGTGCGTGCGTGCGTGCGTGCGTGCGTGCGTGCGTGAGTGTGTGTGAGTGTGGTGTGTGTGCGTGTTTGTGTGTGGTGTGTGTGTGTGTGTGGTTATGTGTGTGGTGTGTGTGTGAGTGAGTGTGTGTGTGGTGTGATGTGCGTGCGTGCGTGCGTGCGTGTGTGCATGCTTGTGTGCTTATGTGTGTGTCCCCAAGAAAAATACATCAATCGTGATACAGAGAAAGTCAGATGCTCATTTGTGTTGAATACTTGCTGACAATATTGGGTCGAAAAATTGATTCGTGTATAATGTTATTTTATAGCTGTCGACATGACACCCATTGCAACATTGATGTTGGGTATATTGAACTATAATGCAATAAACACACAAAGCCTAATGAATGGAATATATATTATATAAACCACATGCAGTTTTATATTCTTGTTGTTTATTGCCAAGACGTTGTCGCTTTTCTAGCCCATTATCCTCGCTAAGGTGAGTGAACTTAAGTGCACAGTGGGCAGATATAGCCATGACCCACCAACATAGGCGCTATCATAGTCTCGTTCATCAGCGGTTTCCTTTTTTAGCAGACACCTTAAGTTATTTATAACATACATTTATCAGTCGACTGGAGAACGACCAAGAGTAGAACGTGCATAGTGTTACTTGTTCCCCGAGTGGATCCAACCTAATTTGTACATGAACCAATGGAATGGCATAAGTTTACAGATGGTTAAACCTACCGAAAATGTCCCCAGTCCAATTCAGAAATCGAACAAATGTGAACTCAATATAATAACGAAATTTAATTTTGATACGAATGTAGACATGTCGAGGTTCTTGGAACAACAATTCTTCTCATCCAATCTAACCATTCAAACTATGATACAATAACCATTCAAACTATGGTGATTGTTTGCCAATTTGTTCACTGTGTCCTACGTTATATGCAACCTTGTCTTATTAAATGTAACTTAATACGCTTAAAATTAACATTTAAGAAATGAAAATGGTACCTAGTGCAAAGTGAGACACTGGCCACGGTGTGCACAACATTAATTAATACACGCATTATTACCACCATAGAGGTGTCGTAGCAAAATACGACTTTTTTTGTTTTAGTGATGTGAAAATATGAGAAATAGTCAAAGTTTGTCGGTTTCCCAAAGCTGCTATTCTTAAATTAGAGAAGCTATGCAATTTATTTTGTTGTGATATTTTTCACTGGGCCCTTGTCGTTTGCTGTATAGCAATGGGTTTCGCATCAAGTGAACATGTGGGGCTGATGGTATGGCTTTCAACTAATGATGCATTTGGATAACGTAGAATACACAATCCGGCTGATTTGTAAGTATACGGATTATGCACAGTGTCTACAAATTGTATAAAAATAGAACATACAATTGATTGATTTTGGACGATTGGTCTATGGCGTGAAACCTCGATGCAAAATATATCAAAAATTTTAAAGTAGCATGTATCATCAAGTAAACATGCGTACATAATTTAACATAGTGTGTCCCTTCGATCCTGTCCAGTAAACAAACTACATCGTTTACTACATTATTTGATATTTATAATGACATCTAGAGCATTTGTGAAAGTATCAACTAATTAAATATTTCGGCGATGTAGTACAATTGTCATGGATTATTATGATTTACACTGTCGTATACTGATAACGTAGGACACATGTAAATATGAACTTTTCGTTGATTGATTTATTAAAATATATGTCCAAATATAACATAACCTGAACATATTGTCGATCTTTCACTATCTATTGTAGAACATTGTGTAATACAGATAGCCTAAATATACATTCATTATTAATTCCCTTGATAATACAATCATACTATCTAATAACGTAAAACACAAGTTGCTAACCCTGGCAAGATGTTTACATTATTTGTTGGAATAACTACTTTGTGCTAAATGAAATGCCTTAGATGGTTGCAGTGATCTGCCTGTTGTAATACGTGGGATCAGTGTGGCCAATATTATCTCCCATCGACGATCTCTGTTGGAATATGTTGGATTATTGTGGCCAATATATCCTCCCATCGTTGATCTCAGCGATTTTCCTACACACGTCTTCTTAACATTATAATTTCACAGCAACAAAGTTCTCAACAATAATCTATTTGTGTGTGTTCCATTAACGCATGACCTCTGCTGAGTTCTGATATTGGTGAGTTGTTGATTCCTGAGTTGTCAGCGTGTCACCTTCTTCTCTTCTTTTCCTGTTTCATCTATGGTAAAGCATGCTTCCTTTTTGTTGTCCTCGTGGCATACCAAGGATATTTAGAATGAAAGTTTCCAGTTGACTAGCAGAACGGATTGAAACACGACGTCTCAACTATGTACTATATAATAGTCGACTAACATCACAGCGTGAGTTCACATTGCGCCTTGGACTCTAACAGCTCCGCGTGCAGGTTTTGCAGATGTTATGTTCATTCACTCCGTCGTTCATGTCCAACATGTACGGTACGTCTGACTCCGTCTGAGAAATATCCCATGCATAGAAGGCGTGTGCTGTCGTGATAAGTTTGTGTTTCTTCACCGCACGACCAGCTGCATTGTCCAGCTCCTCATATCCCATCCCATGGGCGGTTTACATAGCCACATTCACAGTAATGCCATGACGCCGATAAAAGTTTGTTAAACATGACCTACGTTGAAGATTGTGCTGTTTCTATATTGTTTCGTCTGAGAATCAGGTGTTTCTGCTGGATGTTGGGCAGGTTTGCTTTGACCCACCCAATGATGACCTTAGAGATTAAGATGACAGTTGCAACATTGAGAGCCATCTGATCGTATAGCACTACTGTAAGGCTTTCTTGTGTCATGCTCTATTTGCACAGTTCCCTGTTTCTCTGAGCAGTAGTCATCGCTAAGCTCTTTGAAGAGGTTGGACACGTAATTGTTAGAAACGATATATCTGCTCTGTGCAATCCATTTTCGTCAACACCTCTATGAGATCTGGGAAGTTCTAGCTCTGGACTTGAACTCTGCCTGGATGATGTTTTAATACTCCCATGCTTGAACTTCGTAATATTCTCTCTCGCTGACTTCACATGATTTCCTTTCTTTTTTCTCTTCTCTAGCATCCTTGGTCAACTGTGCTGTTTTAAAAGACTGCTGTGCCACGCTTTATCTCTGTTTTGCCAAGTAATACGCATAATTTTGTTCTTTATGTATCCTGTAGCGTGCATGAATTTGAGCCAAATTTCGCGGCATTTTTTCTTACCTACCTACCCAAATAATTGACAGCATGTAACAGTAAACACATTCTGAAAGGCCTAAGTATGAATCATTATTCCAATATTCTTAGACGAGAGTAGACGACGACTACAAGTTACAGGAAAATACCCAAGGGAGATTGTTTAATTACAGTATCAATAAATGCTGGGAAAATAGCAGCGAAATATTTTATTGTTATCCATTTGTGTTCTATGTTTTCGATTACATTTTACGATATTGATCCTTTGCTCTAGGGAGGGCAGGCAACCTTTGGCAGGTAACATGTCTCCCTGTCTTCACTTCAATTTGAATACCAAAGTGGTTCATTATAAGTAGAAAAATGTAAAAAAAAGTTATCAATATCAACGAAGATTAGCCCATAAGGAACAATACATATGCACTTGTCAGGCATTTAGAAATAAATAAAAACTTATTTTGTCTGGCTAGAAAACGTCGCCGTCTGAGGGTAGTGACACGCTCTTCCTACGCGATAACGTAGAACACCGACAACGTAAAACACGACCATTTCGTATTTTCGACCCCTCTGATGTCAAATTAGGTATATATGACCAGCAGTGCCCTTGTTTAACAAAAGAAACAATGGGTCTACATATGCTATGTCACATTATAAACCTGAGAACATTCATAAGTGCGAAAACTGGATAACGTAGAACACATTCTTAACGAGGACGCTGCTTTTCTGTAGTTTAGATATGTTGTGACGACCAGTGACATTGATTTATCGTACGACTTTAGTCGTTGGGTGATAGCCTCATATTTTGTTTATAAAGTACATGCACTTTCTAACAAGGTATTTCTTTATTGAAACTTAGATATACAAGCAAATCTTCGGATAACGTAAAACACATGATTTCAGTGGACATTTGTTTAAATCCTGTAAAATGAAGGAAATGTGTTTGGATATTTAAAGAACATCATAAATTGGTAGGTATGTGTACCTACAATGGATTGAGACAAGTTGTTAGAGAGTTGAAAGTTAGTAAGTATTATTATGTTGATCATTTGTAATGCCCCCCTGTGCTGTAGACATGCCAAAGCAGGCAGCATGAGCACCTTTCGTACACAAAATCTCCTATTGGTTTTCATACCACCTATGAAAATCTACTATGTCCAGAAAGAGCACACCGAGCTCCGTTTGAGCAAGCTATTTATACAGCTATTAACGCCATTCGAAATATTGTCTAGACTAAAGACACAGTTTTGACTACTGGGGACATTTTCGGTAGTTTTAACCAGATGCATTGTTATGTTTTATGATAAATTACTGCAAAATAGATCGGCAAATAAAACACGAACTTGAAGGCAGATTCCTCCGCAACGTGTATCAGTACACGCACACACGCACACACGCACGAACGAGCGCACACGTTAGCCATATAAATATTATATGTTTTCCGGAATCGCAATATTGTCTGGCGTCTGTCTGGTACCCTATCTTAAACTAACATGCAGATGAACACGCAGGACCTCGAACTTAATTAGTACCTTTAAATTATTGGAGATGATAGCATGCTTGTACGAAATAGACCTCAAGGTTGCCTTGTTGTCTGCTAAAAGTCTTGTTATGTTACACGTTTATGAGTATGCAGTAATTAAACTTGCCCGGAACTTCAGACTGGCGTAGCTGGTTGGGTCAAAATGCGTCATTTTACTTCTATATGCTATTCTATGAACGTCAACCACATGACTGTAAAACGTTGTGCGGCTATCGATATGCAAAAGCTATACTCATTTGTGAACGGAAAGGGAAACGACGTTTACTAAAATTCTTGTACTTAAAAAAAGTATTACGAGAGGAAACTGTTAATAGATATTAAGCAAAACACAACACATCTTGTAGAGTTGACCAGTTGTGTGCAACCTCGTTTGCTTTTTGTTGGGGAAGTTATTTTCATCTCCATAATACTACGCCAACATACCTTTCTTACGTAATGCCCCATATAATTATGCCAGCATTATCCCTACTGCTACAACCAGAAGGAAACAATGCAACATTATTTATAGATGGCTGGAACATCTTACCTGATGATTATGTTTACATACAAACATACATACATACCTACATATACACATACATATATTCGTACATACATACTTACATACCTCATGCCTACATACATATTACGCACATTCGCATATTCGCACATAAGCACATAAGCACATACGCACATACCATACGGAGAGAGAACCTGGGTTCGAATCCTGTGCTGCCGTGTAGAACATTGGGCAAGTTCGTTCCCTCTGCATTGTTTCAGTTCACTCAGCTATATGAATGAGTACCTAGCTATTGACAGTGGTGGATGTTTGTGTACGAACAATCATCGCGCATTAATTTCACCGTCGCTGAATGTTTTCAAGAGAAGTCGAAATGGTATTCGATTGAATAAGTCTGACAGAGAGTAAAGTGTAAACGCTTTGAGCATTCCTAATGACTGGATACTGCGCTATAAAAGAACTACTTTTACCTTTATTTTATAATAATAATAATAATAATATTTTATTTTGTTAAGCGCCACATCCAATATTGTTCACAGCGCTTTACAACAATGTACAAGTGTATGTTAAAGATAATGAGTTTGAATAAAACAATAGTTGTTATATCATAGATAAAATGAACTAATAATAATAGTAATTAAAACAAAACATATAGTACAAGTAGAAAAGTAATGTGATGTAAAATATCATAAAATAAAATAATTAAGATCATATTATTATTAGTTTTTAATAAATAAACTAAAATTAGTGTAAACATCAATAAATTAGGCAAAAATGTATACGAAAAGTAAATAAATAGATAAATAAATAATAAATAAACGTTAAACATCAATCAGCTATGATAAAATAGTGTTGGTAAGGGTCCGAGTTACATACACGCTGCAGTTAACAGGTGAGTCTTCAAGACAGAATTAAATGATTCCAGGGATGTTTTGCTTGTAACACTTGACAGCAGAGCGTTCCAGACTGCTGTCGCTGCGTGAGCAAATGTACAGTCACCGGCTCTGCTGCGTGTTCTCGGAATAACTAGTGCATTCGAGTCAGCAGACCGAAGACGTCTGGCTGGCATGTAGACACACACGAGTTTCTGCATGTAGACAGGCGTGCAGCGCCTTGTACGTAAGAACAGCGATCTTGAATGCAATGCGCTGTTGAATAGGTAGCCAGTGCAGTTCGTGAAGAATAGGGGTCGCACTTTTACAACGAGCCTGTCGAGTAATAATGTGAGCGGCAGCATGCTGGAGTGGCTGCAGTCGACCGATGTTATTGGTTGAGGTACCGAACTGTAGAGAGTTGCAGTAGTCCAAACGGGATGTAATCATGGCATTGACTACCCGTTCCGCTGTCGGTTGAGTGAGGTAACGGTGAATCAACCCGATGTTGCGCAGGTGCAGCGAGCAAGTGCTGATAGTACGTGACACTTGCATAGTCATATCCAGGTGTCTATCAAGGTGGACGCCGAGATTTCTAACATAATCAGTTGCACGTATTGCATTTGTCCCGACGCGCACACGGAGTCCACTTACAATGGCAGAAGCTGATTTTGGGACAACCGGTAGAATTTCTGTTTTCGTGTCATTCATGAGCAGATAATTCCAAGTCATCCACTCCTTCACGTCATCAATACATCGCTCGATCCGACGCACGGCAGTCACCAGACACTATCGCCGTGTCAACAAGTTGGCTTCTTCACTACAACCAAGGTATTTCAATCACGAAGCAGGGTCACTCGGCGATATGCCATATTGAAATAAAGAAATAGCGCTGGTTGCGCCATCTGTTGCTCTGGGGATGGTATTGTCTCGCCTTATTTTGGATGCGATTGCCCGTTCTGGTTGAAACCGCTTAATTAATAGCCAGAAGCATGTTATGTTAAATGGATGCTGTGCATCAAACAAATTGACAGTTTTGTACAACAATTCTTTAAACTGATGTGCTTGGTGGCCGTTCTTAGAAAACAGTTGATAAGACAAATAACTGTATTTCATCCCAACATCAACGCAACAGTGATCGCACTATCTTGACAACCGTAACATGAGCTTAATTCAAGTGGTCAGTCGTTCTACGAACTCTACACAAAACTCTTTAGTTGCGCACATTAAGGCATTTCATCTTAACATTCGACACATGTGTGCCAGAGTGTAAGCGATCGACCACCTACGTACAGGAGATAATGTGGGCGAACCGTCACGGGTACGGGTACCTAAGGTCGGTCGGTCGCTAGTGTACGTCATTCGACTCAGCGACCAAGAAACGTATCTAAAAGTAAAAAGTTAAGTTATTGCATAACGTTGTATCCAGTCCTTAGAACTGTTCAAAGCGCATTAAACTTTACGACCTGTTCAATCAAACACCATATCGACTTCTCTGGGAAACATTCAGCCACGCAACAATTAATGCGCGATGACTATTTGTACACAAATACCCACCATCTTTTATACCCAGGTACTCATTCATACTGCTGAGTGAACTGGAGATACGTAGAGTGGACGAACTTACCTAAGGCTCTGCACGGCAGCACATGGTTCTCCTGATAGGGGGTGCACGTCTCGCCAGCTGCCATATTGCCCAACGATGCACACCTAGTGATTTATTGTTTCGCGTGTGGCTGCTCCTGTCATAACCGAAACCACCGCTGCAGCTTTTATTGGTTTCCAACAGATACAATTTCGTTCAGAATATTATGGAGGTTAGTTATTATGTTCAAATTGTTGCATATTATAGTAATTTGGACTGTAATCGGAACGACGAAACTGTGTCATTGTCAGTCCTGGCACGCCAACTGTTTGCCAATATAAAGTCTACAACAATGATCACAGGCACAGTTTAATGTGTACAATAGTAAAACATCTGTGTGTAAATAACTGCACTTGGTCACTTTTTTACGCTTGAATTAGAGGACGACTTAGCATATATAAAACATATCCTCCCTGTTTGCTGGTCAGCCTTGCGTGACAACCGAGTAAGCGGAGGCCGGCCGTGAGCAGATACAATTATAGGTGACACACCATCAACTTGTAACTTTTGTCTTTCATCAACGCTCGCACTCGTCGTCGTATGAGAATCTTGGCATCCGGCTGCAGTCCATTGAAGCTTCTGATATTCCTTGAAATTTAACATTGCCGTGGGTGTAGTTTACCCAAAATTATAAAGAAAACTCCACGCCTCTAATCGATTAACAATTCCGGACAAAGACGTGGGCATCGGATGTATATTATCTTGTTAACTCTCGCATCAAAACGGACCGGAAACGAGAACCACTTGCGTCCCGTATTAAGAGTCCAACACTCTAGCCACTGAATCACTGTGCTCCACATTATCTGTCGTTCGCCTCGTCTCGCTTAACTGACTCTCGCCCGGCTGCGAGACTTCGCCGGGAAAAGAGTCTCGTTCTGAAGCAGTCTTTTAAATGTTATCCGCTAGATGGCAATATTCAGCATGTCTGTCCTGGTTCAGGATAAATAAAAACCACTGCAACAATTTTATTTATGTTTATATTTTCTGTGACATGTTTCAATATAAGTTTAATGTTGAATATTTTTTTATATTATACTATTATCTGATAAAAGTGTATCCTTGTTTAATTTGTTACTTCGTAGTTGGCCTAAGAGCCACTCATCGTCTCTACCTGAATCTGGGGTAAAACCGCCCTACCGATAATATTGGCAAAGCATTAATTTCCCAAGCAGTTGTGAGGGGCGAAAAAGTGCTGCCACCTCACGGTGCTTGGGTAAACGAAACTATCGTTCGTCAAGACAAACAAGTTAGAGTTGTTCATTTAGATGTAATTTGTTCAACTATTATTTAACTCAAAGCCAGTTCTTTAACACTTTCGCATTTTCCTGGTCAACGTTGCTATTATCTCTAAACAACATTTTTTGGAAAGCGGCACAACTTATAGCCCTGGTGCTGATTTCCAAAAGGACCTTCAAACAGGATTTGGCTGCACCGCCGCCAACATAGGTTTCTTTATATTTTCTTTTTAATTTAGCTATAAACTAATAATTTCCAAACATTAATCAAAAATTAAGGTGTCCGTTCTATGAGAAAAACTACATTAGTCACCAGTGGTTGGCGAAATGTTTCAGAAATAGCTAAAATCACAAAATACGCCATAAATAAAATAATTTTAGTTGAATCTCATTATAAATTCACAGGTAGATACATAAGTGAATATACAGCAGCACTGTAACACAAATTTTTAAATTGCAATCATTAATTCGATAATTTTGTACAAAAAGTTCTCACTTTTTTCAAAAAAAATCTATGCGTAGTGATTCCGTTTGCTCCACACTCATACCCATAGTATATTGACCCAATAATTTCATATCAGTATGTTCCAATATCCACTTACTATTACTTTGAAAAACAACTGGCGAGAAATATTCAATATTAATGAAGATATCATCATATATGTAGACTTACCCCCTAAATCGATAAAATGGCGGAAAATGACAAAACGTCACACAATATGCTCTAAATCAACTATTTATTTTAACAATTAGTCGTTCAGTAAGTCGAAGTTATTGACCATATAAACATAGGTACCTGGTCTGTTGATATGTAATTTTATATCAAGCATTATGTTGTAACGTATGTGATTCCATTCACCGTATGTCAATGAAAAACTGTGTATTTCATATTTTATATTGACGAAATGTTAAATGTATACACCTGATTGGTGATAACAAATTGCTTTGCATTATGTTATGACCAACATGGTGAGACTATAAGATGATTAGCAAATAAATAGTTGATTTAGAGCATATCGTGTGAGGTTTTGTAATTTCCCGCCATTTTCTCGATTTAGGGGGTAGGTCTACATATATGATGATATTTTCATTAATATTGAATATTTTTTGTTTTTTAAAGTAATATTACTTGGATATTGGAACATACTGATATGAAATATAGATTTAAAAAAAAAAAAGGGAGAAATGTTTACACAAAATTATCATATTAATGATTGCAATTTAAACAGTTTGTGTTACAGTGCTGTTGTACATTCACTTATGTATCTACCTGTGAAATTATAATGAGATTCAACTAAAATTATTTTATTTACGGCATGTTTTGTGATTTTAGTTATTTCTGAAAAATTTTGCCAACCACTCGTGATAAATGTAGTTTTTCTCATAGAACGGACACCTTAATTTGTGGTTAATGTTTGGAAATTATTAGTTTATAGTTAAGTTAAAAAGAAAATATCAAGAAACCTATGTTGGCGGGGGAGTGCAACGAAATCCTAAATTTCCAGAACAACACCAGGACTATTACTTGGTAATACGTTATTGTGCAATGGTTCTAATGTGCAATTGTCATGTTATCGTCCTCATGTGATCAACATGAAGGGATCATTCGTTGTTTCCGTCCTATATGTTATAGTTATCCAGGCCAGTAAGTATTCATCGTTATCGTTAATATTTGAAAACATTAAATATGTTCTTCATAAAACCAGAATATAGTTGACATTAATTAATACCGTTGAGCTACAGGGTGCAAAGAATACTCTCTTTTTAGTACTGTTTTTTTATTACACTCCACTTACAAACTCACTTCGACGTTTCGACCACCGTCGGCAGTCTTCAGCAGGAAGTGTTCTTCCAGTGCTGGCTAGATGGAGTGGCAAACAGGCTATACCCACACATGGTTCAGTCGGTGATGATTATCGCGCACATCTGTCCGTCTGTATTTCCACCATTTTGGCACACTCCCAGTCTATCACACAGTACTGTTGTTTCTGTCGGCATGGTCTATCATATTCGAGTTTGTTCTATGATTGTTGACTGGGATTAAGGATGTAATCTGAGTCAGACTGAGACAAGAACATTCTTTCTTGTTATCATGTTCTGATATATAATCTCAAGTTTTAATTACATGAATTCCTTACCCACTCTAAAGCTACTGTCACTGATATGTACGTGCGTGCGCGCGTGTGCGCGTGCGTGTATATGGTATTATAACTTTATAAACAAAATATGAGGCTATCACCCAACGACTAAAGTCGTACGATAAATCAATGTCACTGGTCGTCACAACATATCTAAACTACAGAAAAGCAGCGTCCTCGTTAAGAATGTGTTCTACGTTATCCAGTTTTCGTACTTATGAATGTTCTCAGGTTTATAATGTGACATAGCATATGTAGACCCATTGTTTCTTTTGTTAAACAAGGGCACTGCTGGTCATATACACCTAATTTGACATCAGAGGGGTCGAAAATACGAAATGGTCGTGTTTTACGTTGTCGGTGTTCTACGTTATAGTGTGTTAGTGTGGTTATGTATGTGGTGTGAGTGTGTGCGTGTGTGCATGTGTGCGTGTGTGCGTGAGTCGGTGTGTGCGTGTGTGCGTGTGTGCGTGTGTGCGCGTGTGGGCGTGTGCGCGTGTGCGCGTGTACGCGTGTGCGCGTGTGTTTGGGTGTGTGTGCGTGTGTGCGTGTGTGCAGCCATATAAATAACCCAAACATTTCACTTAGTTAGTTTTGAAATCTACTTGTCCGTCAAAATTTTCACTTGTCCGAGTAATGGTCGCCGTGAATCGACGTTTTAAAAAAATAAAAAATTAAGAACTTTTATTTTAAACAATGTTCCTATTGTTGGGCACAATCTTATCTGAAATGTATTTGTTTAAGTACTCGTTTAATTGCAAATATTTCCAAGCCATTTCCAGTGATTAACAATGATCTTCATCACAAATATTAAAAGGAGACGTATCATATGATGCTTCAAACAAATATTTGTAAAAGTGCTGAGGAAGTGGAAATGTGTACCTATACCGGCAATATGAATATTGCAACGATTATGATAGGAATGATACAACAGTTAGGAATATATTCCTTGCTAATTTTTCATAATGTTTCAAGAAACTGCTACCAACAATAAAATGCACTGTCAGATGTTTGTGTCAGTTTGCCCCTCCCCTCCCCTCCACCCGGAGTATAACCAATGCCAAACCAGAAAGCACAATTTTGTAACATAAACAAAATTAATGTGATATGTTTTATTCAACCTATACGTACTTCAGTATGTGCAAAGTTCTGTATTTTATAATCTGAAGATAAATTTCATTTCATCACAAGCAAATAAATTCACATCTTTGTTATTCTTATTAGATCAGTATGAATAATATTATGTCAGTAATATTTAAACAATCAAGACACGTGAAATAGCTTATGTTCACATTTGTTCCAACTCAAAACAACAGTCGTAGACTACTAAGTTCAGAACGATTAAGGAACGAACTGATTTACCCAATAGATTTAACAAGATTGCCAACCAGAAAATTACTCTGGATGGCAGGTGGACAAGGAAGCCTTTTGGCTTATCGAGAGTCCAATACTTTTTATCTACATGTATCCCGCCTTTTTTAGGTGTGTATCGATTTTATTTTTAAACATATTCACGCTACTAGCACCAACACAATCAGGAGATAATCTGTTCCATTCATTTACAGTCCTTTGTGAGAATGAGAACTTTCTTATATCTAATCTACACTGCTCCTTTACTAATGTAGCTTCATGTCCTCTGGTCCTTCTATCTTTCTTAACTGAGAAAAAAATGTTTCTATCAATATTTTCATAACCATTCAATATTTTAAACA
>CM034538.1:21442377-21587011 GCA_020002185.1 Paraescarpia echinospica | reverse complement strand
CGAGCACATGGCGCTTGACGTAAAGGTACGTGAGCGCGGCTCGCTTCTGTATGTATGTCAGCACGCTCGAGTGTTTCACTTGAAACCCCCGGTTCCGGCTGCTACCGTTCCGCCGGTCCTTCAGCACGTCGAGGAAGGTGTCTTTGTTGACGTCGGTCTGGCGCTTGCCCAGCCCCTACGTGCTGTACTTGTCGGTCGAACCGAAGCAGTAGTAGGTTTTGTTGCAGAGAGCGATCATCCCACGACCGGACCATTCCTCCTTGAAGAGTCCGGGCGTTCTCTTACCGTACGTCCGACGTGCAATACAGCACTTCTTGTCTGCGGTGTCGCACGTTCGTCCGGCGAGCCGGCATATTACGTAGGCCTCCTCGTGAGCGTCGCAGTATTCCGGCGGGAGCCACCTGCCTCTGTTACGGAACTAGTGCTCGGACTTGGAGGCGTCTACTTAGGATCGGCGCCGACATTAACTTTGCAAAATTTTCAGAAAATTCGGCTGAGTCCCACTCTCGTCTACATAGGATCGGCGCCCACTTCAAGGAAAATTGATGTCATTTTGTTCACGATATTTTGGGGTGATCTTAGGAGGAAATAGAGAAGTGTGTGTGAATATTCCCCAACATGCAAACACTTATTGTCCATAATAACCATATCACATGTGACTCATTAAAATGGTAAGTGTTTTGCTTATGCTTCACTAATATGATATTCCAATACCAATCAAAGTAGTTATGTACGTTACTGGTATAGTTATATATCACACATAATTCCAAAATGGAGCCATCGTATTGTGAATTGTGGGTCTGTATAATTAACAAAAAATACATAACGGCACTACTGATATGAAGCTGAACAAGTCCAATATTAGTATTTCTGCAATTCAGTTGGTTTAGCCATGATACTAGTCTACAGAACAAAGTTGCCTTTACTGCAATTTCTCTTCAATCTTCATCTTCAATATCTTCTCCTGTCAGAGTCGCTCGTGTGTTGCAACAGGTGTTCGTGTCCTTCACACAAGCGAAGCTGAGTACATGAAAGGTTGTTTCGTTTGCACAAGCACCATAGTTCACTGATTCAAAATTAGTGGCCATCCAAGTTGTAGTGGGTTGGGACATGGGTGCGCGATAAGGTCCTGAGACCAGATACTTGCTGTTTGCCTGCACATAAGCACATCTTATGAGTTCCTTGCAACCACCCGGGGTAGGCGGAAGTTTGCTAACTCCTTGGCCAGGCTTCAGCTACTTAAACGTATGCCATTTCAGATCCTTTGCGTGAACGATTGAGGGTTTCCGTGGTCAGAAGCGTGTGCAAAGGAATTTTGTACAAGCTTTATACACTTCGGTAGACGGTTCGTGTCCTACATCAAGGCTTGATATCGCACTGATTACTTATTGAATGGTTAATTAGAAACTAGAAAGGCTGTGAAACATTCGTTCTTTCCCTGTGTGTACGTCCTGCCGTGTCGCATCCAGTATGAGCGTGCCAGTTGATCAGCGCGGCTGATTTCTCTGGAGCAAGTTCATCACTGATACGTTGGAGCATGACTTTGTGAAGACACTCTCCAGTGCCCGTGATCAGTGATGCATGACTGCCAAGTTGAGATACTCTGCACAGAGCCAAGAGGAGAACACAATAATGTGTCTTGTGAATACACATGGACTCGAAATCCAGCGTCGAGCGTTGCAGATGCATGTCAGTAGTAAAGGAGGTTAAGTAGCGGGGACCGTGGAGTCGGAGGTGTGGAAGTGGAAAGTATCCGGATGTAGGTCAAGGTCACGCGCCCCGGATGGAGGTCAAGGTCAAAGTTCAAGTACCCGGATGTAGGTCAAGGTAACGTGGCGCCCTGGCGAAATTTTTCGGAACTAAAATAGCTCCACCTACCGGATAGTTGGTGAACTAAAATATTTCCCTCAAAAACTAAAATAGCGCCCCTGGCGGATAGTTTGTGAATTAAAATAGCTCCCCTGGCGGATAGTTGGTGAACTAAATATTCGCCATCTAGCGGATATATCATGAATTAAATCAGCGCCACCTAGCTGAATTTTTTGGAACTAAAATATGTTGACCCGCAGCGCCCCTATCGGAATTTTCTGTACTAATTACACAAGTGGTGCCATCTTGTGGACAAGTTGTAAACTAAATGTTCTAGTACTGCAAATATTCGTGTCTTTTGCACGCTTGCGTGCAATAGAGCCCCCTGACGGGTACATCACGAACTAATATAGTTTCACGAATAAACTGTGCAAACCTCATCTTGTGTCTTTTTCATAGTGTAATGCAAAGCATATGTTGGGAACCTTACTAATAGGCTTATCCTTCACAAACGAAACACTATGCTTTGACCAACACGCTGAACGAATCGAACATTGAACTCAGACCAACTAGTTGCGCAAACGAAACAGAAACTTAACCGATTACGCTGCACAAATTGAACTCAGACCAACTAGTTGTACAAACGAAACACTATGCTTTGACCAACACGTGTCACGAATTGGACTTAGATCAACCAGTTGTACAAACGAAACACTATGCTTTGACCAACACGTGTCACGAATTGGACTTAGATCAACCAGTTGGACAAACGAAACACTATGCTTTGACCAACACGTGTCACGAATTGAACTCAGACCAACTAGTTGCACAAACGAAACACTATGCTTTGACCAACACGTATCACGAATTGGACTTAGATCAACTAGTTGGACAAACGAAACATTATGATTTGACCAACACGTGTCACGAAAACGAAACACTATGCTTTGACCAACACGTGTCACGAATTGAACTTAGATCAACTAGGCACATCACACGAGACTATGACCGAGATATGTCACGAGACTTCGGATGACACGTCACACGAGAGTACCGACGAGACAAGAGACGAGACTATGACCGATATATGTCACGAGACTACGGATGACACATCACACGAGAGTACCGACGAGACACGAGTTGTACAAACGAAACACTATGCCTTGACCAACACGTGTCACGAATTGAACATAGATCAACTAGTTGGACAAACGAAACACTAATCTAAACGTGTTATCGCGTCAAATCCTTTTTTTTCAGGAAAATAGACGTGTTATCGCGTCAATTCCTTCCTTTTTCAGGAAAATAGACGTGTTATTGCATCAATTCCTTCCTTTTTCAGGAAAATAGACGTGTTATCGCGTCAATTCCTTCCTTTTTCAGGAAAATAGACGTGTTATCGCGTCAAATCCTTCCTTTATCAGGTAAATAGCTTCAATTCCTTCCTTTTTCAGGAAAATAGACGTGTTATTGCATCAATTCCTTCCTTTTTCAGGAAAATAGACGTGTTATCGCGTCAAATCCTTCCTTTTTCAGGAAAATAGCATCAATTCCTTCCTTTTTCAGGAAAATAGACGTGTTATCGCGTGAGATTTGCTTCAAAAGGAAGCAAAGCAAAGCAAATAGACGTGTTATCGCGTGAGATTTGCTTCAAAAGGAAGCAAAGCAAAGCCACTCACTCACCCCTTCGTGGCTGTTCACTCATTCACTCACTCACTCACTCACTCACCCTTCGTGTCTGTTCACTGACTCACTCACCCTTCGTGTCTGTTCACTCACTCACTCACTCACTCACCCTTCGTGTCTATTCACTCACTCACTCACTCACCCTTCGTATCTGTTCACTGACTCACTCTCTCACTCACCCTTCGTATCTGTTCACTCACTCACTCACTCACTCACTCACCCTTTGTGTCTGTTCACGCAGTCACTCACTCACGCACTCATTACACTATGCTTTGACCAACACGCTGCACAAACATCACACGAGAGTACCGACGAGACAAGAGACGAGACTATGACCGAGATATATCACGAGACTACGGATGTCACATCACATGAGACTACGGATGACACATCACACGAGAGTACCGACGAGACAATGTCCGAGATATATCACGAGACTACGGATGATACATCACACGAGACTACGAGTGGTGTGTCTAATGTTCACGAGACTTCGGATGACACATCACACGAGAGTACCGACGAGACAAGAGACGAGACTATGGCCGAGATATGTTACGAGACTACGGATGACACATCACACGAGACTACGGATGACACATCACACGAGAGTACCGTCGAGCAACTAGTTGGACAAACGAAACACTATGCTTTGACCAACACGTGTCACGAATTGAACTCAGACCAACTAGTTGCACAAACGAAACACTATTCTTTTTACCAACACGTATCACGAATTGGACTTAGATCAATTAGTTGGACAAACGAAACACTATGCTTTGACCAACACGTGTCACGAATTGAACTCAGACCAACTAGTTGCACAAACGAAACACTATGCTTTGACCAACACGTATCACGAATTGGACTTAGATCAACTAGTTGGACAAACGAAACATTATGATTTGACCAACACGTGTCACGAAAACGAAACACTATGCTTTGACCAACACGTGTCACGAATTGAACTTAGATCAACTAGGCACATCACACGAGACTATGACCGAGATATGTCACGAGACTTCGGATGACACGTCACACGAGAGTACCGACGAGACAAGAGACGAGACTATGACCGATATATGTCACGAGACTACGGATGACACATCACACGAGACTACGGATGACACATCACACGAGAGTACCGACGAGACACGAGTTGTACAAACGAAACACTATGCTTTGACCAACACGTGTCACGAATTGAACATAGATCAACTAGTTGGACAAACGAAACACTAATCTTAACGTGTTATCGCGTCAAATCCTTCTTTTTTCAGGAAAATAGACGTGTTATCGCGTCAATTCCTTCCTTTTTCAGGAAAATAGACGTGTTATTGCATCAATTCCTTCCTTTTTCAGGAAAATAGACGTGTTATCGCGTCAATTCCTTCCTTTTTCAGGAAAATAGACGTGTTATCGCGTCAAATCCTTCCTTTATCAGGTAAATAGCTTCAATTCCTTCCTTTTTCAGGAAAATAGACGTGTTATTGCATCAATTCCTTCCTTTTTCAGGAAAATAGACGTGTTATCGCGTCAAATCCTTCCTTTTTCAGGAAAATAGCATCAATTCCTTCCTTTTTCAGGAAAATAGACGTGTTATCGCGTGAGATTTGCTTCAAAAGGAAGCAAAGCAAAGCAAATAGACGTGTTATCGCGTGAGATTTGCTTCAAAAGGAAGCAAAGCAAAGCCACTCACTCACCCTTCGTGGCTGTTCACTCACTCACTCACTCACTCACTCACTCACTCACTCACTCACTCACTCACCCTTCGTGTCTGTTCACTCACTCACTCACTCATTCACTCACTCACTCACTCACTCACCCTTCGTGTCTATTCACTCACTCACTCATTCACTCACTCACCCTTCGTATATGTTCACTCACTCACTCACTCACTCACCCTTCGTATCTGTTCACTCACTCACTCACTCACTCACCCTTTGTGTCTGTTCACGCAGTCACTCACTCACGCACTCATTACACTATGCTTTGACCAACACGCTGCACAAACATCACACGAGAGTACCGAAGAGACAAGAGATGAGACTATGACCGAGATATATCACGAGACTACGGATGTCACATCACACGAGACTACGGATGACACATCACACGAGAGTACCGACGAGACAATGTCCGAGATATATCACGAGACTACGGATGATACATCACACGAGACTACGAGTGGTGTGTCTAATGTTCACGAGACTTCGGATGACACATCACACGAGAGTACCGACGAGACAAGAGACGAGACTATGGCCGAGATATGTTACGAGACTACGGATGACACATCACACGAGACTACGGATGACACATCACACGAGAGTACCGTCGAGCAACTAGTTGGACAAACGAAACACTATGCTTTGACCAACACGTGTCACGAATTGAACTCAGACCAACTAGTTGCACAAACGAAACACTATTCTTTTTACCAACACGTATCACGAATTGGACTTAGATCAATTAGTTGGACAAACGAAACATTATGCTTTGACCAACACGTGTCACGAAAACGAAACACTATGCTTTGACCAACACGTGTCACGAATTGAACTTAGATCAACTAGGCACATCACACGAGACTATGACCGAGATATGTCACGAGACTTCGGATGACACGTCACACGAGAGTACCGACGAGACAAGAGACGAGACTATGACCGATATATGTCACGAGACTACGGATGACACATCACACGAGACTACGGATGACACATCACATGAGATTACGGACGAGATATCACACGAGAATACCGTCGAGACAAGAGACGAGACTATGACTGAGATATGTCACGAGATTACGGATGACACATCACACGAGACTACGGATGACACATCACACGAGAGTACCGACGAGACAAGAGACGAGACTATGACCGAGATATGTCACGAGACTACGGATGACACATCACACGAGACTATGGCCGAGATATGTCACGAGACTTCGGATGACACGTCACACGAGAGTACCGACGAGACAAGAGACGAGACTATGACCGAGATATGTCACGAGACTACGGATGACACATCACACGAGACTTCGGATGACACATCACACGAGAGTACCGACGAGACAAGAGACGAGACTATGACCGAGATATGTCACGAGACTACGGATGACACATCACACGAGAGTACCGACGAGACAAGAGACGAGACTATGACCGAGATATGTCACGAGACTACGGATGACACATCACACGAGACTATGGCCGAGATATATCACGAGACTTTGGATGACACGTCACACGAGAGTACCGACGAGACAAGAGACGAGACTATGACCGAGATATGTCACGAGACTACGGATGACACATCACATGAGAGTACCGACGAGACACGAGTTGTACAAACGAAACACTATGCTTTGACCAACACGTGTCACGAATTTAACTTAGATCAACTAGTTGGACAAACGAAACACTAATCTTAACGTGTTATTGCGTCAAATCCTTCTTTTTTCAGGAAACTAGACGTGTTATTACGTCAATTCCTTCCTTTTTCAGGAAAATAGACGTGTTATTGCATCAATTCCTTCCTTTTTCAGGAAAATAGACGTGTTATTGCATCAATTCCTTCCTTTTTCAAGAAAATAGACGTGTTATCGCGTCAAATCCTTCCTTTTTCAGGAAAATAGCATCAATTCCTTCCTTTTCCAGGAAAATAGACGTGCTATCGCGTCAATTCCTTCCTTTTTCAGGAAAATAGACGTTATCGCGTCAATTCCTTCCTTTTTCAGGAAAATAGACGTGTTATCGCGTGAGATTTGCTTCAGAGACTACGGATGACACATCACACGAGAGTACGATGAGACAAGACGCGAGACTATGACCGAGATATGTCACGAGACTACGGATGACACATCATACGAGAGTATCGACGAGACAATGTCCGAGATATATCACGAGACTACGGATGACACATCACACGAGACTACGGATGACACATCACACGAGAGTACCGAAGAGACGAGACTATGTCCGAGATATGTCACGAGACTATGGCCGAGATATGTCACGAGACTATGGCCGAGATATGTCACGAGACTATGACCGAGACTACGGATGACACATCACACAAGAGTACGGATGTCACATCACACGAGAGTACGGACGAGACAAGAGATACGCCACGAGACATTCAAAGAGGTGACCATCATGGTTTCCGACGCCACTCAACGGACACCAATGTAATTAGTCAGAGTATAACCATCTATCGATCATGATAGTTCTCTATTCTTTGACACACATATTCGTTGGGAATAGCGGAAGCGTAGAGGCCGCCATGTCAGGTCGCCATGACATTCAAATAACTTCCGGTACTGCGTTACTTCCGGCGTAGCGTCCCTAGTAGAGACTGCCATGACAGTCAAGTGACTTCCGGTACCAGGTCACTTCCGGCGTAGAGACCCCTAGTGGATAATCGGAGTATTACGTCACACACGACCATAGCAAGCGAATTTGAAAACTGCTATGACCGAAAACGACTATGTTAATAACATGTAAGGACAACCACCTGACAGGACTTCATTCAAAGAGGTGACCATCACGGTTTCCGACGCCACTCAACGGACACCAATGTAATTAGTCAGAGTATTGCCATCTACCGGCCATGATAGGTCTCTATTCGTTGACACACTTCCGGGAACACCGGAAGCGTAGAGTCCGCCATGACAGTCAAGTAACTTCCGGTGCGACGTCACTTCCGACGTGCCGTCCCTAGTAGAGGCTGCCATGACAGTCAAGTAACTTCCGGTACGACGTCACTTCCGGTGTAGCGCCCCCTAGTGTATAATGTCAGAGTATTGCCATCTACTGGCCATGATAGATCTCTATTCGTTGATACACTTCCGGGAACACCGGAAGCGTAGAGGCCGCCATGACAGTCAAGTAACTTCCGGTGCGACGTCACTTCCGACGTAGCGTCCCTAGTAGAGGCTGCCATGACAGTCAAGTAACTTCCGGTACGGCGTCACTTCCGTCGTAGCAATAACACGTCTATTTTCCTGAAAAAGGAAGGAATTGACGCGATAACACGTCTATTTTCCTGAAAAAAGAAGGATTTGACGCGATAACACGTTTAGATTAGTGTTTCGTTTGTCCAACTAGTTGATCTATGTTCAATTCGTGACACGTGTTGGTCAGTAATGACGGTAGTGGATTACCGGAAGAAGAAGAAGAAGGCATAGTGTTTCGTTTGTACAACTCGTGTCTCGTCGGTACTCTCGTGTGATGTGTCATCCGTAGTCTCGTGACATATATCGGTCATAGTCTCGTCTCTTGTCTCGTCGGTACTCTCGTGTGACGTGTCATCCGAAGTCTCGTGACATATCTCGGTCATAGTCTCGTGTGATGTGCCTAGTTGATCTAAGTTCAATTCGTGACACGTGTTGGTCAAAGCATAGTGTTTCGTTTTCGTGACACGTGTTGGTCAAAGCATAATGTTTCGTTTGTCCAACTAGTTGATCTAAGTCCAATTCGTGATACGTGTTGGTCAAAGCATAGTGTTTCGTTTGTGCAACTAGTTGGTCTGAGTTCAATTCGTGACACGTGTTGGTCAAAGCATAGTGTTTCGTTTGTCCAACTGGTTGATCTAAGTCCAATTCGTGACACGTGTTGGTCAAAGCATAGTGTTTCGTTTGTACAACTGGTTGATCTAAGTCCAATTCGTGACACGTGTTGGTCAAAGCATAGTGTTTCGTTTGTACAACTAGTTGGTCTGAGTTCAATTTGTGCAGCGTAATCGGTTAAGTTTCTGTTTCGTTTGCGCAACTAGTTGGTCTGAGTTCAATGTTCGATTCGTTCAGCGTGTTGGTCAAAGCATAGTGTTTCGTTTGTGTGACTAGTTGATCTGAGTTCAATTTGTGACATGTGTTGGTCAAAGAATAGTGTTTCGTTTGTCCAACTAGTTGGTCTGAGTTCAATTCGTGCAGTGTAATCGGTTAAGTTTCTGTTTCGTTTACGCAACTAGTTGATCTGAGTTCGATTCGTGTCGTGTGTTGGTCAAAGCATAGTGTTTCGTTTGCACCACTAGTTGGTCTGAGTTCAATTTGTGCAGCGTAATCGGTTAAGTTTCTGTTTCGTTTACGCAACTAGTTGGTCTGAGTTCAATTTGTGCAGCGTAATCGGTTAAGTTTCTGTTTCGTTTACGCAACTAGTTGGTCTGAGTCCGATTCGTGCCGTGTGTTGGTCAAAGCATAGTGTTTCGTTTGCACCACTAGTTGGTCTGAGTACATTAACATCTCTGTACTGAACTACACAGACATGAGTGATTAACATATCTGTACTGAACTACACAGACATAAGTGGCTATCATCTCTACTGAACTACACAGACATATTTGTGAAGGATAAGACTATTAGTAAGGTTCCCAACATATGCTTTGCATTACACTATGAAAAAGAGACACGAATATTTGCAGTACTAGAACATTTAGTTTACAACTTGTCCACAAGATGGCACCACTTGTATAATCAGTACCAAAAATTCCGATAGGGGGCGCTGCGGGTCAACCTATTCTAGTTCCAAAAAATTCAGCTAGGTGGCGCTGATTTAATTCGTGGTCTATCCGCCAGGTGGCGCTGTTTTGGTTATGGCGGAACTATTTAGTTCACCAACTATCCGCCAGGGGGGAGCTATTTTTATTCACCAACTATCCGTCAGGGGGCGCTGTTCTAGTTTTGGAGGGAAATAATTTGTTTAAGAGACAATGGTATCACCTCAACATTTCCTGAATTATCCACACTGGCACCGCAAGATACGAACATAATATAGTATGTAGATAGTTGATGTAGACCGTCAGACTCTTAATTGAGATTACATGTCCGACGGCTGGGCGACTGCAAAATAAAACAACTTGATATTGATCGTGTTATCCAAGTGGAAGGTACGCTATTAAGAAAAGTTTAGAAAGAAGTTATTTTGCTTGAAAACGACCATGAAATGTGATTTTGTTTCAAGAACAAGTTTGGCCTTGCCTGACAGATATAACCTCAAGCATACACATGCAACCACGCACGATCGAACGCTACATGTCTGGCTTAACATTTACTTTAATAAGGTATAATTGCATTCTAGCTGGTGATGAACCATTTCTGCTAAAAGGATTTGGCATTGATAATTATTTGTGTGTGTTAACAAGTTCAAAAACCGCAGTCACTATTGCCTAGCTGACCAAAAGAGTATTATCAATGAGAAATATAAGTTCTACAATATTAAAACAAAATAAAAATACAACAAATAACATGATATGGGATTCAAGCCTGCAACCAAAATATTTGTGTTTTGGTGCATTGTCCACTTAGTCACATAGGCAGCTGAATACAAACCTTCATAATAAAAGCAGTGGGGTTTCCAGAGAATATCGATTCTGCGTTACTCAACAGTTTCATTATGTTCCCGCATTCATGTGAATACATATATAATCATATATATACTGATATACAAAAAACGAAACGAATACATACATGGTTAATTAAAATATTTAAAATGTGAACATGATTGTGTTTTGTTCTGCTGTGTAAGTTGTGCCAATAAAAAAGAAAGGTAAGTTCTAGTATAGCGTGGTATCGAGTCTTTAATTACGACTGCTCAAAATGTTTTACATTTTACCCCCTTGTAGATCTGTTCAATCGAACATCATCTCGATTTTTCTGGGAAGCATTCAGCCCCGTTGCAATTACTGCACAGATTAATTAAGACTATATTCGTACACAAATATCCACCACTGTGTAGACTCGGATACTATTCTTACAGATGAATTAACTTAATATAAGCGAAGTTGTACCATTTCATAAGTTTTAAGTATAATTGCTTATGAATTTTTTCTCGTAACTGAATGATTTCAGGTAAACGTTGGTACCAGTGGTGCCACCTTTCGGATTAATTATTAACTGCAGTACCACAACTATCCGATAGGCTGTTGTAGTAATTACGTACCGGTGAGTTTACACGATGTCTATTCATCATTTTGCATTTTACATCACTTATTCGATGACAGTGCAGTCACATCTTCATAATACAATAAACTGTAATTTAGTAGAATATGTTGCATATTATTTTCATGTTTTTCTTCTTTGTCGAACATTAAGAACTCGACGCATAAAGTACCACTACACCAGGTATGGGCGATATCTCGGGTATGAAGTTGAACTTTTAATACAAACAAATGCTACATCCACAGTGTAAAACATAAAACTGACTATTTCTACACCCTAAATAACGCCACCATACGTGTAAACTGCAACCCATATCTTGGTATCGCTAACTCCGATGACCTTAAATGGCACTCCCATATCGCAACAGTAACTTTAAAAAAGCACTCTTGGTTTCCTAAGCTAAGCCTAAGGCTAAGCGGCTACGCCTAGGCTAATGTCTTACAAAACAGCAAACGGACCGCATATATTGCCCTTGTGCACGCTCCCTTAGAGTACGGATCGAGCCATAGTGTGGGATCCATACCACCAGGGGGACATAGATAAACCAACAAAGGAGACGTTGGGACCAACGACTTAAATTCATGTACAAGATAGCTGAGGGATCTATCCCAGGCCCAGCCATTCCAACAGCAACATACTTTCGGCACCAAAGAATAAATAAAAGACTCATCCAACCCAAACATTTCCCAGATCACATATCCTCAAACTTTGTACAACACCTAACAACCAATAACACCAGGTGCTATACAGCACCTGCCAGACCTGGGGCCGAGTACATTTTCACAAGTACGAGCACTTTGATGATGGATAAGTACGAGTACATTGCTAAAAGCTGAGTACGAGTACAAGTACATTCTCACGAGTACATTAAAAAATATATAAATATTAAATAATAATGAATTTTTAAATTATTAAGTAATCTAATTTATATAACTCAGCACAAGTGAATATGCAATGGCAGTTGATCAATTTGTTATGAGGAAAACTAAAAAAAAACTCTACTTCATCAACAATTAAATTCACTTCATTGGCATTCATTTCAGTGGCATCGTATGATCTTATCGAATGATCTTATCATCTATTTGCCATTGCACCGAATGAACATGAGTTGTTCACAGGTTGAGTCTTTCAGGCTGCACCGTTCAGGGCAGAAGACTTTCTCGGCTGTGCTAAATACCCTTTCATCTGGGGAAAACTCAGAACTGCAGTGGGTCACTGTGATGATCTGTACATGGCTGACTGAGGTATTCGTTCACCTCTACAATCAGCAATCTGCTGATACAATAAGTTTGCAATTTATATTTCCTGATCATAGACTACTAGTTGTTGAGAGGGCTAGCACATGTCCACATAAACGGCTCAGCATCCCCTTTGGACTTTTTAGCCAGGCTACTGGCACTGGATTATACTAGTGCAGGAGGCAGTCTGACTTGAGCATCATTACTTCTACAGAGGAAGACTGGCAGTTCTTGTTCTTAGCAGTTAGCACTGTCATCCACTGTCAAGTGGCAAGGTCCCCAGACTACATCAAAGGCATTTCCTGTCTAACTGGTGGGTTAACTGCTAATTGGCTCTTTATGGACATCCTGGTGGCTCAATTAAACAAACAGGTTTATGGCCTGAACTGATAGCCTACAATTATTGTTTGCTTAACAGGGTGTTTCTGAAGATGCTGCCTGTTGCCATATTTGGGTGTCATAGTTATCAGAGAATGAGGATGTACCGGTACCATGTGTAGGGATGGTAAGCTGGTATTCTATCAGAAATAACAACGTATTCAAAAAATAGTTGAACATTTAAATATTTCAGGAAAGTGTCACTTTATAACCAGATATATTTATTTTCCCCAGTATATATTAACAAAATACTCAGATGTACTCGTAAAATCTGAGTGCAATGAGTATGACTACGAGTACGAGTCCATAACCCACAAGTTTTATGAGTACGAGTACTTCAAAAATGTACTCGAGTACTTCGGCCCCAGGTCTGGTACCTGCATTCCTCACCAGTCAATTAAAAAATTCATAGTTTGTAAAGACAATAGTAGACTGGAATAAACTAAACGAGTCGCAGATCCAGGCTGAGACCATAAATGATTTCAGTCGCCTGTCCTGCGGCCCAAACACTCAATAACACCATACGCATCCATCCCGTCGTAAACCATAGCCAACAGCGGCTCCTTACGATGTAATTAATTAGAATTAGAAGAATATTTGATAATTTGGCCGCTTCACAGCGACTATTCCCAATCCATTGGCTTTGGCATAGGCGTTTTAAATATCATAACAAAATGAACAAAAAAGGATTAACTACAATATATGTGTTTCACTGTATATTAGTGGACACTTCCGTGTACAACAAACATCTACACATTGTGCATACAGTCCTGTACCTTTTATTCTTTTAACTTAAGAAATTCCAAGTTCAATAATTCGTTCGCTACTATTTCCAGATCAATGGAGTTGGTGGCTTTCTTGTTGAGATGGCATAACTGTTATGTGCCGCTAACCCAGGGTTGTTCGGAATTTTGACATGTAAGCAAGCATGCCCTAAAATTAGTAAAAACGACCTTTCTGTTGAATAGAGCATGGTTGGCAGACCCATTAAGCGTTCCTCCATTGTTGTGTAGAACGACAGGTGCCCCAAAAATGTATCTCTTTCTGCAACTCTGAAGGCATGGAGAGTAGACAGTAACCCTGAACAACTGTCGCCTCGATGTTGAAGATGTCGGGGTGGAGTTCTTGAAATGCCACATCTATGGCGATCTTGAGCAGAGCAGACGTGCCATGGCCAACCATCATTTCGTTCTTTTTGTCATACTTTCAGTAGATACTAAAAAACTCTTGTTTGAGCTACCTTTTTCATCTTGTTGGTAAAATAGCGTAGCAGTTATCTTCAAGTGTATCTGTGACAGCTTTCAAGTTGACAGTCAGCTACCGGCAGAAAATTCACGTACAATCTTCGCTGTTGAGTGGGTCGGATTATCATGCTTCGCTTTCTCCTTGCCTGCAGTGTGCACCGGTTCATCCATGAACTCCTCTCTTGCCGAGTCTTGGAGATCTTCCTTATTGTCGATACTGGGCTCACCATCTTCCTCTGACAGTTCATAGTCTCTACTATCAGGGCGTGCCCATTCCAGCTTGTGGCTTTCACAACCCTCTTCACCGTTTTATGGTATATATCAGCTACTTTCCTCACTTTGTGTACATAATTATTATGTTCTTACAGTTGGAATGGCGTCCACAACAACCACCAGGATACACACAAAGTAATTTCGACATAAAAAAGGGTCGATACGACGTGTATGGGCTTTGGCATCGCCTAGTCTATAGATATCTATGCCACTTGATTTTGTAATTTATCCTTTCTCGACCAGTATATGTAGTTGATAATAGCGCTCTTCTATTATTGCAACGGCGCATGAACATAATTGCATAACAGGATTTGGCCATGAACCTCTCAATTTACCCAAGTCATGGTAAGTGGCAAATCCAGGAATATAATTATGGCCATGGCACAAATAAGTCACACTGAATGCCATAACAAATCACACTGTGATATTGTCATATGCCATGACAATGTCATTGCATTGGTAAGTCATCAATAGATTAAAACCATTGTACTAGACTAGATGACTGAGAATGATTATTTTAATGTTTACACAACAATGATATTTATATTCAGGGGTCTGCACAACTATCATATAACATAGTTGGTTTCAGTTACGTGGTGTAACAAAACAACAAAGTACCGTGACTGCATCAGTGATGTCTTTCACAAATCTGAAGTATTGAAAATGTCCAGGTTCCTGACCAATAGAAGTTTGTATGTTATGTGAACAGGTCTGCTGAGGACAAAGTGTGATGTGCTTTGAGCCTGGACAATGAATGTTGGAGTGATGTGTAGGGGTGTAATGATACATCAAACTATCAATGCATTGCGATCTAGCCAATCCGACAATGTACTGTCAATAGTTATCAACCGACTTCAAGGCCATACAATGATACCACACGTACGTTAAGATTTGGGATTGCTTGTCTTAGGTACCTGACAAATTTATGTTTCAAAGAACTTGTACTTGACCTAAGGGATCATCTCAGGTCAGATGAAAGTAATTTGTTTGACATCAGACATCGATGTTCTGAGATGATCTGTAAAGTACTTGGATTGTACTAGATCAGATATACTCTGTTGTTATCGCAGGCTGCGGATCTGACAGAGACAATGGCTAAACATTACAACCAGCTGCAGGAATCAGGACTCGAGGAGCGCGCCAAGACTCATATCTTCTACATGCGCAACTTCGACAATTGGATCAAGAGCATGACCATCAGTGGGTGTTTCTCTTCTCTCGCAAGTAGCCGAATGAAAAATGGTTTGCATCACATGAAGAATTTTAAATATTTAATTTAAAATTGTGTTTGGAGTAGTATTTCTGGGCACCACAATTTATGATGTGGTGCCTTAACTTGTAGCCCACATAATTTTGGTACCAGTTGTATACTTAGAATAGTTGAAACAGATGGAAATAGAAGGAAAACAAAAGTCTAGGCCAGGCTCACCCCGACTACAGGGGGAAAAGGAGAACAACAAGAAGATCAGTTCATAAAGTCCTAAAATACATTAAGCAATGTGTCGGGGTAACTTCATCGACACCACTTATTGCAAAGGGAATAAGTGATACAGTGGTGCCACACAGTAGGATTGAAGCACTTTGAGCAGTCCCAAACACTGGATACCATACTCTACAGGAACTTAACTCTATTTTGACATTAGTTATTGTTTTCCATTTAAGTACTCTTACCTCACGTGCATGCTTACTTTATGTCCGTAGACTGGAGAACCTCAAATACGAAGTGTGGAGGGACCTTGTGACGGTCGTGTCATGAGACATGAGGACATGGGACTCCGGAGAAAGCAGACATCGTCGTGAGTGACCTGCTTGGTTCGTTCGGAGACAGCGAACTCTTCCCAGAATGCCTTGACGGTGCAGATCTCTTCAGTCTGTACCCATGAGTCTGCTTAATTATAATAAACCATTTCTATCTGGTATGTTTCAGGCACCATTTGAGACTCCACACGTCATCAAACTACACAACATGAATGTAGTCGACACAACCAAGCCTCTCTTTCACTTCCATCATCCTAACAGGGTCGAAGGTCAGTCATGAACATCTAATGATTTTCCATGTGGTGTGTGTTACCTGGATTCAGTCAGTGTCGCTCAGCGAGTCTGACACTGTATATTTTTCTTGCTGTACTTTATATATGCCTAAGATTTGTTTTATGAATGAAAGTCCAAAATTATTCACAAACCTGTGTATTAGCATTGGCTGTTTTAAAAGAAAAATGTACTGATTTGCACACGAATATGCATACCATAAACTGTGACGTGTCATTCGTACAAAATAGATAATCTGCTATAACTTGAGTGGGATTTTGTGATGTTACCCCCCCTGATTCTGCAATGGATTAAGGGAAAGAAGGAAATAGTGGTTGATGTATGTGAAGGAATACATTTTGGACAGTAATTATAACATGGCTGAATGCTTCCTGGAGAAGTTGGGGTTTGCCAGAATGACATGTAAACACTTTACATGGTCATAAGGAGTGGATACCAGGCTGTATAAGAACTTAATCATGTTAATCTTTATATAAATCAGACCAAAGCATCAATTTGATTCTGTCATGAAATTCATAACATAATAGTTTGTGTTCTGAATTCTTTGCTCTATGTCAATAGCTGGATAAGTTTTTTGTAGATGCAACACCAGACACCAACCACTATAAAGTGCTATGATTCAATGTACAGGAAAGTGTACTTCTGCACGGGTTTGCGGGATACTTTGAATGTGTCTTGTATGCTGTTGTCGCACTGAGTAAGTACATTTTAAATGTGAACTCTGTTTTTAGAAGTTGTCAGGAGAGATGCTTTGATGTTGGGATATAGAAATAAGACTTCATATGATATTGTTGGTGTGTGTCGTGTCAGAGAACAGAGTGCCTGTATGATGTTGTTGGTGTTAGATAACTGAGTGCGTGTATCCAAAGTTCATCCTGAATGCCTGTATCCATGGTTGATCCTGAGTGCGTATATCCAAGGTTGATCCTGAGTGCCTGTATCCCAAGTTAATTGTGAGTGTGAATCCAGGATTGATCCTGAGAACTCAGTGCTTGCATCCAGGGTTCATTCTGAGTACGTGTATCCAGGGTTGATCTTCAATGCTTGCCTCCAAAGTTGACCCTGAGTATGTGTATCCAGGGTTGATCCTGAGTGCTTGTATTCAAAGTTGATTCTGAGTGCGTATATCCAAGGTTGATCCTGAGTGCCTGTATCCCAAGTTAATTGTGAGTGTGAATCCAGGATTGATCCTGAGAACTCAGTGCTTGCATCCAGGGTTCATTCTGAGTACGTGTATCCAGGGTTGATCTTCAATGCTTGCCTCCAAAGTTGACCCTGAGTATGTGTATCCAGGGTTGATCCTGAGTGCTTGTATTCAAAGTTGATTCTGAGTACGTGTATCCATGGTTGATCCTGAGTGCTTGTATCCAGGGTTGATCCTGTACAACGTCCCGTGGCCAAACTATTGGGCTAAATCTGAAGAGACCCTTGTAGCTTAGGGGTGTTGACTTCTTAGGTAGTTGACTGATTAAGAGTATAAGTAAAACAAATTGTTAGGCTATTGTTAATATATGAGGAAAACACCTCTTAGGCAATTGAATGAATACGAGCAAATTATGTTTTAGATAAATGGCTGAATTTGAGCAACCAATTTAAATGAATATGGAGAAACCTTGTGTGCTCACAGTAGACAAAACATAAACATGAGTTGTGTGTTTCAACCATTAACTGTGAAGTACAACTCAACATCTGTATCATAAACAACCCATGTGAGAATGGGGGTGTTTGTGAGCCCGTGGGAGACTCGTACATCTGTAAATGCCCCAGGTCTACAGTGGTGCCACCTGTACAGAGAGTAAGTCTTGTGTTTGTCGATCATGGGATAATGACAACCGCTTGCTGGAACGGTACTAAAATGCATCAAAGCATCACTATGAAGCCTTTGGTCCACTGTATATTATATTTGTGGAGCTTGGTGGCACAGTGCCAAGAGCAACGGACTCCCAATCGAGATAACACGGGTTCAAATCCTGTGCTGCATTGTCAAACCTTGAATAGGTTCGTTCACTCTACATTGCTCCAGTTCACTCGGCTGTATGAATGAGTACCTGGCTATTAACAGTGGTGGATGGTTATGTACAAAGAAAGTCTTTATGCATTAATTGCAGCATGGCTGAATGCTTTCCAGAGAAGTCGCGATGGTGTTTGATTGAACAGGTCTGTCAAGGAGTAAAGTGTAAAGTCCTTTAAGCAGTCCTAATGACTGGATACTGTGCTGTATAAGAACTTACTTTTTACTTTGTTATGGATGAAATGAATTATGTATATAAAAACCACACATTAATGTTTGGAAATTCCATTTTCCTGAAACGGTGTCCACATTCCAAGGTTTCCAGATTAGTGAGATCCAGATTAATGAGATTCTGCTGAGATGAACGCTCCAACATGTCGCTCCATGTTGCAGGCACATCCATTGGTTCGTCAGCTGGTTTCCGCTGCCCCACCAGAACAGTCAGGTGGAGGAGGTGATACAGATGACCGTCTCCACTGACCATTCGGACAATCTGCTGCTGTGGCAAAGTCAGAAGCCTAGCACCAGGTGGCGGGGCAAAGACTACCTCTCTGTCGTCCTACATGGCGGCAAGGTCGTCTTCAGGTCAGTTGGTCGGAACAACTCGTTTCTGGTATTATGTATATCTAGTATATGAGTCGGTTTTCAAATAACTTAATAATCAGGAGGTAATCTCTGTCGCTTTTAAATATCATCAGCATTAATGTCTTTTGACATCTGAATAATATCTAGTATTTACGTTATTAATTATTGTTGTTTTAGTGTTTGTTATTTTGTCATATTTTATGGGAAAAAAACTTATGTATTTGTCTGTGTCTTTTTAATATGTGGGTTCATAAGTGCATGTATTTTATTAGTTTGGGATTACTTGTCGAGGAAAATAAACTGGACATTGGAATATGAGATTATGAATTATGCGACTTAATACCTGGTACGCTGTGGCAGGTCACGTATGAAGTGTTTAGGATATTGATCGGTTATGAACCTTTACGTAGAACTACTAATTCTCCAGAACAAAGTAGTGTTTGTGGCATTTTCACTAGATGATGGTCCAAGAATTGTTATTTGAATTAAACTAGATACACATTAAAGAGAACTTAGTCTGCTGCAAGTATATGCACCTAGATAAATTTGCTACAAGGGTTACTAGATATTATGTAGGCTCATAGGACGTCACGCCAGTGCAGTCACATATGTAATGAAATAGTAAATTAAGCAGCAAGAAATGAATTCTTGAGGGCGGTGTCCCAACAAATAATATTTGATTGGCGGTAGCCAAAGGTCTTTGCATATGTGCGTACTAGTAAAGTAATTCTGAGGGCGGTGTCCCAACAAATAACATTTGATTGGCGGTAGCCAAAGGTCTTTGCATATGTGCGTACTAGTAAAGTAATTCTTGAGGGCGGTGTCCCAACAAATAACATTTGATTGGCGGTAGCCAAAGGTCTTTGCATATGTGCATACTAGTAAAGTAATTTTTGAGGGCGGTGTCCCAACAAATAACAATTGATTGGCGTTAGCCAAAGGTCTTTGCATATGTGCGTACTAGTAAAGTAATTCTTGAGGGCGGTGTCCCAACAAATAACATTTGATTGGCGTTAGCCAAAGGTCTTTGCATATGTGCGTACTAGTAAAGTAATTCTTGAGGGCGGTGTCCCAACAAATAACATTTGATTGGCGTTAGCCACAGGTCTTCGGTAGCCAAAGGTCTTTGCATATGTGCGTACTAGTAAAGTAATTCTTGAGGGCGGTGTCCCAACAAATAATATCTGATTGGCGGTAGCCAAAGGTCTATGCACATGTGCGTACTACTAGAGTAATTCTTGAGGGCGGTCTTCTCAACAAATAATATCTTAATAGCCAATACACACTATATGAGTATATTGTATGTCATGTGTATGTTTAATATTTATACATATTACACGAGTAATTATCAAGGGCACCTAAGATATTCTGGTGATACGCTACCTTAATGATCATGTTTATGTAATATTTCATTGTCTTGGAACAAGCAGTCTTCATGAAAAAGGGAGATAAATTTGTCCATTTCACTCAATACTGCTTTGCCAAAATTTGCGTTTTACAGGATGCCTCCCACTACGAGAAGCAGCCGTGGCCGACCACGACAATCAAGTCAAGTGCCACGACTGCTACGGTCGCGGTCAGTGGCACAGCGTGACAGCAGTCCGACCTTCCAGACCCCACCGCATGCGTCGATGGGCCCGCCCCCAGCCGAGTGCAGCATCAGTCAGCACTTCGATGACGAACCAGCCCTGCAGCAGGTCGTGAGTGACGCTACTGGTTCAGTGAGAGGTGGGTCTGGTGCGATAGAGATGCGGATGAGGCAAGTGGAGCGTCGTCTTGATGCTTCCGATCACCTGTTGCAGGAAGTGCATGCGATGGTGCGTGGAATGCATCAGGACCGACTGCCTGCTGTCACGCTGCCTGCTCCTCCGAACCTGCCTGTACTGCCCCCAGTCTGTGACATTTTGCCCCCCATGGCGGGGGTTAATGTATGCAGCCAGCCACAGGGTACTGGTGGTGTCCCTGCCGTTGGTCCATCAGCCCCATGGCCATCACCTGCAGTCCTAACAGGTAATTCACTCCACTCGCTACCTAGGGCGGCACAAGATTTAGTGGCAGCTGCATCAGGTCTGACTCGCCATTCCTGGGTCCCAGATAACATTAAAGCAAAAATTTGGTCTGGGGAATACGTAAACATGGCATCCCTCTTGCATGACTCTTCTCCCCAGTCCTATAACGTGTCAGTAAGGCCAGGTGAGGACAGTGAATCACCCATGTTCTGTATTGCTCCAAGACAGAAGAATGTAGTTCTGTCCTTTGAGCAGTGGTTGAAGGCATTTGAGATATACCAGTCGGTTCTCCTCCTCCAGCCGTCCAACCTCCCCGATGCCAACGCCCTTCTGATGTACATTGAGACTATCAGAAATATGTATGAACGGGGATCGGACTGGCGGTCATACGATGAAGCTTTCAGGTCGTTGCGACAGGCGAACAACTGGGCATGGGATTCAGTGTGCATGAGGCTGTGGATGGATGCATCAATGGTGGCCCCAGTTGCTGCCCCTAGCGGACGCCAGATAACAGCTGCGAGTGGCACCCCCTTTCACAGCAAGGGTAAGGCCAGTTGGGGGACAACTAGGTGGCCCTCCAATAGGTGCTGCTTTGCATTCAACCGTGGAGAGGTGTGTAATGCAGACACCTGTCGCTACATGCACAAGTGCAAACGCAGTGGTGGTGCCCAGGCATATGTCAGGTGCAACAGACCGCGCCCGATCAACCCTGCCAGTATGTCTGCCCCTGCTGCTAAGTCGTCACCCGCCAGTCCACGCCCCACTTGGTACAGAAAGTAACATGCCTACTCCAGTTTCCTCCACCACACTTAGCAAGTTTTTGATAGGATATGATCCCAGTATTGTTGCTTATCTGATCAATGGTTTTAAGCAGGGTTTTAGACTTGGATGTTATGGCTTACCAAAACAGGCAAATAAGGCTGTTAGAAATCTAAAGTCGGCTGATGAATTTCCTAATATTATAGACCGAAAGATAAGGAAAGAATTGGAGTTAGGCAGGATTCTCGGTCCATTTGATGTGCCACCCCCAATTCATAACTTTACAGTTAGTCCCTTAGGAGTAGTAGCTAAGAAGACCCCTGGGGAATTTCGGACAATACACCATTTATCTTACCCGGAAGGTTCATCTGTGAATGATTTCATTCCCAAGGAAGTCTCTTCCGTACAGTATGCAACTATACAGGATGCTATCGGCGTTATCAAACAATCTAGTCACCAGGTCTTTATGGCTAAGGTCGATATAGAATCAGCTTTTAGGATTATCCCAATTTCACCTCTGGACAGACCATTATTGGGCTTTCAATGGAAGGGTAAATTCTTCATGGATGCGGTTCTTCCTATGGGATGTTCCAGTTCCTGTGCTATATTTGAGTCTTTCAGTACGGCTTTGGAGTGGGTGGCAACGTCTAAACTAGGGATAACAGCTATGGTTCATGTGGTCGATGATTTTTTGGTGATGGCTAATTCCGAAGCTAAGTGTTTACATGACTTGCAAGTTTTCATTAACCTCTGTTCAGAACTCGGGGTTCCTCTGGCTCCTGTTAAAACAGTAGCCCCATGTCGAGTAATTACATTCCTGGGCATTACGTTAGATGCTGAACGTAACGAAGCTACGCTACCAGAGGATAAGTTGATCAAGGGTCGGACATTGTTAGGTGAATTTCAAAGGAAGCAGAAGGTGACTCTGAAGGAATTGCAGTCTCTTTTAGGAGTTTTAAACTTTTTCTGCACTGTAGTACCCGGACGAGTGTTTCTAAGAAGGTTATTAGATCTGAGCATTGGTGCTCGCAAGCCTCATCACCATATTCGCTTGACTAGTCAGGCAAAGCTAGACTTACAAGTTTGGCAGGATTTTCTGAACCAGTTTAATAGCAGGTCTTTCTTCATAGATGATGATTTCCTGACGGGAGATCACTTGCAATTGTATACTGATGCGTCCGGCGGCATAGGATTTGGAGCGCTGTATGGTACCGAGTGGTTCTATGGGCAGTGGCCAATACAGTGGCACTCCTATAACATCTCGGTCCTTGAACTATACCCTATAATGGCAGCGGTGGAGGTATGGGGTAACAGATGGGAAAACAGAAGCGTCTGTTTTTACACAGACAATGAGGCTCTTGTTTCAATCATTAACAAGCAAACATCTCGCGCGCCCACCATTATGGCGTTGCTACGTCCCTTGGTTTTGGCATGTTTGCGTTTCAATATTAACTTTACTGCACGGCATATACCAGATAGATTCAACACATTAGCTGACAAACTATCGCGTTCACAGGTACAGGAATTCCGAGCACTGGCTCCATGGGCAGATGCCAAGCCGAGGGAAATCCCCTACCATGTCTCACCAATCGGCTTGGGGATTCTCTAAGTCTTCTGCTCCAGGCGTCTCTAGCGCCGTCTACAAGAGCTCATTATGAGCGGGCATGGGGTAAGTTAGTGTTTTTCTTTCAGTCACTTGGCATGGATCCTCATCTGCCAATCTCAGTGACATTGATCCTGCTCTTTGTGGCACACTTACATGCAAGCGGCTCTGCTTCTGCGAGTATAGTCTCCATTATATCAGAAGTGGCGTATTTCCACAAGATTAATGGATATCAGGATCCGTCAGCTAATTTTATCGTAGGTAAGCTACTGGCGGGAGCTAGGAATCTCGGATCTGTTCCCGATGTCCGCCTGCCCATCACACTACCCATCCTCACCCGCTTAGTCCAGGCTCTGCCAATGGTATTTTCTTCCCATTATCGGTGCGTCATGATGCGAGCCATGATGGTCCTTGCGTTTAGAGCATACCTCCGAGTAGGAGAGATGGTGCCTAGATCAAGGAACACAGCAAACAGTTGCTTGCAGTTGGGAGATGTCATGTTGAATGGTGACCTTATTAATGTGTCTTTCCAACGTTTTAAGCACAGTGCTTGACAGGGCCCACAATCATTGCAAGTGAGAGGCGAATGTTTACAGGGATCACTCATCTACCCAGCTGCTTTTCTAAGAGAGTTTATACAGGTCCGTGGCCCAGCCCATGGTATTCTGTTTGCATACCCAAATGGACAGGCTATGCTGCGGTATGAGTTTGATGTGTCCCTAAAACAACTCCTCAGCTTTTGTGGGTACCAGTCTAGTTCTTTAAAGGTCACAGCTTTCACATTGGTGCAGCTACAGCGGCGGCCTTGCGGGGGGAGTCTGATGCACAAATCAGGGTGGCGGGCAGGTGGACGTCGGATGCATTCCTGAGATACATCCGAATTGCTTAAGCTGTTTAGGCCAATTGGTTGACAGTTTGTTTAACGAGGTGGGGTGGTCACAGTGTTTTTGGTGACCTTGTGGCGAATTACCCCCACCTTGCTAAGTAGAAGTTGTGTTTTTGGTGGGGAATGTATGTATTCTTGACATCTTATGTTTATACATGTAGTGGTTTTTTAGTCCATTACAAGGTAGGGACGAATCATATATATATTGTTATTGTCAAGATTGTAGGAATGTGGAATCTGAGAAACCGGAAGGCTGACACTGTACAAGGGTTCAGTGTTGTATCAGGTTTGGATTTTAGAGCTCACATTCCTATTAATGTCATTTCCAAACTGGCTGCACGATAAGCGGTCCAACTTCAATAAATAAACGTCATTCATTTGGCCAATTTCGATTCTCTGCTACATTGGACTTGTGTTGTTTATTGCATAAATGAATTTATGCAAATCAACAAGTTGCATAATAGATTTTATGCAATTGACAGAGCAAGTCTTCCGCAGGCGCTGGCCTGTGTGCCTGAGTCAATAACAGCTCCTGGACCTGAGTCAATAACAGCTCCTGGATTATCTCACCAGATCAGATTACTCCGTAAGATAATCCACCAATCACAGCACTGGATTAGTCCAGATGTCTTATCACTCCGGTCAAGCAGTTACCCAGTGGTAGACGTGTTTTACATTCACTGATAATTTGAAATCCGCCCTCCTCCCCACCTTTCTTCCTTTCATTGAATGTATAGGTAATAAATACTATTGTACATCGTTGGTAGAAAAGGAAGTTGGAAAATGTCAAAAAGCTTTCCCCACATTTCTTTGCAATATAGATGAACATGGGGGTTTATCCTCTACTAGTTCGTGTTCATGGGGTTTTGATGCGCTGGCAGGCTTCCTCTTTTTCCATCGATAATTGGAATTAGGTTTATATAGGTTAGTCGAATTACCCCCACCTTGCTAAGTAGAAGTTGTGTTTTTGGTGGGGAATGTATGTATTCTTGACATCTTATGTTTATACATGTAGTGGTTTTTTAGTCCATTACAAGGTAGGGACGAATCATATATATATTGTTATTGTCAAGATTGTAGGAATGTGGAATCTGAGAAACCGGAAGGCTGACACAGTACAAGGGTTCAGTGTCGTATCAGGTTTGGATTTTAGAGCTCACATTCCTATTAATGTCATTCCCAAACTGGCTGCACGATAAGCGGTCCAACTTCAATAAATAAACGTCATTCATTTGGCCAATTTCGATTCTCTGCTACATTGGACTTGTGTTGTTTATTGCATAAATAAGCTTACTTTGCAGCAAATGTTTAAACAAAGTAAGTTTATTTCTTGCAGTCGAATGGAATCTTGGAGCCATGAACAGTATTATATTTATCAACTGGGAAGTAATGTATTGTGTGTTGCTGTGGTTGTAGCTGTGAACTGGGATGTAATGTATTGTGTGTTGCTGCGGTTGTATGAACCTGGAAGTGATGTATTGCGTGTTGCTGTGGTTGTAGCTCTGAACTGGAAAGTGGCCTAGCCAACATCAGCTTGGTGGACTGAATAGATGACGGACGCCCACACACCATCACCATTAGAAGGTAACATAACATGATGCCATTATGTGGTTGTGGGGTCAACATGTATTTTGCTGACTTTTTGTTAATAAACTAACTGTGACCATCATAACATATAATCAGTCACTTCATGTGTGACATCAGATGTACATTTTCTTAACTTGTCAACTTGAAATGATGGACATTGTGAGGTAAGCATGTTCTCACCTTGATAAAACATGGTGAGGATATATTTTAACAGTCCTTAACAATCTCTACAAATTATTACTTCTCATCAATGATTCTGTTTTCCCATAGTTCGATTCCAGTGATGTGTCACTTATTTTAATAAAACAAAATAGGTTTGAATATCTGTTATGTGCAAAATGGTGGCAACTGAAGACTCCAGTTAGAAAATGGTGATGCAAGATTCCCAACATTTAAACAGACTGATTTTACATCATATTAATAGCTAATTATACATCATACTTTAACCGATATGAATTTTAAAGCATTTTTCAGTTAAAAAATTAAACCCAGGTATTTGTGATATTAGCTATGGTATGAGTAGATGAATATGGACGATGTTGTTGACTTCAGGACTGGGAGGAAAGGAAGTCTTGAGATCAACGGATTCAGCTTTGTACAGGGAGAATCTTGGGGAGTATTACGCATGCCGAACACATGCAGCAACATGTAGATGGGTAAGTCTCACAAATATCTTGTACTTAAAAATGTAGCATGGAACAGTCAAAGAAAACATGCATGGCATTGCATACAACTGTCCCAAGTTATGCAATCTTCATGAAATGTCTCATAAAAAATACTTCTTGAAACTGTGTCTTGCATCTGTGTAGGTAGCGCCATATGGCACACAAAATACCAAACTAAGCACTTGGTTTCATACATAACCGTGAAAATGATCACCATAAAAATAACCATGTTATCTCTTCTGATGGTCCAATATTTTTGTTAGTCTGTGTAATAATTGATGTATTCACTATGTCGCGGTTTTGTTTACATCACAATTGAATTTTGCACGTGACCTCCATCAAGCTCTGCTTTGCCAACAATGTTTTTAATGGTTATATATACGTGAATTACATCTCATAAATCAAACATTCCCACACACAGTTATCACTTTACAAACTTTGCCTTATGTTTTTGCCATAAAGAAATACTTTTGTGACCAGAATTTCAACCAAATATTCGATGGAATGTCCGAACCCACCACATGTTTTCTGATGACTTGACGGAGGTTTTGCTAGGCAACAGGTCACGTGATGGATAGGTTAATTGTAACGTGTTCGGCCAGTGTTGCCAGAAGGTTGACAGTGGTTGTTGTGCTTCAGGCAGCGTGCCTAACCTAAACGGCATGACATTCAGCCAGCACGAGAAGATACTGGAGGGTTGTGTCGGCAACTTGGGTTGTGTCGGCATCCAGGGCAAGGGACCCCTTGACCTCACCGCTGACGCTGTCGGGGTATGCTATGGCGCCCTAACACCCCTCATTGCTGCGGCCGTGCAGTTGCTACAGTGTATCTTCGGGCTACGCAGAACCAACAAAGTAAAACTCCTACATTGTATATATCTCTAAATTATTCTTGCTTTTTTATGTTTGGGGGCCAGTGCTTCAGACAGTTTTTCTTAAACAGTACATATATTATTTTGTCAGCTTTATTAGTTTTATTAACAGAAATGTAACCGAATAAAATTATATATCTCGGCTGGTTGATATTTGATTTGAAACTTATTAACAGAACAAGAAGAACAAGAAAGGTTATTCGGCTGGTTGATATTTGGAACAAAAGCACAGTTTTGTTGTTATCTGGTTGGAAAATGTCTATGATAAAAAGATCTGTTATATGACTGATGAAATTATTATGTATCGGAAATCGTGAGAAGTGGCAAACAAAATGTCATGAAAGTGGATGCCTATGCAGCAGGAAGGGAGATGTTGGACTATTGGTCGGTTGGTTTTGCTGGGCCTGATGCTGTAATAGGAAATACTGAAGAGTAGATATTGACTTAGGCAGCGGAGCCAAGTCAACCAAAGAGAAACAACCGCTGTATTTTCAATGTTGCCAACATAATCTAGACACTGTATACTTGTGTGTAGCTACAGTGATATGAAAGGTCTATGGGAAACAAGAGGTTAACTAATGTCTCAATGGATTGTACCATTAGCCTGCAGATATGAATTCTTTGTAATTTTACTTGATTCGTACATATTTTTAGCAGTTAAATGTTGTCCTTGAATGTCCAAGGGCAGATTCACAAAGCAATGTTAATATGATGGAGAGATAAGGTAGTTATGTGCAATCATACCACTAGATCATGCTAACAGAAGTGATGGTCTGATACAAAGTATTTATTGAGTGCAAATGCCAAATATGCCAAGTACTTATTTAATATTTTTCCACACAGAAACAGAGCTTTAGGGGAAAGAAACCTAGTGATGTATTTTATTAGAATGTGCAATATTTCACATGTCCCATGCCTGCTTTTGTAGTTTTGTAGAGTTGGATGAACCGTGTGTGGTTTAATGATATATATGTTCAAAATACAGCATTGTTGCCTTATATTTTAGATGCCAGTATGTTATAATGAAAATGTCAAAAGCGCATGGTAAAGAAATGTTAGGTTTTCGTAGTAAATTATTTAAAGATTTATTGACATGCTCATCTAGCTGTGGATATCTGACCTGGTGAAAACTGGATTCTCATTGGTTCCAAGATGAACACAGTGCTTGGTGTGTAGATCTACATTTAGCTGGGTAATGTTTGGTTTTTGTTCATATTGGGGGTAATGGGCAAAGTTCACATGATTCAAGTATGTATACTCTCAATAGTAACTTGTGTATTATTTATTTTTATATAAAGAAACAATGTTTCCTCAAGAAGAACATTATTTTGTTATTCCCTAACTTGAACTTGTATGAAACATTTGACATTCAGTAACACTGTCTCTTAAAACTTGTATTTAAAATCTCAAGGTGGCAATAACACTACAGATGTATTGTTGAATATAATACACCTTTATGCAAAGCAACAACTAAGTCCAGTGTAGATTGAAATAGGCCAACATAAGGACATTTACTTTTATTAAATAACAAAGATGATGTATCCATCAATACAATAATGGAATCACATTCACAGCAAGCAGGTTGGCCCCAATTGTATTGCTACAAAATATCTACAATTCACCGACCTATTAGTAGTCTCACTAATAGTTATAACAATATTCTTTAATTGTCTCCAGCAGATACACCTTTATGATAAACACATCAATAACTGGCATTATGTTAATTAACAAAGAGCAAGCTGATTCGTTCTTAAATCTAGAGAAGTGAAAACAAAAAGACTTGTCGCTCACTACTTCTAATCATTGGATAAAGTAAAAGAGAATTGCCAGTTTTAATGAACATGTTTGTTTGAAAATATTGTTGTCTTACCAATGCCTAGTATTATTCAGCATGTGTGTACATGGTCATAGATGTGTAATAAATGTGTTACAAAAATTGTATCTTGTTATGGCAAGTGTTCATATGATAGAGTGAAACCCTGGTAATCTACATCCATAACATGAGGACATAATATTCCTTGCAATATACATGATTAGTTTCTTTCAGAATCCAAACAAATTGGTTAGTGATTAAGCATGTCAGTTCAAAAACATTTCGGTATTATTATCCAAAGTTTTGCAAACAACTACATTTAAATCTTCCAAAATTGGTTATTGCATTACAGCAGTACACATCCGAGTACTGTACCCATTCTTGGCAAACACCCCAGAAGACATATTATAGCAGTATAGCCTTTCATACTAGAGTACAGTTGTAGTTGTCGAACATTAGCATGCCTGTGTAGAAACCATGCAAGTTGGCTCCTTTCCTCCAGCCATCTTTTTTACTGCATAGCACATAGGCAACATTTCCATCACATGTTAGGGTGCTATGATATATACAAATGGGTGATGTTGGGAGATGAAGTGTTGTATTCTTGCCCTCTTCAGGTTGAAATACTCCCTTTTGTTGGGTTTTCTCTGTGAATTTAAAACTATTTATGTACAAATTCCCACATTTTCATCCCACGGGTTATTTGTCTTCCTCCCTTGTTTACACGACTGAGTCATTGCTTAGCCTTCTGAAGTTTCTTCCTACCTAGCTGCCATGTTATATGTGGCATGCTAAAATTTTGATGTGCTATTTCCAATAGTTGTTTAAGTGGAATTAACTTAATTTAGGTGGAGTTATTGTAAACGGCTGAAGTTATTAAGAATAAGTGTGTGTGCACAACCAGTAGTGTATGGATACTGAACACCAGCAAGGATCGAACCTGCCACACACAACACTGAAACACTTCTGTCATAAACAACACAGTTCAACAGTTTTTAAACAAACAAATGACATAGTATACCTGTATTTTCACCACAATACTCTAACAGCATTCAGTTACAAATTATATTGATTACATTGTTGAAAAAGTCATATGGTACATACACATATCTACGTACACTAGAAATATTAAAACCACAGATATATTTCAAGAGCAGTCCAACAGAAAATCACCTCTACTATGATATCAACATTTAGAAGCACAGCAACAAATTATGCAAACTCTTATGCGCAATCCAGTACATGGATTATGTTGAATTGAAATGGCTTAATTGACGGGCATGATGTGGACATTCATAGCAATCCCCCATTTCAGAAACTGTATTGGTGTTTGGACCCCAGTAATCCCCTTGAGCAACACGATGAAATCATTGGGAGTAAATTTAGACAACAAATAAGGAAGAAGTCATTCTAAGCATACTGCTGGACACCAACTTGGGTAATGTCTAGTGAGGGGATATTCATGCAATAATAGTTTGCCTAACAAGACAACATCTTAGGATTTCAGTTAGGTTGGAAGTACATTATTATTTAAACAGACACTCCGGATTTCGATATACACATCTTTTGAAACGGTGTACACAATGTTAGTGATTGGCAGAAACAATGGTAAAATATTGCCTAAAACGAATTAGTATCTACATCCACACATGTCATATAGCTACAGTTGAACCTCGGTTTACTGTTACCTCATTAATACAGCCACATTGCACTTAAGGTCACCCTGGGACAGGTCCAAATTAGTTCCATATAATATTTTTAAGTATAGGAAATTGGTTCCACTAATATGACTATTGCAGAAGGAGGAAATAATCAAGGCAAAAAGGGCAAATAACCAACCAAACCCGAGCACTGTAAGTGCCAGTACAGAAGAAATAATTGTATGGTATACAAATACTGATGTACTAACAAAAAACTAACAGAACTAAAGTGTAGAATAAAAAACACTCAACTTCACCACATGTTGTAGCAATTTCAGAAGTAAAGCCTACACATTTTAAAAGCCAACTTACCTCGCAGGAATACAATCTGGAAGGGTATTATAGGGAAACTGTGAACATGACTGAAGGCAAAGGGAGAGGGATGTTTTGTTTATTCACAATTCTTTGGCAATTGAAGTACAACAGTTTGATGTTGAGCTTAATGAAGAACTGTTTTTCATTTTGAAACTGAAAGGGAAGGATACCCTTCTCGTAGGCTCTTTTTATAGAAGCCCTAACAGCACCATTGAGTACAATGACAACCTTAACAAACTATTAGATAAAATAAGTGAGAAATATTGTTCACATGTTCTACTACTTGGAGATTTAAACTACCTAAAGATTTATTAGGAACTAATCTTAACTACAGCAGCAAGTACTGATTACAATTAAATGATTTAAATTTATTGAAAAAAATCGAGAATGTTGCTTGGTGCAACATATTACAGAGCCCACTAAAGGTAGAGGTACAACCGAGCCATCGATCCTTGATATTGTACTATCTAGTGAATATACCTAGATCTCAACAATCGAGACAGCCTCAGCATTAGTAAGAAGCGACCATTCTGTTATCAAAGTGGTTCTCAACTGCACACCAGTATAAGAAATCGAGACTGTTGCTTGGTGCAACATATTACAGAGCCCACTAGAGATCGAAATACTACCGAGCCATCGATCCTTGATATTGTACTCTCTAGTGAATATACCAAGATCTCAACAATCGAGACAGCCTCAGCATTAGTAAGAAGCGACCATTCTGTTATCAGAGTGGTTCTCAACTGCACACCAGTATCTGAACAGATCATCAAAACTGTTTCTAAATATGATAAAGAGGATTATTTCCAAATGGATGACATGTTAAACATTGATTTGGAGGCAGAATTTTCGAATCACCAGGGATATGTGCAAGCCCAATGGGATATCTCTACTTCGAAAATTACAGATCCAGAAGAGCAATGTATACCAAAGAAGGTGATATCGGAAAGAGCCAGAAAATACCCAGTACCACTAGACGTGAAAACCCGAGCTAAAATCATAAGGAAAAACAGATTGTGGAAGAAATATCTTCTAACCAAAGATGTCCAAGCTAATCAAGAATTTTGTCGATTGTGCAATCAGGTCAAGAGACTGACAAGAAAGGCACAGAAACTGTTGAAAAGAATATCATTAATCAAAAGAAACATAATCCTAAGAAATTCTGGCAATACGCCCAGGCAAAAATGAAGACAAAAACGGGAATACCCAACTTGAGAACCAGAGAGAGACATTCCGGAGGAACCTATAAGATGTTATGTCACAATATAATCTTGCAATATCAACCCACCGATCGTGGCATCAAAACTAAAAAAAACTAAAGACATTTAAATAATCACGACCTGATTGCCTCCATCCTCGTGTCTTAAACGAATTAGCAACGAGCATCAGCACTCCATTATCAATCATATTTAACACACAAAAAAACTATCCACAGGCTGGAAACAAGCTAACAAGTCTGCGATTCATAAGAAACGAAGTAAAATCCAAGCACAGAACTACCGACCAGTCAGTTTAACGAAAGCAGTAGGGAAAATATTGGAAGGGAAAGTCAGAGACAACATCACTGAATATATGAAAGAAAATGACCTGCTGAGCGATAAGCAATTTGGATTCATCATGGGCCGTTCTACAGTATTTCAACTATAGAAAGTACTCGATTCATGGAATGAAACACTGGATAATGGAGGATGCGTAGACATAGTATATTGTGATTTTTTGAAAACTTTCGACAAGGTTCCACATATTCGACTCATTGAGAAACTCCAGAGTTATGGTAAAAAAGGGAACATTTTTAACTGCGCCATAGCTCTGCTGGCCCACGGAAGACAACAAGTAAGACTAAAAACACATTTTCAAATTGGCAGGAGGTAATCAGTGGAATATACCACGAGGATCAGTGATTGTCCCCCTTCTTTTTTATATTCACAAATGATTTACCTGATATTATAAAGAGCTCTTATATTTTCTTGTTTGTGGATCATATGAAGCTCTGCAATCCTATTTATACCGAAGAGGACTGCACAAAACTGCAACAAGATATTAGTTCTGCCGAACGCTGGACAGATACATCACTTTTGTAATTCCATCCAGATAAATATAGCAATATGAAAATTTGATCACCATATACAAGGAATAAACGCTATTCACTGCGATACAACTAGACAGCACATAATACAATTATGGACAAAGTGATAGATATTGGAGTCACTTTCGATTCATCGCGTAATTTTGAGGCATATATGTCAGAAAAAAATAATAAAGCCAATTTGATGATGGGGATAATCCGACGTATTTTCGATCACATGGCTGAAACATTCACACATTGTATACGCTGATCAGAAAGAAGTCGTTTCTTAATAAAACATATGACAACTCTTGAAAATGTTCAGTACAGAGCAACCAGCAATTTTCTCAGAGAACCTGCTGCGATCTGTTGACAGTGGGACAGGTTGTATCTATTTAAACTAGATTCGCAGGGGGGACTCACAGAAAAGCCTGAAAATGGAGGCATAGATAAAGACAGCACAAATAAATCAGCAAATAACAGTGTGGAAAACTCTTCTGAAGCTGGATATAAATGTGTTTGTTTAAATGCAAGGAGTATAGTAAACAAAAGAAATGAACTAAACATTATGGTAGAAGATATTGACCCTCATATAATAGGTATAACCGAATCCTCGACCACCACCGATATATCAGATGCTGAATTGGGACTGACAGGATATGAAATGTTTAGAAAAGGTAGAATAGGAAGAAAGGGAGGTGGAGTTATTTTATATATTAAAGAATCTATTCAGGCTTATGAAATAAAATTAGAAAGAGAAGCAGATTGCGAAGAAGCTGTTTGGTGTAACATAGTTACAGGAAACTCAACGTTAACAGTTGGGTTAGTTTATCGAAGTCCAAACATAAGCATAGAAGAGAATGAAAAAATACAAAACGCTATAAGGGAAGTAAGCAAACGGGACTGTATTATTATGGGGGATTTTAACCACGGGCATATACAATGAAAATCTCTACAGAGTATGGGGAGTGAGGACCACAAGTTTTTAGTTTTAGTTCAAGATACATTCCTTTCTCAACATGTGCTAGAACCAACCAGGGGTGAGAATGTGTTAGACATAGTTTTGTCCTCACAGAATGAATTAGTTGACAATGTCAAGATATGTGAGCCACTGGGGAGTAGCGATCACAACCAGATGCATTTTACCATCAAAGTAAAATCAGAAAGGAATAGTAAAAAGCAGTATAGGAGAAATTTCCACAAAGGAAGGTATAAGGACATGAGGAAATATTTAGCAAAGATAGACTGGAATAACACACTGAAAAATAAGACGGCAACAGAATGCTGGAATGTATTAAAGAGTGAAATTAAGTGCATAGTCGATAAATTTGTACCCTTCAAAAAACAAGGAAAACGGTCCAAAAAGAAACACTTATCGAAAGAAGCCATTAGAAAAATTAAGTATAAACAAATGATGTGGAAGTCATATAGATGTACTGGAAATGATGAAGACTACAACAGTTATAAAGAAGCACTTAACCAAGCTACAGCTGAAATTAGAAATTCAAACAGAAGCTATGAACAACAATTAGCTAGTAATATAAAACATGATAGCAAGAGTTTTTATGCGTATGTTCGAAGCAAACAGAAAGTTCAAGATAAAGTCGGTCCTCTAGAAGATAGTGCTGGAAATATAATATCAGAGGGATTCTTAATGGCAGAAGACCTGAATGAGTACTTTAGTTCAGTGTTTACCAGGGAAGATATTAGTTCACTGCCAGTACCAGAGGCTAAGTTCAAGGGGGCAGATTCAGACTATTTAGGACAATTAATTGTAACTCCGGAAATGGTAGGTAAGAAAATAAGGGCTATGAAGGATAATAAATCACCTGGAGTGGATGGTATTCCACCCAAACTACTATTGGAAATTGTAGAACAAATTAGCATACCGCTTGCAACAGTTTTCAATTTGTCATTAGAAGAGGGAGTGGTTCCTTTAGAATGGAAAGAAGCAAACATTATACCGTTATTCAAAAAAGGTTCGAGAAACAAGTCAGAGAACTATAGACCAGTGAGTTTAACATCAGTGATTTGTAAATTGTTAGAAAGACTAATTAAAGATCACATGGTGGATTTTCTTGTTAAACAAAACTTGATAAACCCATCTCAACATGGTTTTTTTAAAGCGAGGTCATGCTTAACAAATATGTTATGTTTTTTGGAAGACATCACTAAGTGGGTAGATGAGGGATCACCAGTAGATATCGTCTACTTAGATTTTCAAAAAGCTTTCGACAAAGTACCACATCAAAGATTACTGCTTAAACTAAAGGCCCATGGCATAGGAAATGGTATAATAAACTGGATAGAACAATGGCTGATTGACAGAAGACAACGTGTAGTAGTTGATGGGGAGGCTTCAAACTGGAAATCGGTATTGAGTGGGGTACCACAGGGATCAGTATTAGGTCCTATATTATTCTTAATATATATCAACGATTTGGATGATGAAATAACAAGCAAGGTGTTGAAATTTGCGGATGATACAAAAGTGTTTAGAAGGATTAAAAGTGATGGAGATAGACAGCATTTACAAGATGATCTTGACAGGTTGATCAAATGGTCTGAAAAGTGGCAAATGCTGTTCAATTTTGGGAAATGTAAATGCCTCCACACAGGACATGGGAACGAAGAAGTAGAATATACAATGGGGGGTACTGTACTAAGTACTACTGTAAAAGAAAAGGACTTAGGGTTAACCATTAGTGCTGATATGAAGGTTTCAGAGCAGTGCGGAATTGCAGCTTCAAAGGGAAATCAAATCCTTGGATTAATTAGGCGAAACATAACGTATAAGGAAAAAGAGCTAATAATACCGCTGTACAAAACAATAGTTAGGCCTCATTTAGAATATTGTATTCAAGCGTGGAGGCCATATCGCAGGAAGGACATAGATATGCTAGAAAGAGTGCAGAGGAGAGCAACTAAAATGATACCAAAACTGAGGGATCTTAGTTACGAAACACTAGAGACCAGGAGATTGAGAGGAGATTAGATAGAAGTGTTTAAAATATTGAAGGGTTATGAAAATATTGATAGAAATATTTTTTTCTCAGTTAAGAAAGATAGAAGGACTAGAGGACATGAACTTACATTGGCAAAGGAGCAGAGTAGATTGGATATAAGAAAGTTTTCATTTTCACAAAGGACTGTAAATGAATGGAACAGATTACCTGCTGATTGTGTGGGTGCTAGTAGCGTGAATATGTTTAAAAATAAAATCGACACATACCTCAGACGGGCGGGATACACATAGATAAAAGGGTCGGATTCTCGATAAGCCAAAGGGCTTCCTTGTCCACCTGCCACCTAGAGTTAATTCTCTGGGTGGCAATCTTGTTAAATCTTGTTAAATCTTGTTAAAAAAAAATTAATTCCCGGTTTCAAATGAATACAAAGAACGTTTACAGAGACTTAAATTTCCATCTCCATCATAACGTCGTCCCAGAGGAGATATGTTTGAAATGTATAAGATACTAACAGGGAAATATGATCCAGCAGTCTCATTCAATGTTGTTACATTCAGGGCTAACGAAGCATGTACAAGCGGGCACCACCTAAAATATTTAAAGAGAGATATCGTTTAAATATTATAAATAACTCACTTATATACCGAAGCACATATGTATGACAAAATCTCCAACAGTCTGTGGTTGACGCTTCACCGGTGCAGTTGTTTTGTTGCAAAAATTGATAAGCACCTTCTGAAAACTGAATACACTGCCCCACTGCTATCTTGGATTGTGCCAGACGCATCCGCACAGTCCGAGCAGATGTCAAAAGCGAGAGCTGGCATGTAAGAGGCAGAGGCAGTAATGTCTAGTCAAGCCAGAAGGGGACCTGTAAGATGTCATTCACTTTAATTTTCAGGTCTTAAAAATGTCCCAGCAACATTGAAGTTCATTTTTGCAAGACAAAAAGAGAGAATCAGGAAGTGGGAGACACTGGAGCCAGTACTGCCTATGATACAGAGCTAACTGCACCAATGATTGGCTCGGGACATCTCATCGGTTGCTCCTTACAACCCTACTGTGGACAGTAGTGTCACAGCCTGATCTCTCACAGTTGACCCACACCGTGTGGAAGTACCCTGCAGGGGAGGGAAATATCGGCCCCCAAGCCTTCGCGGCGTTCCCATAACCGGTGTGGTCATCCATGCCACGTGATATAACCCTATATGTTGAGCACGTCAAGCTGCAATTAACATAGGAAATTTACCTGCTTTTATAACCTGCCAGACACAGACAGGCGAAATTGTGGTGTGAACTTTTCAACTTTAATTAATCTTGGATATCTTCACCTAGTGAAGTTATTTATTCGTCAGAGTGGTATTAAAACTTTGCTCACATGTTACGTTACATGATATATTGCAGTAAATGTATGTATACGCGGCGTAAATAATATTACTAATCTATTATATGTATTCTGATGTATGCAAGTTCATGGATAGTTATGGCTGAATACGATAGGGGGCGAATCCAAGATGGCGCACACAGTGGGGAAACTTCCAAAACTCGGATCATAGTTATTCTGGATCTGTATATTACGTTGACCGATCAATCTTGATCATTAAACAACGGTTGGTTTATAGTTGGAGGAAGCAAACAAGTAGAAGAAAAATAAAATATACAAAAGACCAAAGGTATGAGAGAGAGGAGAGAAAAAAATACATAAAATTGTCGTTGTCTTTTTCAGGTATCAGATCTAGGCCAATTCGGCAACCGTAGCGGTTCCCTGAGATAAACCCTGGCCGACACAGCCCTAGTCACTCATTTACCCTACTTCGGACAAGAAAAAAAACAAATAAATCAGAAGGAAATCTGGGTAAGCTCCCTTTCGAAAATACCCAAACTGGGAGCCTCTGCAACACATATTGTCTATATATTATACCAACAACGGTTCAAGTACAGTACACAGTGCGGTATTAATGGTGACTTAAAAACGAGGAGAGATGATGTGAGAAATTTTGTTTATGTGGCATTAATAAATGTTTCAACTAGTGAATTTATTTTGTGTGCTTTTAAATTACGATACATTTGTTTCAAGTACTTTGATCACTACCAAATAATCTAACTATAATTGGCCAAGCACAAGCGTGTGTGTATTTACATTGTGATTGGCAAGATGTCCTAATAACACATGACGCCAATGCGTATAGCCTATAGGCTATAGGTGTATCTACATTACGATTCAGTACAAAAGTAACGTTTAAAGACAATACCAATGTTCTTTTCTTGCGCGTGCCTGCCGCCGTGAATAGACTAGTCAACAATAACGAATTTTCTTGTTGTACCCAAAGGCATATATAGAACAGACCACAACTACTTGCTGTTTTAAACATCCAAAGTGCCTACCTTCCTTCTGCTAGCGCTGTTGCAGCCATCTTGCAATGGCTACCCCTTCACGCTGTCCTTTCCGGCATTTGTTTCCATGTCCTATAGTGCGTTGCACAGTTGAAATCACCTGTTACACGAAGCACCATATCGAGCGTCACGCGAATATAGTTTGTTACATGCATAGCATGTGAGATGGACCCACGCAAGTCAACCATCCACCAGTAAAGTCAGTGTTGCAATGAAACCCGTCGTGTCACCTATATTTCAACCACTGTATTCCTAATGATTGTTTACGCTTCTCAGTCACACGTGCACAACAACTGTCAGGTGGAACTCGACAGAGGTAGTCGTATTAAATTCAAAGTCAAATTAAATCCTCTTGGCGCGTGATTAAGGAGGTTCCATTGTTGGGCTCGAACGTGATTCCTAGAATGTTCACCGGTAATTGAATCAATGCATTGTCTCTGAGGTATTGAACCATGACATTATTTGTGAACGAAGCACAGTTGGCCTGTATATAGGAATAGCCTGTCATTCGTTAGTTAAATGTGCAAAGATCCATAACCGTACCCAATTACGAGTGATTGCGAGAGAGAGAGAGAGAGAGAGAGAGAGAGAGAGAGAGAGAGAGAGAGAGGAGGGAGGTAGCCAGGGAGGGAGGCAGGGAGAGAGGGAGATAGGGAGAAAGGTGAGAGGGAGAGAGGGAGAGAGAGGCGGACAGAGAGAGGGAGAGAGAGGCGGACAGACAGACAGACGGACAGACAGATATGAGACAAACAGACATACAGACATACACCAACGCAAATTGCCAACATTACTTCAGAACAAAACTCAGAAAACAATTGCAGCGCCATTCTTTTTTTTTTTGCTTTTGCCGTTCATGTGGTAATTCTGATTCTTAGTTTTACAAATTGTGGCATCCATTGTTTAATGTTATCCTTGGTGGATGTGTTAATGCGTAGAGAAGAGCACACTATTGCAAAAGGGAACATTTGATGTACACACTGGCAACAATGGGTAAAATTTGTGAAACTAATATTATATATTGATATGCTTTGACGAATTAAAAATTGCATTATGAGATCGTCCATAACTATGTTAAATACAAATTTCTAGTAAGGCAACATGTCCGATACACTGTATAATCTATATTTTGTCTCAACTCCAAACATTATATCGTAAGGTATTTGATATTTATTTATGAAGAAAACATTAAAAGTAATGTATAATGTATTATTTAAGTTATAACTGCACCATTTAGTGATCAAAAGGAAACGGCACTAATCACATGGGGAGGAGGGTGAAAGTCGATTTTGTTTACAGAACACTTGAAATGGTGCATTTTGGTGACACAAACCCATTTTAAGCCAATCATTATATTTTTTTATAAATTAACTTTGTTGGCTCCAGAATGGGGGTCAGTCCCCTAACAAAATACCTGGAAAGGAGCAGGAGAGTGCACGAGAGCAAATGAGAAAGAGAGAGCAAGAGAGTACTGTCAAGTACTCAAAGATTTACTTAATAAACATGCACCCCTAAGATCTAAATATGTGTCCCAAAAGCCACATGCTCCATGGATGACTCCTGAAATTCTACAATCTAAAAAGCGCCGGCGCTATCTTGAACGTGTATGGCGCAAATCACGCCCGCCTTTGGACAGATCACGATATTCTAAACAGTGTCACTACTGCAACAGACAAATGGCCAAAGCTAAATCAAATTATTACACAAACATGGTCTCGAGTAACTCTGATAACCCACGTCAGCTATGGAACTGCATAAATCATATTTTACACAGACGGCCGCCTCCATCTCTACCTAGTCATGTGTCAGTCAAATCTCTGTGTGACTCGTTTTCTAGTCATTTCAAAGAAAAAACAAGTCTTATACGTTCTGCTTTTCCATGTCACACTTTAAGTACTGTAAATGTGGACTCCCCACAAGTAAATTCTCCACTTGTATTGTTTGAGCCAGCCACAGTTGATGAAGTGAGGAAAATAATAATGTCCTCCCCAAATAAGTCATGCGATCTCAATCCATTACCAACCATACTACTAAAAGCATGTCTTGACTCTTTACTTGGTACAATAACGAATATCATAAATTTATCACTAAGTTCGGGTAAACAGATAAACACGCACATGTAAATCCTGTTCTCAAGAAGACTTCTCTGCCAAAAGATGATTTCAAAAATGATAGGCCAATTTCTAATCTTAGCTTTATTTCTAAGATACTTGAGAAAGTCGTAGCAAAACGTCTAAGGTGTCATATCAGCTCAACTTGTTTATCCAGTGTGCTCCAATCAGCATACAAACAATTTCATTCTACAGAGACTGCTCTCCTAAAAGTACACAATGATGTTATATTAAACATTGATAAAAGCAAAGTAACTGCACTTACCTTGCTTGATCTGTCTGCCGCCTTTGATACCATTGATCACAACACTCTTGTCAAACGTTTATCAATGTGGTATGGCATATCTGGCACAGCTCTGACCTGGTTTTCTTCATATCTAACCAATAGACATAAATGTATAAAGATAGATAATTACTTTTCAACCTCACTCCCCACTTCATGTGGCATTCCCCAGGGTTCCGTTCTTGGGCCTTTGCTTTTCACTCTCTACACTACGCCACTCAGCTCTGTAATCCAAAGTCATAACTTGGATCATCACCTTTACGCAGATGACACACAGATCTACATTTCCTTGGCCACGCCCGATACAAGTCACTCTCTAAACCGACTCAACGATTGTCTCCAAGATGTTTTTTCATGGATGACCGATAGCAAATTAAAGTTAAATGCAGACAAAACTGAATTCCTCATCATTGGTATTCCAATGCAGCGAGGTAAACTTAATGACTTTTTTCCAACATGCATCCGGAGTCAAAATATCACACCAGCAGCATCAGTACGGAATCTAGGAGTGACCTTTGATTGCGACTTCAATTTCAGACAACACATATCCCAAACGTGCCGTTGCTGTTTTTATCATATCCGTGATCTTCGCCGCATTCGCCGACATATGTCGCTTTCTGTCGCTAAGGCTATCGCAACAGCTCTTGTTAGCAGCAGATTAGATTATTGCAATTCCCTCCTTCATAATATTGCTATCAAGGATATTGCAAAACTACAACGCGTCCAAAATTGTTTAGCAAGGGTAGTCACACAATCTCCTCGATTCTCCCGCTCAGTGCCACTTCTAAAATCACAACATTGGCTCCCCGTGCGATATCGCATTATGTTTAAGATCTGCACAATCAACTAACCAAGCCCTTTCATCCAAACAACCTACTTATTTACATTCAATGCTCACACCGGCTAGACAAGCCAGACAACTTCGGTCGTCTAGTTCGAAGTTGCTATCTGTTCCCAGAGTTAAGACAAAGGCTGGAACTCGAGCTTTTTCAGTTGCCGCGCCAACTATATGGAATTCGCTTCCCGTTAATGTTAAATTAGCAGAAAATATTGTTACATTTCATCGTCACTTCAAAACCTATCTTTTCAATATCGCCTATCCTCCCTAGCTTCCTAGCACATCCATCCATTTGTTGACGACTTTCGCCTAGAACACGAGTATGAGAATGCTTAATCCTTTGGTTTTGGTGCGCCACTGAGCTCGGATTGTCTGAGGATATTGGCGCGTTAGAAGTTATTTATTTTTGTTATTAGTATTATTATTTAACCAGCTGTACGCTTGGTGATATGTCCCATAATCCAATATCTAAACTGAATTAATCTGCACAGTGTTGAGTTAGTTAACGCATATTTAAACTCAGTTTCCTAAATTAAACTCTGTTTATTTGCAGGAACATTGGAAATAGCTGAACTGATGGAAAGAGGAAATTGAAGAGCTCTATTTAAAAGTGCCATTAATTGAACAATGGTTCACTTGACATAATATGTTGTCTGACTTTGTTCTGCCCCAATCTGTTATGTGCGACTTCTACTGGGAAGTTGTACTTCACTTCGAGTTTCAAATGGATGTGTGCACCTGATAGCTTTGTGTATCAAAATGCGTAACAGTGCTATTAATAGGACAATATGCTACCTCACACAGTAGTGAAGAACATGTCTGACTTTGTTCTGCCACATAAGTTCCGCGTGGCTTCTGCTGGGAATATTTACATCACTACGTTTCAAATGGATTTGTGCAATCGATCGATTTGTGCATCCAAATGCACATCATCCTGTCATTATGTTGCAAAGTAGGAATACATAATAAAATTGATGCTTTCTTTTGCTCATCATGTTTGGATTGTGTTCTCTAGCATATTCCTCAAAATTTGTTAAAACAAGTTTGTGTTAATTGAACTATATTGGGAGTGGTGTATAAAAAGCTGTCGACAAAATTGTTTTTACAATAATTTTGAAAATTCATAAAATGTAAATGTTCACAACATTCAAAATGTTTTAGGGATCTTCTTGAGCTAAATACACCATTGATATTTGAAAGCAGTGTTTTAAAATATGCGTTACGTTTAAAGTTTTGTAATTGTATAACTTTATTTCCACCATATAATGGCCATTTTATTTGGTATCGAAACAGGAGTTCGAGAGAAGCAAATTCAATATATTGTATTCTAAATGATGGGCAGAACATATAATTATTGCACCCCAGTACAAAATAAAACAAGTTTTACACTGATGCAATATATTTCGTTATTTTGTCGACACTAATATTATGTTCTTTATAGATCTACATTTTTAAAACTAAAAGTAAACCTTATGTAGATAGGAAAGTACGTGACCACCTATCCTATTTTAATACCGTAAATTACTTTAGTGATGTATAATATATTTATACTGCTTACGGAAATAGCGGCTTGATTTATGGTGCAAATAAAATGGTTTCATTATTGAATGTTTCTTGGCTTCAGTAAATTTCTGTTATTTAAACGTTCATTAAAACTTCATTTCAATATATATAGCCAGATGTACCTAGTGAAAAAGGAACATGATAGTAACATAGTTTTTTATATTCCAACAAAAACAATGTTAATCATTCAATATGACATCGGCGTCGCCATCGCCGCATAGGCATCGCCATGGCTTCGGCGGCTTCGTGCATAGAGAGATGATGTTTTTTCTTTTAAATCAATCCGTCTGTCATGAACTGTAGCTATGTTCATTCTTCGTTTATTCCATATATTTTCCTTCGTTTCTTTGCTGAACCTGTGACATAAACAGCAGCTGGTCCACGTTTCATCTTGATACTTTTATCGGTCACGACTCATTCGCATGGCGGTGGCTAATCCATAAACACACATGTTGATGACGTATTTCTTGCATCTATGAACTCGGCGTCGCTAATCGAAGTCTGACGGACAGTCCCGAATATTCATGAGCATGCCTTGTACGGATCGTGAAGGTGGGCCCAAAGTCGAAACTCCGCGTACGCGGAGTTTCTACTTTGGGCACACCTTTTTCGATATATTGTCAGGGTTATTAGTGATTAATAAAACATAATTCTAATGAAATAAAGGCATAGAATTACATGAAATAATCATATTAACAGGATTACCTAATCATTGCGTGCATTACAAAGAGATTAAAATTATCAAAGAATCCCTTTAAGGGACACGTCAAATTCACTCCGCAGCATAGGCGAACCATCCGGGTACGCAAACAGGATTCCCTGTACTGGGCCCCTGGCATGAATGAATTCTCTTAACACTGCTGCTGGGTGGATGACAGAACCTTGTAAGCATTTACCCCTTAGCTGCAGAGATTGTGGGCCTTTTCGTGCACTGTGCTTAAAACGACCAAAGAACACTGTAATGAGGTCACCAGATAGCATAACATCTCCTAAATGTAAACAGCCTTGTACGGTAGTTAGAAATATAAAAAAATGTGTTCTTGTAGATGTATAATATAATGTATACTGAATATAATCCTGCAATATATTATTTCACTCACGTACCCATTTGGCATGTTTACTGCTGAGCTCGACTCCACTGGGTTTTTCCTTACACCCGTATGCCCATGCAGACATTCAGAAATGTGCACATGTATACTTAGCTATAATTACATATGTAAATATCATATGGTAATTGGGTTGCACTTTACTCAGTTCGTAAAGTGGAAGAGTCTCAGTAATGGTGCATAATGGCAATTTATTTAATAAAACATTTGAAAACGTGTGAACAGTGTGTATTAAACATACCCCAATTATATTATATGATCACAGTGCACATGCATTACATAATTACTAGAATTTAAATCATTTGAAAACAAAAATATGGTATGCATTACATGAATTAATGTAATGTATGTGGATTGCGTACTTGGGTAGTGTATAAGTAACTACGCCTACATTATCTTTGTTTCATTACTAACATCAAACCAACTATATAAAAGACTATACACATTTAAATTAGTGTACATAGTGTACGTTATATTTTGTGTGACTGTCACATGAATAAAATAATTTTACTATTATTGTCATAAGAATGTGCACATTCCTATGACAATAAGAGTAAAATTATTTTATCCGTGTGACAGTCACACAAAATATAACGTACACTATGCACACTAATTTAAATGTGTATATCATTGGCTAGCATTTATAAATATTTCCACATATATCCTTCTTCCAAATGAACAACATTCTAATAATTTTAAATCCATCCCATCGCAAATATTCATAATAAAGCTTGAAGACCGCGATTACATTACTATATATTGAGAATAGTCTTCCCGAATATGCTAGATCGATTAAAGTCAAATTAATTAGTTATTAGTTTTGTGCATGCTCTAGAATTTTATTATATAAACGCAAAGGTAATTGCTGTTCCACATTGCACCTGTTTGCTTTGTGTTTACAATGTGTTTAAGATAACAGTATGACAACTAATGAATTTCGCAACTGTCCTAATCAGTATCAGTCTAAATTGAACGCAAAATAATGTAATCTGGATGAACGTATGTATACGTAGGACCCTGCCTACCTGTTAGTAAATTTAGTTTGTGTTCGTAGCCCCTTGCTATCCTGTAACAAGCTCTGACGTCAGCTGGTGGAACACTACACGACATTGCCTGTCGTTTATACATAAGGCCACCGCAATGGTGCAGTGTCGCTGAGGACCTAGGGAAAATTAACGAGCACACAGTTACAACGCATTCTCAACACAATCCACCATTGGCATTGTGCGAACAGGGGGAGCCAATAATTAGTTACCACGTAATCGATGTTCAACATCCTCTTGGGACGCGGTGGTAGTATTATATCACATATCGCCTACTCAATGCCCGGCAAGCTCGCTCTATCCGTTGTTTGTCGACCCACTTATTCTCGTTGGCGGCCTTCCAATCTCACGAGTCGTGCTACTACAACTGAACTGCACCATACAAAGAGAAACACGTCGTACAAATGTTCTGATATCAACCGGCCAATATACGTGTTGCAGGTCTATGTGCTGTATGCATACTGCAGCGTAGTCAGCAGCCCTAGGCTGTTCATAGTTGGAGGGAAGTCATTCTTTTACGCCTTGTCTATTACATGTTATATAGGTACTTGTCAATGTTCTTTGTGTAATACATCATCTACGTTTTCTATGCCCGTTATGACTACGACTACTGCAATGTTACGACAAGAACATACACCTATTTTACAAGAAGTCATTTTAAGACTCACAATAATCGTTTTAAGATGTACCACGTGCACTATACTACATGTTCAGGAAAGCATAGCAAATAGCAACTAAAACATCAAATTAGGATGTGCGTGTGTGTGTGAAGGGAAGTCTTTCTTTTTACGCCATGTCAATTATATATTATATAGGTCTTGCGCGTGTGTGTGCGTGTACATATGTGAGTGTACACACGTACGTACAATCATTATGATAATAATCACGATAATAGTGATATATTACACTGTGACGATTTCAGTATGAACGCTCAGTACGACTCGTTAAAGGGATACTTTGAGAATCTCATCTTAATGTACGCAGTAATCATGTTAATATGATTATGTCATGTCATTATATGTCTTTATTTCATTAGAATTGTTTTATTAATCACCCTGACAATATATCCAAAAAAATAACTCCACGTACGCGGAGTTTCTTCTTTGGGCCCACCTTCACGATCCGTATAAGGCATGCTCATGAATATTCGGGACTGTCCGTCAGACTTTGATTAGGTACGCCGAGTTCATAGATGCAAGAAATACGTCATCAACATGTGTGAATATGGATTAGTCACCGCCATGCGAATGAGTCGTGACCAATAAAATTATCAAGATGAAACGTGGACCAGCTGCTGTTTATGTCACAGATTCAGCAAAGAAAAGAAGGAATATATATGGAATAAACGGAGAATGAACATAGCGACAGTTCATGACAGACGGATTGATTTTAAATAACAAAACACCTCCATGCACGAAATCGCCGATGCCATGGCGACGCCGTTGGCGATGTCATATTGAATGATTGATTTTTGTTGGAATATAAAAGTTATGGTACTATCATGTTCCTTTTTCACTAGGTACATCTGGCTTTACATTTTGAAGTGAAGTTTTACTTAAACGTTTAGATAACAGAAACTTACTGAAGCCGAGAAACATTCAATAATGAAACTATTTTATTTGCACCATAAATCCAGCTGCTATTTCCATAAGCGGTATAAATACATTATACATCACTAAAGTAATTTATGGTATCAAAATAGTCTTTCCTAGCTACACAAGGTTTAATTTTAGTTTCATAAATGTAGATTTATAAAGAACATAATATTATTGTTGACAAAATATCAAAATATATTGCATCAGTACAAAAACATGTTTTATTTTGTACGGGGAGTGCAATAATTATTTGTTCTGCCCATCAATTAGAATAAAAGATATTGAATTTTTTTCTGTCGAACTCCCTTTTCGGTAACAAATACAATGGCCATTGTATGATGGAAATAGAGTTATAAAATTATAAAACTTTAAAAGTAGCGCATATTTTAAAACACTGTTTTCAGTCATCATTGTTGTATTTAGCTCAAGAAAATCCCTAAAACATTTTGAATGTTGTGGAACATTTATATTTTATGAATTTCCAAAATTATTGTAAAAGCAACTTTGTCGACAACTTTTTATACACTACTCCCAGTATAGTTCACTTAACACAAACTTGTTTCAACAAATTTTGAAGAATATGCTGTAGAACACAATCCAAACATGATGAGCATAAGAAAGCATCAATTTTATTATGTACTCTTACTTTGCAACATAATGACGGGTTGATGTGCATTTGGATGCACAAATCGATCGATTGCACAAATCCATTTGAATCATAGTGATGTACATATTCCCAGCAGAAGCCACACGGAACTAGTGTGGCAGAATAAAGTCAAACATCTTCTTCACAACTGTGTCAGGTAACATATTGTCCTATTAATAACACTGCTATGCATTTTGATACACAAAGCTATCAGGTGCATACATCCATTTGAAACTCGAAGTGAGCTGCAACTTCCCAGCAGAAGTCGCACAGAACAGATTGGGGAAGAACAAAGTCAGACATCATATTATGTCAGGTGACCCATTGTTCAATTAATGGCACTGTTAAGTAGAGCTCTTCAATTTCCTCTTTCCATCAGCTCAGCTATTTCCAATGTTCCCGCAAATAAACCAAGTTGAATTTAGGAATCTGAGCCTAAATATGAGTTAACTAACTAAACACTGTGCAGATTAATACAGTTTAGATATTGGATTATTTGACATATCACCAAGTGTACAGCTGGTTAAATGGAAAAGAAATACAAGAGAACTTTGTTATGTTGATTCATCAGACTAAAATCCCAATCCATTACTTTGGCCAACTTTTAATTTGCTTCTACATAATGACCTGTATGCATTGGTCATATACAGTGCACTCCAAATAACACGAACTCACATAATTGAATTTTCACTAAGTTAAGTTAATCGTTTCCTCGGTCCAGGGAAAAGGTGCCAATAAGGGGACCTTCTGATAACTTTCTAGTTATTAGAAATTCCACTTATCAGTATTGTCATGGGTCCTGGAAGTTCAACCTTATCCACAGTGCACTGTGTATTTTTCTTTATTCTTGCTCTAATAATTAATGTTGTATATAATTATACATATGGACCATTCTCGTGAAAAGTGTACAGTAATGGTAAAATAACATGTCAAAAATAAATGTTTAATTTGTTTTTAGCGTGTACTATTATAATCAAATGTGCTATTCGCATGAAGCGGCACAACTTGATCTGATCTATTATTATATTTTATTTAAATATATTCTTTATATAAAAACTTATGTATACTAGAGTACAGATCTGCTGGTGTCCAACATTCTTACATCGCAAAATTCCGTGGCAGCATAGTATTGTGGATTTTTTAACAAACCTAAAACGTTTACACTTAATGATAACATGCCAGCCAGGTTTACTAACAATAGTAGCTATAGCATTAAAAACAGTCTGTAAATGTACGAATCTCACATTTTTATGTTTCGGTTCAAGTAAATGGGAAAACGGGGACTTTTCAAAAACGGCTGACTGGAATTTGGAAAGGCAAGACCCGTAGTCGTAGACACACATACCCAAATCCCAGATTTAAGCAAACAAATTACATCAACGATCAGGTTAATCCTCTTGTTATGGTTGCATATACTTATATTTTAGTGTGCATCTCGTTCACTGCTTGTCATATACTGGACAATGCAGTTTTACTAACTAGAAAGGCGAGACACTTGCCTAGGGCTTGGCTAGTTACTGTAGTAGAAGCTCGACAGACTCAGTGACAGTCCCAGCGGCAGCTGACACCGACTGCTGCAGTCGGTGTCAGCGTCGGCGGACGTTATAATTCTACTTAATTGAAACGTTACTCGGCTGACGGCATTGGGAAGCAGGATAATTAAACAATGCATACGCTTCCTACACTTATAAAAATAGCTGTCAATATGCATATGTCTACAAATTGCTTATTTACAATGCCATTGCTTGAATCAACTCACTTCGGAATCTAACATGTCAACTGTGTTTGTGACGTCAAAATTATTCGCGTAAACACAATTGTTTATCGGCGTTTTGCGCAGATAACACCCAAGTTATATGTAAACATGCAAGACATAAGTAGCAGAGAAAGTACTTACGGGAAATTAATACGTTTTGATACGATACACCTCAAATGTATATTAGGTTACAAAGAATCCTTTAACTTACAGTTACTTTGCGCACATGTCCAAATGTCTCCACGTATCGTGTTCAATAACGTGTCACACATAAACACAGTAAAATAGTGTGCAACCTACTAAGGAAAAGTCGTCAGTATCATTGACAGCATCTGGTTAGTTTGGTGAGCGTTTCCCAGAAGAACTGTCGCACTAAATCACGGAACATTGGACTCATTAAGCTGTAGACCAGTGGATTGACAACGGGATGTAAGAGGTAGAGTCGGCTGAGCTGAATATTCATCGGGACTCCGGACGAATGTAGCCAAAACGGTGTCCAACAGATAACAAACACCGCCGTGACGACGAACAATCGCAACAGTGTTCCATGCATCTTCTTTTTTACGACGTTCTTTACGTTTGCGGTTTCTGTTATAAGAGGCGCTACCCGAGCGCTGGTTGCGATCGGATTCGTAGTAGACTGACCAGCACGTGTTTCTGGCATTGTCGCTATGGCTGTTGAAACGGTCGTGTCTCGCAATATTCCTGTTGTGTTGTTCCGCGCTCTTATGCCCTGGTTTATCGTATTTGCCTTGAAGCAAATACCTTTCATCAAGTCCACTGCCGCAATAGAATAGCAAACAACAATGACGCCGACGGTAGAAGCTAGAAGGACAATGCGTAGTGACATGAGTATCAGATCAAAAAGTAGGATTTTAGCCGTCACGACCACCGCTGCATAAATCGTCGCGATGACTCCTATGCGGGTCACAGCCTTAATCGCCCGTCGGGAACTTGCGCTGAACGCGTGTGGTCGCAGGACTGCCACCAACCGTTCCGTTGCCACGAAAACCAGCAATATCATGGCGAATATAGCTGCCGTCGTTACGACATACACGATGCCCGTTTGAACGATGAATCCAAACACGGCCATCTTCACTCCAACACCTCCAGCGAGACACACAATTGCGTCGACGGCGGCCAGCCAGAATATGTATACTCTAGTAGACGTCGTCAGTCGGTGCACATGCACGACCATCACCATCAGGTTCCAGAGTAACCCCAGCAGCATTACGCCACTAACAACGCCGGAGATCCCTACGGTCCAGAACAGTACACGTTTACCTATAGCTGTGCCGTTGAGTGACTCGCTAGAATCGACGTCGGGAGTCCAAAATGTGGAGTTGTTCTCAAATGTTGTGTTATTAAGTGATTCCATATTATTGAAAGTCAGGTGTTCTGCGTGAGAATTGTTTGCAGGCGGTGTCAGTCGCATCGCTGTAATCTGCTGGTCATTGTTGAAAGAAACCGTACCTGAAGCAGAAAGGTGATCTACAAGTCTCGGTTGGTACCTTCTCTATCGCATAATCTCCAAAAAATAGTTGATTATGCTTTCCCGAAACATGCAGTGTTGAGAACTGTTGCAGCATGTGGAAGCGACTGTATCGGTTTGACAGACGGTGGATCTTGATACACAAAGCTCCCGCATACAACGTCTGATCAATTAGGAAGAGCGCACCGATATTCCATCGATTCAGCTCTTTAAATGTCTTCAATGGTCACGCGGAGTCGAGTAGCCATTAGAAGCACTTTGTAGCAGCTCGTTGCACCTGTTTCCCAGGCGGCGTAGAATAATTATAATAATTTCTCTTTCTCCACAATCACAGAAGAAGTGTCGTGGAAAATTGAATTATTAATTTCGAAAGTCCTTAAAACCCACGCGATCATATTTGCAGTATTGCCACCTTCTTTAATTACGTTATCCCCGTTGCTCAAGAGGGATCATCACCATCACGTGACTATGACAATTGTCAACAATTACACTAGTAAGGAAATAAGTGCCCTCAAGTCTCGCCTTTTTAAGAACCTCTGTCTGGACATGAGCTATGTTCATGAAATGTTTTTATTCTTCGCGCAAGTCCCTGGCTGTCTAGTTGTACTGGCAGCGTTGCTGCATTCAAAGAAGAATTTTAGCTTTTACAGGTAGCACAAACAAAATGGATCTGCTCTCAACATGGCCAGAAGATGGTTTAGAACAACGTTTGGCCCGCGGGCTAAATTTGGCCCGCGGACAATTTCCAGCTGGCCCGCGAGACCCACGCTAAGAATTCGAAATTGTCAAGAATAACAAGAAATGGTTATGTCCTTTCATACGACAATTATTCGATGGCTGAACCGTGGAGAGATATTAATATTTTTGTTTGTGAGTTGTTTCTTAGCAAATTCGTTCACCCCTATGCCTGACGTTATTGGCGTTTTCGCAACCATTTAGAGATAACAAAACTGATTTGTTGGAGAATATGTGAGACTACAAAACTAATAAAGGGTTTGATAGAAGAATGGTTCACTATGAAAGACAACATCATGCTTTTATGAACGATAAAAGTGCCGATTTTCAGCATTGCTTGAGACAGCACAGAAATGGTTGATATTTTTCGGTAGCATTTGATAGAGCCATGTCGGAATCACACCAATAACACCTTCGATATCGTTTGGAGGTTGTTGATATGCGATTTCTCTATCCAGGCAGTAGTATGACTAGTTTGTAGAAGAAGAGGTAGCGTCACCATTTTGCTTTTAAACTTTGTTTTATAAGGCGTTTACTTAGTGCGATTTATTTGTTGTTTAGATATTGTTCAGAGAAACATAAAACACCCTCGTTACGAGCACCTACAAAAAGATAGTTTGTTTATTAGGCCTACCTAATTAACACCCTTGGCCCGCAAAGAAATATCTGAACACAATTTGGCCCACACCTGAAAACGTTTTCGGAACCCTGGTTTACAATAGAGACCATTAGCTAACGCAAATAAGCGCCGCGACCGTACGCCAAATCTGTACGCGACTTCAAATTTGAAGTATACCGCAGATCTCGCGTCGGCGTCTAATAAAACACCATTAGCTAAGCGCGAAGTGAACGGTTTTACGATCGGCTCCAGCAGGTAATTGTTTTCTCATATGTAATGATTGTCTGTGCGTTACTAACAGTAAAATGCATGTATGAAATACATATATATATATATATATATATGTATAAATGTGCTAATGGAACAATTAAACTTTATCGCAATCGATAATCGCAGGAAGGTAGAATTTAGGACGCTAGAACGGCAAACACGAACCCCAGTACACGGCTCGTACGATTAGGCTAAGCAAACAAACAATTGTATTTCGAGCCCTGTTATACAATAACATAGCTTAACCATGATATTAGTATACCACAGCCTGGGGTACGTAATTGGCAATAGTTTCTTTAATTAGGCCTAGAATAATTGCTATAGAATATGTATCATGGCAGGCAGTTGTCAAGTCATATTTTAGGAGATGTACACGCTGGCGTTAATAAAAGCGCGAAATGGGTGCGAGGTCTCAAACATGTCCATAAATAGCGAGACATACGTTATGGATGGTCACTTAAGTCTTAACCATATCGTAGGGTATCAGGGTAAGTTTCTTAAACCAATTAAAAACAATCGACTCTCTTAGATGTTATATTACAAATCGAGTTGAAACTTTATCATATTATGGTGAAGTTTCAAGTCGATTTATAATATTTATTGGGTTTTTGTTAATAAGTATGAATAGATTGCAAACAAACGCCACATCTGACACTGATTGACAGCTTGTCAACGTACTTTGCACAATAACTTTTATTATTAACAGTTTTTTTCAATCAACTGTCTGCATCTAGTCCAGTCGGCAAAATCTACATTTTATATAAACCGACTAATACAAAGCCTTAGGTATTTATTTTCGTAGTTGCACAAAAACGTGATATGCCAGCATTGCAACATAGCCAAAATAGACATAACTGCAGCCAACGACTCAACTACGTTTACAAAATAATTAAATAATTAATTAATCAGTTTATGTTAATATACATAGTAGGCCCATATAACTATCTATGTGGGCTTAATAAACATTAGATAGACATGTGTTACAGTATGGTATACAGGCGCGCTTAGCCATGGATAAGCCTAGGCTACGCAAGTGGAGGCCAATAAACAAATGTGTATTGCACTGTTATTGCGCCTCACTGCGTCGCTGCATATGAAAACAAGCAAATCGTAGGTCTTTTTAAAAGTCGCTAAACATGCATGCATGTAAGGTATAACTCAACTTTCTTTACAAGCACGTGTTCCTAAAATGTGTAGGTATTACTCTGTATAGTTACATTTGAATTACCATAACTATTTATGTACAAAATAAGTCGGCGTTTGTACTTACGCGAAATATCCATCTTTGGCGTACATACGCGAAGTCGAACCGCAGATGCTGGATACTATAGCAAGTGATCTGCAATAAGTATGATACTGTGACTGAATGTAGCATACTACTGTCATCGTTTCCACGCTGATACAAACACATGCAATTGTGTAATGGATCTATGTTGTTACCATCTCTATGTGATAAGGTATGTAATTAATAATTTCACTATATAGGGTGGTAGTTATATATTATGTATTAAAGTTACACGTTTTGTATTGATTGTTTGCATTTTGAACTATGTATTTTATACATGTCAGTCACATTACCCTTTGGGGTCCTGTTCTACAAATAAAGTTCAACAGTTTAAAGATAATGCTCGTAGGTGTACAAGACGGACATCCCCTAAAAGATTGAGCAATGAAAGGATTTCAACAACAAGACATGTTTTTAATATAGCAAAACAACAGTATCATTGTCCGGAAACTGACATATAACAGAGTGGCACATGTTCTATGACTCGAGTAAAAATCTGAATGAACTTGTTGATTTTATTTCATCTTATATTTTGTTTTGTGTTGACTCTGTGATTCCAACTAAACACATCACTGTTTTTCACAACAATAAACCTTGGGTCACAAAAGATCTAAAAGTCGTCCTAAATAAAAAGAAGAGTCTTTTTCCAGGGTATGACCGAAGAGAAACAAACAGGTAAATAAAGAGATAAAAGCAGCAATCAGGCATGCAATACAACAGTATAAACAGAAGGTTGAACTCTAGTTTGTTGATGGAATTTTTTGTAACGCTTGGAAGGGAATAAAGAACATGGCAGCTGTCAACATGATGACAGACCCAATTAGATCTAAGGTCAGGTTGCAGGGTGGGAGTGATGAGTCTGTCCGAAGTGTTTAATGATTTCTTTACACGTTTTGAAGAACACAACTTTTCATCCTACATGTGTGATCTAAAATCGTCTTTGACGTTTGATAAAACTGCTGTCATTGATCAGGAGAGTGTAGCTAACTGTCTTAAGATGATTAATATAAACAAAAGCCCAGGGCCTGACGCCATTTGTGGCAGAACTCTGAAGTTTTGTGTAGATCAGCTTAGTGGCGTTTTTCAGCATCTCTTTCAGACCTCTCTAGACATTGCTAGTATTCCCACTGGCCGGAAACTGATAGATAACAGTGAAACACAGAACATAATAAATATATTACAGACAAACTGATCCGCGCACCCCTCCTCCTGCTCAAGAAACATGAAACGGACAAGCCCGTCCCCAAAAGAAGTATATTCCACACGTCCATGGGGTCTTTGTAAAGGTGTCTTTGTTATTTTATCGAAATGGTGCTAGTTGCTGCAATAGATTGTTGCATATGCATACTGCAGTAGCCATTACATGTCGGTCTTATAGACTGCATGGACAAACATACTGGTGTGTTAAATATAGAAATGCCTACACTAGTTTTACTGGGACAAATACTTTAATTATGTGTGACGTTGAGTTCTGAATAAATTAGATGTATGTATGTATATTATTTTTGTATCTTAATAAATGTATTTATTTACAAAAAGTGTTGATATTGACTGATTTTATATAACACACATATAGGCCTTCTACAGTCCACGTATAATACAATATTGCAATGAAGTCTGACTTAATATTAATCAAATTATTTGTTAATCACTTTTTGTGGCCTGGTTTTAAGCAAATCGAAGCAGACATTTAAATGTTGATGATAGTTTATTAATAGATCCTGTAATAATTAGTCAATTGTGTATACTTTTTATCATATTAAGATATTCACACTAACTGTTGTGCTACATAACATACATAATATAAATATCAGGTTTATTTTCATTTTACTTAACATGAAAAGACCAGTAGAACATATACAAAATAAGGATTAGAGTAAAGTAGTGCTTGTTAGGATACTCCAATTTGTGCTAAACAGTGTTATTTTCGTAGCTACCATTTCCGGGGTTACAATTAACTGTTCTAAATAGTCTGAGTCTGCCCCCTTGAACTTAGCCTCTGGTACTGGCAGTGAACTAATATATTTCGTGGTAAAGACCGAACTAAAATACCCATTCAGGTCTTCTGCCATTAAGAATCCCTCTGATATTATATTTCCAGCACTATCTTCTATAGGACCGACCTTATCCTGAACTGTTTGTTTCGAACATACGCATACAAACTCTTGTTGTCATGTTTTATATTACAAGCTAATTTGTGTTCATAGCTTCTCATTGAATTTCTAATTTCAACTGTAGCTTGGTTAAGTGTTTCTTTGTAAATGTTGTAGTCTTCATCATTTCCAGTACATCTATACGACTTCCACATCATTTGTTTGTACTTAATTTTTCTAATGGCTTCTTTCGATAAGTGTTTTTTTATACCGTTTCCCTTGTTTTTTCAAGGGAACAAATTGATCCACGATGCACTCAGTTTCACTCGATAAGATATTCCAACATTCTGTTGCTGTATTATTCTTCATTATGTTGTTCCAGTCTATCTTTGCTAAATATTTTCTCGTGTCCTTATATCTTGCTTTGGGAAATCTCTCCTGTACTGCATTTTACTATTCCTTTCTGATTTTACTTTGATGATAAAGTGTATCTGGTTGTGATCACTACTCCCCAGTGGCTCACATATCTTGACATTGTCAACTAATTCATTATGTGAGGACAAAACTACGTCTAACACATTCTCACCCTTGGTTGGTTCTAGCACATGTTGAGGAAGGAAACTATCTGGTTGGTTCTAGCACATGTTGAGGAAGGAAACTATCTGATACTAAATCTAAAAACGTGTGGTCCTCACTCCCCATGTAAACATTTACATTGTATATGCCCATGGTTAAAATCCCCCATAATAATACAGTACCGTTTGCTCACTTCCCTTATAGCGTTTTGTATCTTTTCATTATCTTCTATGATTATGTTTGGATTTCGATAAACTAACCCAACCGTTAATGTTGCGTTTCCTGTAACTATGTTATACCAAACAGCTTCTTTGCAATTTGCGTCTCTTTCTAATTATATTTCATAAGCCTGGATAGACGCTTGAATAATTATATAAAATAACTCCACCTCCCATTCTTCTTATTCTATCTTTCCCAAACATTACAGATCCTGTCAGTCCCAATTCGGCATCTGATATATCGGTGGTGGCCCATGATTCGGCTATGCCTATTATGTGAGGGTCAATGTATTGTACTATAATGTTTAGTTCATTTCTTTTATTTACTATACTCCTTGCATTTAAACAACCACATTTATATCAGGCTTCAGGACAGTTTTCTGGACTGTTCTTTGCTGGTTTATTTGTGCTGTCTTTATCGGAGCCTCTAGTTTCAGGCTTCTCTGTGAATCCCCCCTGCGAATCTATTTTAAATAGATGCAACCTGTCCCACTGTCAACATAACGCAAATTTCTCTGAGAAAATTGCTGCCCCTTTCCATTTAGATGGAGGCTATATCTCGTGTATATATCTTCCCTCCCAACAAAGTGTCCCCATAAATCTGTGCATCCCACCCCCTCTTCTTCACACATCTGTTCAACTAACTAGTGCGTTGTTCGCCATACCGTTTCTATATGTTGCCCCCCCCCTTTCCTCCCATTACTGGCACAATTCCTGAGAGAATAATATGTTGAACTCTTGTCTTTTTTAGCTTCCTCACTAACTGTCTGTACTTCTGTACTATCCCAATTGTTCCCTCCCTGCCTGCATTATGTGTCCCTACATATACTACTATTGATCCTCCTTTGCCATGTCCCAATACCTTCTGTATCCTTTCAGACACATGTTCTATCTCAGCCCCCGGTAAACAAACAACGACGTTCTCCCCCTCGCTCAGTGTCTTTTCTGTCTTTCTCAGAATAGAGTTGCCCATGAACATTCTCTCTTTTCTTATTGTCCCCTCAACCACTGCCTCAGAGTAGCTCCTTCTTCGATTTGCATCTGTCAGGCTGTTTTCTGTTCCCCTACCTTCTTCTTTCCTGTCACATTTTCTTCCGTTCCATTCTTTCATGTCGCTTTTTCTCTTGTTGCCTTTCCACCTGTCATTGTCCCTTTTATCGACTATCACATTTACTCTCACTTCCTGTCGTTCCTTCATCTTTCCTCCCATCACATTTTCTTGTCTCCTCTCACGTCCCATTTTCCCACCCTCCGTCTTTTCGGTCACTTTCTCCCGTGTCACCTTCACGCCTGTCACGTTTTCTGTTGTCGATTCTCCAATTTCTTCCCCTCCAATCATTTTCCCTCCTCTCAGTCTCCTTTCATCAGTCTTCTTGCCACTACTCTGCTCCGTCAGTCTCACAGTATTCCAAATTATCTCCCTGTCATCTTTCTCCATTTCACCTGTCTCCTTTCTAATTGTAATCTATATCCCCTTCACATTATCTAACTATCTCCTTCTGCAAATACTCCACCTTCCAACACCCCACGCACTGTAAGCTGATTACTTCCTCCTTGATTTCTGCCCATGACTTCCCACAACCGGACAAGGCAAATTCCACCCAGATGTGGCAGTCATCGCAAACCAAAGTGTCGCTTTGCCTTGACTTGCCGCTTGCAAGGCGCCATATCAGAATTTATTTTTAACTAACTTAGTCTTTATAAAGACTGTTTCCTGTGTACTACAGCACACTTGATGTTACAGCAGATTTTAATTACACAGCTGAATATCTATCCTATCATGAACGCTAACGTTACCGGTAGTGACCTATTTAACTACACTCAATTACGTTACGCTAGACTGCCTTATTTATTGCCCTAGCGAATACGTGGGACACTAGCTACAAAAACAAACTAGAGTTCGCCCGACTATCGCCCTTGCTTAATCTTAACAACAATGCTACCTGATCAAAGTATCTAGCAGGTACTGACTTACACATATATTATCTTGTTAAGTAGTTAAGTAGTTTTCTGTTTGTTATTTTATCTCCTATATATTCTACCACGTAATCAGGTTTGTTCAATCTTGTTTACAACTTATCGAAGGTTAAGTTGCCCTATATATATATATATATATATATATATATTACACTCACTAGACTAAGGTGTTCTAAAAAAATTAACTAACCAACTTTAAGCAAAACTGTTACTCAATATATGTCTAGTGCTACTTTATGAATAAAATTTCCATGATCCAGATCCGCCAATATTCCCGCCAAGGTTTGCAATTGTTTCCACTGTGGTCCTTAGACACGCACACACAAAACATAATACTAAAAAAATTAAGTTCATTGTGATAATTAACAAAATAATGTGGTGCTTTGCTATTGACAGTATTGTAGACAAGGTACAATTTAAGTTGTTTAAGTTCCACTAGTAACATGCTGACTTTTTTTAAACTCCGTTGAACAAATGTGGATTCTGGCTTGTGCATTAAGAAGAAGATAATTACAACGAGGAACGAAATATACGTGAGCTGGTTTTCGTATTCATGAACTTTACTGAGTGTTGCAGGGCTACGATGTCCACTAGGAGAAGTTATGGACAACCCAAACCAGTTCACGCTGGGCAACGAGACCATGGACTGTGCACCAGGCACTACTTTCAACTTGACGCTGTGCACGTGTGCGATCTGTACCTTGTAAGTAGAAGTATTATTTAGCTCAATAAATGATGGTCAGCGACTTGTGTGTTTATTTCCAAAACAATAAATGCGCTTGCATCACTTCATTAAATTAACCATACATATGTTTGTATTAAATGGTGTCACAATAATTGCACATATATCACTAATGTGTGGGTGATTCAATGTACCCTGTCCACCAAGTATAAAGTTGCCTTAATACTGCAACGATGAGTGACCGTTATAAATTTCAAAGTGTATTTACCTTGTGTCATTGGATATAATTATTGTTAGTTTACAGTAAGATGTTATAACGAAAAAAAACTGGTTTGCAAGACCTAGAGCAGACACGAGCTTAATATATTGTTTCTTCTTGCCTCTAGGAACAAAAGTGCATGTCAACATCACAAAAGGCGTGTAGAAATATGACCGATACATATGTTTTCTTTCGCAGACTATCCAGAGATGGAGGAGATCACCATTGTGATGTTCGACGATAACAACTCTATTTCGGCTTCAAAGGGTCTGTGGCTCTTGAACCAGAACGTCGAGCTGAGCAGCGACGATTGTATGTGTGGCAAGCACCTAGTCGAAGCTGGAGCTCGCCTATTTCAGCAACGCCTTCGATCGCTTCGAGTCATTGTCCGTGAGACTCTTCTTCAAGAGATCCGCCGTCCTGTTCGACAACTCCGAGAGCAGCCTTGACGGTTCCGTCGTTGCCCAGTCTGATGCTATTGCTGCGTAGGGCTACTTCGCAAATTCAACCTACTCCAAGGCCGAGTTCAGCTTTGCTGTGAGTACGAACACAAATATTTGACCATATAAACATAGCATATTTAATCTTTAGTATGTTTATCAATGTAGTGTCAATAATAATGTGTTAACGGTTTCAATATTGTTTTAAACCATTCGATAAAAGCACATATTGGTGGAGTATGTATGTACCAAAGTACGTATGCCTATGTATATAACAAAACGTCGGATACGTACAAAAACAAAATATTTTAATATGTATACGCGTGTGATTAAATATATCCCGTTTGTGTTCGTTCATAACACAAACGCGAAGACACATGGCAACGTGTAGGTACATTGTAATAAATAATATTTAAGGACACTTTGTGTGTCGCCTTACAGTTAAACCAACAATCCAAAACAATTTCACACTAACGATGTGCTTACAATTGATTCAGGCTGCTGACGATACGTGGAATCAAGTCGTGGTGTCATTCGATGGCCAAGAGGCTTCATTCTACCTGAACACGAATCTTGTCTCCACAGAGACTGTCGGTGGTTCGTTAGTGGTGTACATTCAACTGTTTGCACCAATAACTCATATAATTATGTGCAACAGCAGCACAGTTTTGATTACTTGTATGGGTTGTACGCAGTAAAATAAGAAATTGAACATACTATGAAATAAGAACTCGATATCAGACGAGGGTATTGTGTTGGACATTCTAATATTGGTTTACACTATCAGATGCTACGCTCTACCTGAACAAGGATCTCGTCTCCACAGAGACTATCGGTGTTACGTATTAATATGTTACCAGGTATAATCTGAATTCATAAAAGGCAACAACACCAATAAATGAATCAGCTGATGTATGTCTTATCGCTTCAGTGAATTTACTGGGATGATTTTCCAAAAATTGAATATTCATCCAACGAATTCCTCTAACATCTCTTATAATTTAATAAGCATACGAAATACTACAGCGTAGAACACATTTGTTAGAAGTATAGAAAAATGTCGAAAAACGAAAATACTGTGAAAAGTGTACTATCAATGTGATGAATCCAACCTCCGAAAAACGTAAGACCTACTAGGCCAGACAGTTTAAAATCGCATAATAATATAGTCGTCAACCGTTGAATGAGCGTTCTAAAACGGCGTGACCTTATCAGTTGCGCGGTAACGAAATTAATATTGGGGGGCTGAGAACCGGAGCTTCAGTACCACTCCACTGTCGGATCGTGATATCGGAAGACGGGAGGGGGGTGGTGTTGACAAAATTTCACTGGTCTTGGCTATCTCGGCTCGACTGATGACATCGGAAGACCGGAGGGAGCTGTTGAACATTTTTCGTCGCCGCCGCGCCGCTTACTGGGGACGCATTATCATGCCTGCTCTCCAAGATTTCACGGTCGCCAAAACAAAGACATTAATCCTCTCTGAAGCATATGCTCATATTACCATTGGTAATTTTGTGTATTTTAGTACGATTCTTTTAACACGATATGTTATATTTTAATGGAGATTTATCTCATTCTCGTAAAATTTGGCGAAAACCTTGATATTGAAGAAACATACCTTCCATATTAATAATACCATATTTTGTGCGTGCATGCATTGGATTAGGCTATGATCCTGGTGTGTATGGGTCCATCTTGGGTACGATCACGTAAGCCCATATCATCCATGGGTCATGCTCATATTGCCAATGCTTGATTTAATATGAGCCATTTTGGGGAAATGTTCTCCTCGTCCTCATTAAAAAAGTAAATAACCTACGCATGCAATAATGCACATAGCAATAGTTTACCACGATAACCTTTACGTCACCTTTACACACAGCAAATATCTAGTCTTACGGCTCCAGAATATTAGTGTGAAAAAGTAGGTCATATTACCGAACCTCCCCCTACACATATTCCTCGATAACACCAACGAGACCGGTGGTGTCGGTTCAACGCTGCGAGGAAATGAGCAGTGCTGATCCAGCAAGACGCTAGGTTCCCTGCTCTGCATCACAAAAGACGTGCAACATCGGTGCTTGCTGGGCAATATCACGTTCCATTCGTTCTGGAAAATGTGGATGCGTGGGTCCAAAATCCCGTTAAGCAAGCGAATTATGGTGTACGATGCCATGGTCGTATCTCTAATGCTGTACAACTGGGCAGCGGGGCGGTGCTAGCCACGATAATTCAAAAACTGGATGCCTGTCACAGACGCCATCTGCGCTTAATACTGGGCATGCCAGACGGGATAATTCAGCCCTGCATAACTGGCCCTGTAGTTTGCCGTTGTCGGGTCATGCCGGTATAGAGGCCGAGTCGGCAGGCACACCACCAACCTGCGCTCGGACCTCAGAGTGACGGGCGTCAGGCTGAAGTCGCGCAATGACACCAACACTCTGAAGGAGCTAGCGTAAGACCGCACGGGATGGAGGAAACTTTGGGGCGACTGACTGCGACATTAAGATGTCCCCCAGACTATTTACTGGTGCATCATCATCATTATTATTTCAATAAAATATCATGTTTTGGATGTAGCTATTACGGTGGCACATCATTTCCGCTGAAACTAGAAAAGATATATCGAAAGTGATCAAACCGATTTCTGGCAAAACCCGTAATCCGTTTCTGAACCATTAATTAATCACTGGATTAACGTCGTATATTGTTATTGGTGAAGGCAAAATATTAAACTACTACCTGTGTCCTCAACAGTAACGTATTTTATATACTGACTGGTTAAATAACACGTCGCTCCTGTCGCCTGATCTGCTTTCTGAAGGGAGCTTTGGACCAGTTCGATGTCAACTACTTGTACGACAATTTAAGCCGATGTCTGCCCATGCCAATTTAATCGGGGAGCCAAGGGGCTATACCTAGAAATCGGGTATGAATTATGTTTTGACGGATTATTGACAACAAGGGTGTCCAGAAACAGAATCCGCTGGGTGTCACCTTGGCACCCTTGAGCAATGTTTTAATTGCTTAAATCCAATATGTCCGCCTCCATATCAGTATTTTCGGCTCGTGAAACAACTTTTATGATCATTTTTTATTTGCATAAATCCAATATGGTCGCAACCATATCAGTGTTTTGATTATATATCCAGTTATAGTCGGAATTGCTGAATGATTACATCATAATAATTATTTCCAAATATAGTTGCATTTTACCAGAAATATTCAAAATGCCATTTAGCAGGGGGCTTGAGACATCGAAGCCTGTAAAAAAGATTGGGCATTTTTTTAATTTTCATAAATCAATCATGGCCGCCATCATATCAGTGTTTCATTATAACCATTATCTCCAAATATAGTTGCACTTTCCTAGTGATTCTAAATTCCATTTATTTTCTGGATGAATAAGGCCTCTACGACTGCACCAAATACGATAATTTATTGTTTATTTGCATAAATCCAATATGGCAGCCTCCTCTCTGTTATGCTCACATAACGCGCGCTCGTGTGTGTGCTTGCGTGCGTGTGCTTGTGTGTGGGTGTCGCATATCCACAATCTAACTTTATATATGCTTGCATTTTGAATTAAACAATTGCCTTTATATTTTTTGCATGATGTCATGAGAAATCCACCACAACAATGTTAATGTTTTCATGGGCGATCTAGGCCATACACTCGGCCTGTTTATAGTTGACGTACCTTCAAGCCAGTATTACCACATGAAGTTTCCACTCTTGCCAAGTGTGCGATGTCGTCGGCAAATTATAAAATCTGTGACGATCGACTTATTTCTTGTGAGTTGAAGTCCAGTTCCTCTTCCCGTCTGTATATGGCTTTTTCAGTGCATAGCAAAGGACTACCTAGTATGACTTAAGACGAAGAGAAACGGCAGAACTCCTGCCATGGATCCAAACAGTTCTGTTTCTCCATCTAGTGACAATACATTACATCTACTATGACCTCGTACAAATAAGATAATGGCAATGTTTTGAATTCAAACTGCAAGCACATCTACATTGTGAATAAGCGGATACACACATACATGATATGACCATAACACTGAGGAGGCTGCCATATTGGATTTATACAAATAAACAACAAATACCCAACCATAACTTTTGTTGCAATCGTGGAGGTCTTAAGCATTCATAACAAAATGGAATTTAAAACTGCTTGAGAAATGCAACTATATTTGAAGATAATGGTTATGCTATAATCATTCTGAAATTTCAATTATAATTGGATATATGATCAAAACACTGATATGGTGGCGGCCACGTTGGATTTATGCAAATAAAAAAACCATAGTAGTTGTTTTACTCTTTGATGACATGAGCATGCAGACATTTAACGTATTAATACTAATTGTGAAAGTCCAAGTGTAAATGGATATATAATCAAGACATTCATATGGTGGCGGCCATATTAGATTTATGCAAATTAAAAAAGCCCGGTCATAGTATTTGTTTCACTCTTTGGTGGCACTCGCCTCTAGACATTTAATGTATTTAGAATAATTGTGAAATCCCAACTATAATTGGATATATGATGAAAATACTTATATGTAGGCGGCCATATTGGATTTACGAAAATTCAAAAAAAATTAATGGTACCAAGTTAGCAGGTGCCGTTCTAATACAAGAAGGCCAACCCGTCGCTTATGCCAGCCGTGCCATGACCGAAACAGAAACTCGATACGCTCAGATAGAGAAGGAAATGCTGGCCATCGTTTTCTCACTGGAGAAATTCCACCAGTACACGTTTGGTCGGCACACAAATGTTGAAAGTAACCACAAGCCACTGGAAGCAATTCTGCAGAAACCTCTATATGCAGCACCACGACGTCTTCAAGGCATGATGCTACGTATCCAAGGATATGATGTCGCTGTCAGGTACAAGAAGGGCAGATATATGTACCTTGCTGACACCCTCTCTAGGGCCTACATGCCTGCCTCACAAAGCATGCAAGAAGAATTTGAGCATGTGAACATGGTGAGTTTTCGGCCGATCAGAGATGAGAGACGCTCCAGACTCAAGGTAGAAACTGACAAAGACGAATCCCTCCAGATGTTGAAATCAGTCATCATGCAGGGATGGCCAGAAGAAAAACTATTGTTGGCTGTTGAACTTTCTCCGTACTACAGCTTCCGGGACGAGATGACTGTCCAAGATGGTCTCATTTTCAAAGGCGAGAGAATCGTTGTACCATTTGCCGAGCGACCAGAAATGAAGAAGGCTGTCCACTCGTCCCATACTGGAATAGAAGGATGTATCAAGAGAGCCAGAGAGTACTTGTTCTGGCCAGGCATGTCTGGTGACATCAAACACTTCATCTCGACCTGTGAAACTTGCCGTGTATACGAGATATCTCAGCCAAAGGAGACACTTATGAGTCATGAGCTTCCTTCTCGCCAGTGGGAGAAAATCGGGATAGATCTGTTCGAATATGATGGCAGAGATTTCCTAGTCACAGTGGAATACTTCAGCAATTACTGGGAAATCGACAGACTGGAGAATACAAAGGCATCAACTGTCATCAGAAAATTGAAGTCATATTTTGCACGCTGCGGTTGTCTGTGTATTGAGATAAGTGACAATGGGCCCCAATGTTGGACATTTCTCTTCGTCGTTCTTGAACTTCTCCAAAGAATGGGATTTTGAGCACAGAACTACTAGTCCTTACATCAGCAAAGCAAGTGGGAAAGCGGAATCAGCAGTAAAGACAGCCAAATCTATTCTGAAGAAGAATAAAGATCAAGACCAATTCCTTGCGCTGCTCAACTATCGCAACAGACCCAGCCAGGCAACAGGGACAAGCCCTGCACAGCGATTCTTCAACAGAAGAACAAGAACTCTCCTTACCACTTCACAAAAACTTCTCAAACCAACTGTGAACCTGGAAGGTGAGAGAATGAAGCTACAGGATCACCAGAAGAAACAAGAAAGAGCGTACAACAAACATGCCAAAGACTTACCACCTTTGGAAGAAGGTGACGTTGTACGTTTGAAACCATTTCAGATGGGTGAGAAGAAGTGAAACAAAGCTATTGTCTCGAAACGACTTGACGAACGCTCCCATGAAGTAGAGGTTGGAGACGTCATCTACAGACGCAACCGAGTTCACCTGAGAAAGACCTCATAAAACCCTCGGTCAGAGTCTCTGTGTGTAGAACCTACCGAGATGGTGTCTGATCCTGATTCTGGACACTCTCCTGTGAGCCCCCAGAAGCGGCTAGCCCAAGTCCAGCTCGAGCTCATCCCACTTCCGAGAAGATCGAGTCCAAAGTTCCAGTGCGTACAAGATCTGGACGTGTGGTGAAAGTTCCAATTATGGATGAATTTGTTAAATGTTAATTCGCTAAAAGGCACTGGTTTAATTACCACAGCCTAACTGTTGTTGAGTTATATTTAAAGACAGTCAAGAGTGACCATTTAATTGTCTTATGTATCAGAGTGTTACGTCAACGTTATGAGGACATTAAGTCTGGACATTTTCAAGAAACGAACATTTAAGACATTATGAAAGAAGAGGGATGTTATGATATGTTCGGCTTACCATAGTCTAAATTAGGGCATATGACCTAGTTTCCGCTGAGGCGCGCCACTGTACCTCCAGGAGCAGATTAAAGCCAGAATCATGTTTGCCTCCGTTTGTTTTCTCAATTCAAGAGAATCTAAACACTGCCATATTGGATTTATGCAAATAAACAACATATGCCCAACGATAACTTTTGTTGCAGTCGTAGAGGTCTTAAGCATCCAGAAACAAAATGGAATTTAAAATTGCTGATGAAATGCAACTATATTTGAAGATAATGGTTATGCTATAATCATTCTGAAATTCCAATTATAATTGGATATCTGATCAAAACACTAATATGGTGGTGGCCATGTTGGATTTATGCAAATAAAACACCATAGTAGTTGTTTTACTCTTTGATGACATGAGCATGCAGACATTTAACGTATTAATACTAATTGTGAAAGTCCAAGTGTAAATGGATATATAATCAAGACATTCATATGGTGGCGGCCATATTAGATTTATGCAAATTAAAAAAGCCCGGTCATAGTATTTGTTTCACTCTTTGGTGGCACTCGCCTCTAGACATTTAATGTATTTAGAATAATTGTGAAATCCCAACTATAATTGGATATATGATGAAAATACTTATATGTAGGCGGCCATATTGGATTTACGCAAATTCAAAAAAAATTAATGGTGCCAAGTTAGCAGGTGCCGTTCTAACACAAGAAGGCCAACCCGCCGCTTATGCCAGCCGTGCCATGACCGAAACAGAAACTCGATACGCTCAGATAGAGAAGGAAATGCTGGCCATCGTTTTCTCACTGGAGAAATTCCACCAGTACACGTTTGGTCGGCACACAAATGTTGAAAGTGACCACAAGCCGCTGGAAGCAATTCTGCAGAAACCTCTATATGCAGCACCACGACGTCTTCAAGGCATGATACTACGTATCCAAGGATATGATGTCGCTGTCAGGTACAAGAAGGGCAGATATATGTACCTTGCTGACACCCTCTCTAGGGTCTACATGCCTGCCTCACAAAGCATGCAAGAAGAATTTGAGCATGTGAACATGGTGAGTTTTCGGCCGATCAGAGATGAGAGACGCTCCAGACTCAAGGTAGAAACTGACAAAGACGAATCCCTCCAGATGTTGAAATCAGTCATCATGCAGGGATGGCCAGAAGAAAAACTATTGTTGGCTGTTGAACTTTCTCCGTACTACAGCTTCCGGGACGAGATGACTGTCCAAGATGGTCTCATTTTCAAAGGCGAGAGAATCGTTGTACCATTTGCCGAGCGACCAGAAATGAAGAAGGCTGTCCACTCGTCCCATACTGGAATAGAAGGATGTATCAAGAGAGCCAGAGAGTACTTGTTCTGGCCAGGCATGTCTGGTGACATCAAACACTTCATCTCGACCTGTGAAACTTGCCGTGTATACGAGATATCTCAGCCAAAGGAGACACTTATGAGTCATGAGCTTCCTTCTCGCCAGTGGGAGAAAATCGGGATAGATCTGTTCGAATATGATGGCAGAGATTTTCTAGTCACAGTGGAATACTTCAGCAATTACTGGGAAATCGACAGACTGGAGAATACAAAGGCATCAACTGTCATCAGAAAATTGAAGTCATATTTTGCACGCTGCGGTTGTCTGTGTATTGAGATAAGTGACAATGGGCCCCAATGTTGGACATTTCTCATCGTCGTTCTTGAACTTCTCCAAAGAATGGGACTTTGAGCACAGAACTACTAGTCCTTACATCAGCAAAGCAAGTGGGAAAGCGGAATCAGCAGTAAAGACAGCCAAATCTATTCTGAAGAAGAATAAAGATCAAGACCAATTCCTTGCGCTGCTCAACTATCGCAACAGACCCAGCCAGGCAACAGGGACAAGCCCTGCACAGCGATTCTTCAACAGAAGAACAAGAACTCTCCTTACCACTTCACAAAAACTTCTCAAACCAACTGTGAACCTGGAAGGTGAGAGAATGAAGCTGCAGGATCACCTGAAGAAACAAGAAAGAGCGTACAACAAACATGCCAAAGACTTACCACCTTTGGAAGAAGGTGACGTTGTACGTTTGAAACCATTTCAGATGGGTGAGAAGAAGTGAAACAAAGCTATTGTCTCGAAACGACTTGACGAACGCTCCCATGAAGTAGAGGTTGGAGACGTCATCTACAGACGCAACCGAGTTCACCTGAGAAAGACCTCATAAAACCCTCGGTCAGAGTCTCTGTGTGTAGAACCTACCGAGATGGTGTCTGATCCTGATTCTGGACACTCTCCTGTGAGCCCCCAGAAGCGGCTAGCCCAAGTCCAGCTCGAGCTCATCCCACTTCCGAGAAGATCGAGTCCAAAGTTCCAGTGCGTACAAGATTTGGACGTGTGGTGAAAGTTCCAATTATGGATGAATTTGTTAAATGTTAATTCGCTAAAAGGCACTGGTTTAATTACCACAGCCTAACTGTTGTTGAGTTATATTTAAAGACAGTCAAGAGTGACCATTTAATTGTCTTATGTATCAGAGTGTTACGTCAACGTTATGAGGACATTAAGTCTGGACATTTTCAAGAAACGAACATTTAAGACATTATGAAAGAAGAGGGATGTTATGATATGTTCGGCTTACCATAGTCTAAATTAGGGCATATGACCTAGTTTCCGCTGAGGCGCGCCACTGTACCTCCAGGAGCAGATTAAAGCCAGAATCATGTTTGCCTCCGTTTGTTTTCTCAATTCAAGAGAATCTAAACACTGCCATATTGGATTTATGCAAATAAACAACATATGCCCAACCATAACTTTTGTTGCAGTCGTAGAGGTCTTAAGCAGCGAGAAACAAAATGGAATTTAAAATTGCTGATGAAATGCAACTATATTTGAAGATAATGGTTATGCTATAATCATTCTGAAATTCCAAATATAATTGGATATCTGATCAAAACACTAATATGGTGGTGGCCATGTTGGATTTATGCAAATAAAACACCATAGTAGTTGTTTTACTCTTTGATGACATGAGCATGCAGACATTTAACGTATTTATACTAATTGTGAAAGTCCAAGTGTAAATGGATATATAATCAGGACATTCATATGGTGGCGGCCATATTCGATTTATGCAAATTAAAAAAGCCCGGTCATAGCATTTGTTTCACTCTTTGGTGGCAGGCGCCTCCAGACATTTAATGTATTTAGAATAATTGTGAAATCCCAACTATAATTGGATATATGATGAAAATACTTATATGTAGGCGGCCATATTTGATTTACGCAAATGCAAACAAAAATAATGGTGCCAAGGTAGCAGCCGGCGGATTCTGTGCCTGGATGCCCTTGTTGTAAATATTCGTCAAAAACATAGTTAATATCGATGTCTAGGTTCATCCTGAAAAGGCCTGTTAGCTGTCCGACTAATTATGGACTGGTAATGACGTGATTATAAATTCCGAAAATCATGTGTCATGTGCTGAAACAACGCTATATATATGACAACGCGTCATAGTGCTTGTTATTGACCTGCCCATCACGTGACATGTTGCCTAGCAAAAGGTTCGTCAAACCATCAACAAATGAATGCCGAACATGTGAACCGTTAAGATATTCCGTCGTATATTTTTTGTTGAAATTAGGGCCCCCAAAGTTTGACTTTATGCTAAACATATTTAAGCATGCCCCCCTCATTAAATGCGTGCGTGGATGTTTGTTTTTGTGGCGAGCGTCAATGGCGGGTGGAAATGTAATTTTATGAGACGATTAACGTGTATTTTTGTCGACTGTGAAAAGTGTGTGCAATTGGAGGGTAGACCTATTGTTTTCTACCCCTCCCAGTAATAGGCGGCGTGGTGACGAAATATTTTTGCAAAGCACCCCCCATTGGTGCTGAAGCTCTGTTAGCCCCCCAATATGAACTTGGTTCCCGTGTCACTGCATATAAGGCTATGTTATGGAAGTAAAAACAGTATGCGGAAATGATGTCATGCAGCAATAGTAATATAATTCACATGTAGCTATTATCATTATTGTTAACAAAGGCAGGTAAATCGCAGATTTTTTATTCTGACGTAGACAAACAGACACTTAGCGGATCCGTCAATTTATGCATCAAATATCAACGAAACAAATCTTCACATATGAATTCAATGCAATTTAACTTACTAACGACTCAAGTTTCATATCTACTGAAAAGGATTCCTTTACAAATACATTATCTTGTATCACGTTTCTGTTTTCCCTTTAATCTGAGCAAAGTAGATGTGATGAATTTGCTGATCCATTTCCAGACCTTGAGGCTTATTTAGTTTACATGGCCGAATCTTGTCATCAACGTGCGAAAACCAACAAGGCCTACGATGTATAAACGATAGAGTAATTTAATGTGATACGTCACAACCATACACCCACACACTCATACAACAATATACCTACACACCAATACACCCACACAACCATACAACAACATACCTACACACCCACACACCCACACACCCACACACGTGGACGCTGTTTGTCTTTATGCTAAATGTATAACTAAGGTTGTGTTATTAAAGTGAAAACTGTATGCTGAAATCTATAATTTATGAGATGTCATGCCGCAATAGTAATGTAATTCACATATAAATATAAAACATACAAAATATATACGATTTACCACCCTTTGTTAATAGATTAACATTATTAATAATAACATAATAATATTAACAAAGGCTGGTCAATCGTATATATTTTGTATTCTGACGTTGACAAACAGAAATATAGCGGATCCATTAATTAATGCATCAAATATAAACGACACAAATCTTCACAAATGAATCAGTGTCATTTACCTTACTAACGACTCAAGTTTCATATCTACAGAAAAGGATTCGTTTACAAATATATCATCTTGTATCACGTTTTTGTTTTCCCATTAATCCTGACAAAATAGATGTGAAGAATTTACTGATCCATTTATAAGGGCACAATAAATAGGTCAGTCTAATATGGATTTGACAGGCACTGCCACTTGTATCGGTATTTAGTTTACATAGCCTGACCTTGTCATCAACATGTGAAAATCGACAAGCCAACAATTTATAAAAGATAAAGTAATTTATTGAGGTACGTCACACCCACACACCCACACACCCACACACCCACACACCCACACAACATACCTACATACCCATACACTCACACACGTGGACGCTCCTGTCGACCATTCGAGTCAGAATCAACACATCCAATGTCCGACAAAACTAACAATGGTAGAGTGGCTTACATACATTTAATTCGTTCACTTGTGACAACCACATTTCAATTTTTATAATGTTTCGTGTTATTTCATGGTCATATAGATCAATTTTCATGTTCATGTGTTTAGGACATCATCATGAAGGGATCACTCTTCATTGCCGTCCTATCGGTGATTGCCCTCCATGCCGGTAAGTAAATTAAAAATGTATGTTCTTATATAGCGCAGTATCCTGTCCTTATGACTTCTTAAAGCGCATATCTGTTCATTCGAACACCATCTCGACTTATCTTGTAAGCATCTATCCACGCTGTAATTAACACACGACTAATATTTATACACAAACATCGACCACAGTCTGTAGTCATACTCCATTATACAGCTGAGTGAACTGGAGCAAAGTTGAGAGAAAAAGTGCCCAAGGTTCGAAACGGCAGCACGGCGAGTCGAACCCAGAATCTCTTGATTGAAAGTCCGGAGCTTGTGCCCCACGCTACCACGTTCCACTCTAGTTACTGCTTTCTTACAAACTGCCTAGTCATTACTGTAAATTGAGACACTGCTGTTATATCGTTCGAAATTCCTCAACGTGCACGTTTGAGGTAAACAAAATTAACATTTTCTTTCTTGGATTGTCAAATCGTTATGTTTCTAAGAAACTAGATACCTATATAATTTCCCTTTATACGAGTAATGCACTGTCGTCATTATTAAGTTTGACTTGTCATACTAATATAGCTGAAATATAACTGAAATTGGACTGCTCCTTCGTCACATTCACACGCGCACGCACGCAAACACGCACACACACACACACACACACACACAAACGAAATACTTATTAGTTAGGCAAACTCAACAGAAACAAAGAGATAGGCGTGAGCTGCGTATTAGTTATCTTTAAACAACGTCAAACAAGTATATGGGTTGCTCTCCATATAGCTGATATTTGTTGTATTGTCCCCGTTTGGTCGATATTCATCTGGCTATTGATTCAGCTCTGCATCCGGTCTCTCTCCTCCGCCCCATGCCTCTCTCCCTCCGTTACTCCCCCCTCTCTCTCTCCCTCTCTCACTTTCTCTGTCTCTCTCACACTTTCTCATTCTCTCTTTCACTCTCTCTCTCTATATATATATATATATATATATATATATATATATATAATATTATAAAATATATATATATAATATTATAATATATATATATATGCATATATATATATATATTATAATATTGTGTTTCACGTTTTGGTTACCACAAGGTTTGTGCACATTTATGTTTGTTTGCATATCGCATCGTGTCCTCTACGTTCAGCTGCTGATTTTGGACCATGATCGTCCTTCGGAGAATGCTTGTGCGATTTGATGAAATACAGAAGCCGTGTTTGGAAGGCGGAGCCTTGTGTGGGCGACTACGTGGACAGCCAAGCCTGCACTTGTGTCCCCTTGAACGCTACATCACGTATATCACAATTCCATCATTCATATGTTGGAAGATGAAACAGTCAGTAAAAAGTATAAATGATTAACAAAAGTAGGTATTTTCTGGAATTTCGTGTTTGAACTGACATGTTAATTATACCATGTTCTTAGAGTGACACACTAGTATAAATTAACAACGATTTCCAGGAATATGGTGATTGTTATCAGTGTTACTTTAACATGAAGCACCGTTGCGAGTATGTCTCCACATGCGGTGCTGAAGCTTGTCCGATGGTGTCAGACGACGACAGCGATTATGGTCTGATGGCTGATCCGTGCAACTACCAGAACTAATACCAGTGCGAATACAACACAACGACTGAAGAGTTCATCGCCTACCAACGAAGTTGCAACCCGTGTGAGATTTGGGATCAGGGCATCCTCAACTGTGTCCGGTATGAGAACAAGGGAGACTGCACATTCTTCCCCACTACCCAGGAAACTGGTGAGTGTGGTGGAGGAATGGTTGTCGTCCTGCGTCATAAATTGTTTGTTTATAGTGTGGTCGTTGACACTGGAGCGGACGATGTTACGACACAAAGAAGCATTCGGTGATTAGTTGCAAAATCGCATTATATCAAATTTCTTTAAAATACATTTATAAGCAACACAAAACGAGGTGCGACACGTTTCGTTAGAATTTTTTTTTATTTTCGTATATAAATAGTGACTGTATTTAAGCAATTATAATCAACCATTTTTGAAAATCACAGCATTGAATTCGAAATTAAAAATCAGTTTAATAAATGCTGGATATATATGCTATTGATTCTATTTGGGTTGTAAGATTTCTTGCTTTCATGTTACTCATTGACCTCGTCCTACTGTTTGTTTCAGGCGAGTGCCCGCTGGAAGTGGTCGCGGGCACCCCCAAACTGTTCATGCTGGGCAACAAGACCATGGATTGTGCACCAGGCACTACTTCCAACTTGACGCTGTGCACGTGTGTGCGATCTGTACCATCTTAGTATTTTCGTGATCTAAATATGTTGTTGTTTTATATGAATGAATGTGCCGGGTCCGATAATTACATTGTTTAAATGTTGGATTAACACAAATATATTTCATACCGTATGTGTATTCCATGTGGGAACATACTGTGTACCTACCGCCAGGAATATAATATAGGTCATATTGTTGAATCTAATATATGCCGAATGAACGAATTATTGTAGAAGACGTAACTGTAATCGTGATTTCGATGTGTCATTTGGTGGGTACGGTGACGAATTATAATGACTAGCGAAAATGATAACGCTAAATACACATAGACACAAGGTATGGTTTTCCGAAGTATTCGTAACTAATATTTTTAAGACGTATACTAAATTAGATCAGTTTTTGCAACGCAAGTTACGTAACACACTTCCCCAACCGATCGACGGACGGTTCACATACTCGGAGCAATAGCAGCTAATGCGCATAACGTTGTGAACAATCAAATAGTATCCGTCTAACATCCGGTATGAACGATTAATTCAGAACAACCCTTTAGCACCTAGGAATTAAAAGAACTAAAGACGTTACTTTTCTTCCGAGGTATCGTTGATAAACCCCTTAACGTTTGGCGCCCCAGACGCAAAACGTCTATAGGGAATATCACATACACATACACATACACACACACACACACACACACACACACACACACACACATATATACACACTTGCATATATAAAGACATTATAGGTACGGTAGATCGATTATAACTATATTCAATCGCCTCATAGCTTGCAGAAGTCACTTTTTTCGAAAACAATAAAACAAATTGTATATCACGTCTTCAAGTTAGCGTTGATATTTTTGCATGCAAAGTTGACCCAAATATTTGCCAAGCCAAGAAATCAGTAATATGCCGCGCCCAAGAGCGCATAACACTATTGTGTTTTCTAGTTAATGTTGTGCATGACCAGTCGTAACTCGTAATGTTGATACGGTTCTGCGTTGTAAAGTTCGCCGTTTGTTGATCATTGGTTATAGAATATTACAGTGAGATATTACAATGAGAATACCGGTACGTTGTAAGGTTGTGCCAGTCTGTTATTTACTGCCTGTTGGTGGGACACATCTGCATAGACGATTGATTACGGTGTCGTTAATCCTTGTTTCGCAATGAAGAAGCAAGTTCATATCTATTAAACATTAAAAAAAACATGCAAATAATGTAAGTGATGCGTACGTTTTCGTTCTTACATTATCCAGATATGGAGGAGATCACCGGTGTGATGTTCGATGATGACAACTCAGCAGCGACGATTGTATGTATGGCAAGTGCGGCTTCTTTAATAGCAGCGCCCAGTCGAAGCTGGAGCTCGCCTATTTCAGCAACGCCTTCGACCGCTTCGAGTCGTTCTCCGTGAGACTCTTCTTCAAGAGATCCGCCGGATTCCATGAAGCGCAGGACAACTGCTCGACAATTCGGAATGCAGCCTTGGCGGTTCCGTGGTTGCTCATGCTGAACCAGGTTATCGTGTATGGGGTTACTTCCCTACATCTGACAGCCCCAATGACTTCTTCGTTATATATGCAAGTAGGATCAACCACATTTAACCACATGAATGAGCATATTTAATCATTCACATGTGTGTACTGTAAATGTGGTGTTAATAACATTGTTGTTAGTTGCTGGAAAATCGTATCGAATTACTCGATAACGAAAAATAGGTCTCAGAATGATATAACACAGAGTCAGACAGAAACGTTTTGTATACACAGTCAAAACCACATGTAATATTTAGTTGTTTGTTTATTGTCCTTGTGATCGAGGTTGCGTATCCCTTTATTTCCGGTCACACCAATCGAAGTGTATATGCGACGATACGTTGCAACGCATCAGTAAAATGTACTGAACTACACATAACGGTGATATATACGGGCCGTGCCTCGTAGTACTAGTAACTCAGTAGCACGAGCCACTGATGATATGTTTACGACTGCTGCAGCTTACAGTTGACACATGGAATCAACTGGTGATGTCCTGTGATGGTCAAGAAACTAAGTTTAACAAGATTTAACAAGATTTAACAAGATTTAACAAGATTGCCATCCAGAGAATTAACTCTAGATGGCAGGTGGACAAGGAAGCCCTTTGGCTTATCTAGAGTCCAACCCTTTTATCTACATATATCCAGCCCTTCTGAGGTATGTGTCGATTTTATTTTTAAACATATTCACACTACTAGCACCCACACAATCATCAGATAATCTGTTCCATTCATTCACAGTCCTTTGTAAAAATGAGAACTTTCTCACGTCTAATCTACACTGCTCCTTTACTAATGTAACTTCATGTCCTCTAGTCTTTCTATCTTTCTTAACTGAAAAAAAACATATTTCTATCAATATTTTCATAACCATTCAATATTTTAAACACTTCTATCTGATCTCCTCTCAATCTCCTGGTCTCTAGTGTTGTTAAACCACATTCTTTTAGGCGTTTTTCATAACAAAGATCCCTCAGTTTTGGTATCATTTTAGTCGCTCTCCTCTGTACTCTTTCTAGCATATCTATGTCCTTCTTGCGGTATGGCCTCCACGCTTGTATACAATATTCTAAATGAGGCCTAACTATTGTTTTGTACAGCGGTATTATTAGTTCTTTTCTTTATATGCTATATTTCGCCTAATCAATCCAAGGATTTGATTTCCCTTTGAAGCTGCAATTCCACACTGCTCTGAAACCTTCATGTCAGCACTAATTGTCAGCCCCAAGTCTTTTTCTTTTACAGTAGTACTTAGTACAGTTCCCCCCATTATATATTCTACATATTCGTTCCCATGTCCTGTGTGAAGGCATTTACATTTCCCAAAATTGAACAACATTTGCCACTTTTCAGACCATTTGATCAACCTGTCAAGATCATCTTGTAAATGCTGTCTATCACCATCACTTTCAATCCTTCTAAACACTTTTGTATCATCTGCAAATTTCAACACCTTGCTAGCTATATCATTGTCCAAATCGTTTATATATATTAAGAATAATATAGGTCCCAGTACTGATCCCTGTGGAATCCCACTCAAAACTGATTTCCAGTTTGAAGCCTCCCCATCAACAACTACCCGTTGTCTTCTGTCAATCAGCCATTTTTCTATCCAGTTAATTATACCATTTCCTACGCCATGGGCTTCTAGTTTAAGCAGTAATCTCTGATGTGGCACTTTGTCGAAAGCTTTTTGAAAATCTAAGTAGATGATATCTACTGGTGATCCATCATCTACCCACTTAGTGATATCTTCCAAAAAACATAACATATTTGTTAAGTATGACCTCGCTTTTAGAAACCCATGTTGAGATGGGTTTATCAAGGTATGTTTAACAAGAAAATCCACCATGTGATCTTTAATTAGTCTTTCTAATAATTTACAAATCACTGATGTTAAACTCACTGGTCTATAGTTCTCTGACTTGTTTCTCGAACCTTTTTTGAATAATGGTATAATGTTTGCTTCTTTCCATTCTAAAGGAACCACTCCCTCTTCTAATGACAAGTTGAAAACTGTTGCAAGTGGTATGCTAATTTGTTCTACAATTTCCACTAGTAGTTTGGGTGGAATACCATCCACTCCAGGTGATTTATTTTCCTTCATAGCCCTAATTTTCTTAGCTACCATTTCTTGGGTTACAATTAACTGTCTTAAATAGTCTGATTCTGCCCCCTTGAACTTAGCCTCTGGTACTGGCAGTGAACTAGTGTCTTCTCTGGTAAACACTGAACTAAAATACTCATTTAGGTCTTCAGCCATTAAGAATCCTTCTGATATTATATTTCCAGCACTATCTTCTAGAGGACTGACCTTATCCTGAACTTTCTGTTTGCTTCGAACATACGCATAAAAACTCTTGCTGTCATGTTTTATATTACAAGCTAATTTATGTTCATAGCTTCTCTTTGAATTTCTAATTTCAGCTGTAGCTTGGTTTAGTGCTTCTTTATAAATGTTGTAGTCTTCGTCATTGCCAGTACGTCTATATGACTTCCACATCATTTGTTTATACTTAATTTTTCTAATGGCTTCTTTCGATAAGTATTTCTTTCTGGTCCGTTTCCCTTGTTTTTTGAAGGGAACAAATTTATCTATGATGCACTCTATTTCATTCTTTAAGATATTCCAGCATTCTGTTGCTGTCTTATTCTTCAGTGTATTTTCCAGTCTATCTTTGCTAAATATTTCCTCATTTCCTTATATATTCCTTTGTGGAAATTTCTCCTCAACTGCTTTTTATTATTTCTTTCTGATTTTACTTTGATGGTAAAATGTATCTGGTTGTGATCACTACTCCCCAGTGGCTCACATATCTTGACATTGTCAACTAATTCTTTCTGTGAGGACAAATCTATGTCTAACACATTCTCTCCCCTGGTTGGTTCTAGCACATGTTGAGAAAGGAAACTATCTTGTACTAAAACTAAAACTTGTGGTCCTCACTACCCATACTCTGTAGAGATTTCCATTTTATATGCCCATGGTTGAAATCCCCCATAATAACACAGTCCCGTTTGCTCACTTCCCTTATAGCGTTTTGTATTTTTCATTCTCTTTTATGCTTATGTTTGGACTTCGATAAACTAATCCAACCGTTAACGTTGAGTTTCCTGTAACTATATTACACCAAACACTTCTTCGCAATCTGCTTCACTGTCTAATTTTATTCCATAAGCCTGGATAGATTCTTTAATATATAAAATAACTCCACCTCCCCTTCTTTTTTTTCTTTCTTTCCTAAACATTATATATCCTGTCAGTCCCAATTCGGCATCTGATATATCGGTGGTTGCCCATGATTCGGTTATACCTATTATATGAGGGTCAATATCTTCTACCATAATGTTTAGTTCATTTCTTTTGTTTACTATACTCCTTGCATTTAAACAAACACATTTATATCCAGCTTCAGAACAGTTTTCCAGACTGTTCTTAGCTGAATTATTTTTGCTGTCTATATCTATGCCTCCAGTTTCAGGCTTCTCTGCGAGTCCCCCTGCGAATTTGGTTTAAATAGATGCAACCTGTCCCACTGTCAACAGATCGCAGCAGATTCTCTGAGAATACTGCTGCCCCTTTCCACTTAGATGGAGGCCATCTCTCATGTACATATCTTCTCTCCCAACAAAGTACCCCCATAAATCTAGGAATCCCACGCCCTCTTCCTCACACATCTGCTCAACTAGTGCGTTGATCGCCATCCTCTTACAGTTTCTGTATCTTGCCCCCCTTCCTCCCATTACTGGCAAAATTCCTGAGAGAATAATCTGTTCCACTCTTGTCTTCTTTAGCTTCCTCACTAGATGTCTGTACTTCTGAACTATACCAGTTGTTCCCTCCTTGTCTGCATTGTTTGTCCCAACGTGTACTAGTATAGACCCTCCCTTGCCATGCCCCAGTACCTTCTCTACCCTTTCGGTCACATGCTCTATCCTAGCCCCCCGGTAGACATACAACAACGTCCTTCCCCTCGCATATAGTCTTGTCTGTTTTTCTCAGAATTGAATCGCCCATAAACACTCTCTCTTTTCTCTTTGCCCCCTCAATCACTGCCTCGGAGTAGCTCCTCCGGTTTGCATATGTCTGGTTGTTGTCTTTTCCTCTTGTCGCCTTCTCTCCTGTCACATTCTCTTCCATTCCCTTATTTCCTGTCGTGTTTTCTCTTGTCCCCTTTCCTCCTGTCGTCTTCTCTTCTAGCACATTTACTCTCACTTCCTTTCGTCCCTTCTTCTTTCCTCCCATCACATTTTCTTCTCTCCTCTCCCGTCCCTTTTCCCCGGCTACCTCCTTCACTACGGTCACTTTCTCCCCTGTCACCTTCACGCCTGTCATGTTTTCTGTTTCTATGTAAACACGGATGTCGTCTCGTTTTCTGTTTCTATGTAAACAAGGATGTCGTCTCGACAGAGTCACTCAGTGTAGGTTACAATGCTACATTTTGATACAGACTGTAACTGGGATAGAATATGAACAGTCACATTTAAAATTAGTTCAGACACATTTATGACATAGTTAACCGTTTCGGTTCAATCACCGCGTTGCTTATTGCAAACGTAGAACATTGTTGAAAAATGTACTGCTTAACTTATTTTTACTTACCTATCCATGGTTGTATGTATGCAAATAGTATAGTTATTAAATATTATTCTATATCTATAAAAGTATCTTATATTTTTAAAGACGTTTAATTAATAGTTTCATTTTTTTAATTAATTTATTATTTGTATAATTAATTCGACAGTTCTTATAATTATTGAGCATTTTATTGACAATGGCTTTATAACAAATTATTATTATTATTCATTAAACGGTTTCCTCCAACAAATAAAAGATAGTATCTTACATGCAGATAGATAACTGCAGATTTTAACACTTGTTGGTGGTGTTCTGTAACATAGAAACTGAAACATACGATGACACACAATAGTTCAATGTGTGGGAACCCACCTTCAAAGTCAAAGGATTAGACAGACTATAATTGTTAACACATCATGTCATCAACCGTTGAATTAGTGCAATAAAAAGACGGTTTTAGTTTTTGGCACTCGCCTGTTCGTTACAAATAAAAACGTAATATCTCATTTTGTTCAGGTCGGTTGAACGTGGTCGTGACCTCTTTGGCGATTGGCGGTTGCCACTGTGACACCGGCGACAGCTATCAGTGATTCTTCGTTGGATACTTGGATTCGGTACGTATCTGGCGTTGCGTTAAGGCCGCTATACCTGGAACGCCCCGACCAGTCCAGACCAGACACATTCCGACTACAGTGAATACATCACACCAACTGACACCGACTACGCTATACACCAAAGACCGTGTATCAATACAAAACAATGATTTTATAACAGTGCCATCAATAGAAGTCGTCCGAACAATTGTCGCAATATTTAAAGGGGAACAAACTGTGTAGTTGCTTATTTTAAATGTGCCTGTTTACAACTTATCCCTTGGTATGACATTATGTTGATATTGTAAGTATTAATTAATTAATTACCGGAACGTAATCACGTATATTATGAAACAATAAATATGTCAATACAAATTTGTTTTAAGTCAAAGCGGGTTGAATCGTTGTATATCAAGATAAACCGATACCACAATTATTTATTTTCAAAGATTTGGGATATATATATAAAGCAGTCATCTATATAATAATGATAATAATAATCAACTTTATTTACACACCATCAAATCTGGGACTATAATGACCCGTTCACGGGTGTTTATAAATTTGCAATAATCTAAGAAGCATAAAAACGCATTTAAAATAAATAAATAAGAACAACAAATAAAGTTAGGAAGTAAAATCCTAGTATATATATATATATATATATATACAGATAAACCTATGTATAGTAAAATTACGGGTAAATGCAATAATAAAATAAACGATTAGCAAAAGTGCTGAACAGCTGAACATACTGGACAAAATAAATAAATAAATAAATGAAACCCTAAATTACATTAAATAATTTGACTATATACTAAAATGTGATTCTGAGATAAATCAGACTAAAAATTAATTAAAACTATATGCATGAATAATACAAAGGTTAAATGATGTCTGATTATTTTAGTTTGAGAGCAGAAATGTCTTCAATAATTTTCCAAACTGCCTAGTGTTCTCAATCGCGCGTAGTTCCAGAGGCAGAGAGTTCCACAATGTCGGCCCAGCACATGCAAACGCCCGGCGACCATAACGTTCTAGGTTCACGCGTGGAACGTCCACAAGCAGACCACCGCCAGGACGTAGGGTCCTGCGTGGTGAGTGACGATGTAACAGTGACGCGAGATACACTTGCGTGCCTGCATACAGTGCCGTGTGTACAACCATGAGTAACTTGTACTCGATGCGCTTTCTCACTAGGAGCCAGTGTAGCTGTTGTAGGACCGCAGTGATAGATCGCCAGTCACCTCGTCGAAGTTGCATCACAACACGAGCGGCTGACCGTTGGACTCTCTCTAGACGGTGCAGCAGGCGGTCAGGTATACCAAACAACACCGCATTTCCATAATCAATTCTGGATGTCATAAGTGCATGGTCAAGACATTTGCAGTCGTCATGACTGGTCGTCATTGCCTCTCGTACACGAGCAATTCTCGAGAGATGGTAGTAAGCACTTCGACATACATTTACCACTTGCGTCGCCATCGATAAATCAGCATCGATTGCAACACCAAGGTCACGGACGATGGTCGATGTCGTTACATATTGTCCGCATATGTCGACATGATCAATGAGTATTGGTCTGCGCACGCTCGATGAACGTATAACAATTGCTTCCGTTTTGCTCTCGTTGACAACCAGTCCGTTGTCATAGAGCCACGTTTTAACTTCAGTGATGCAAGCCTCCATTTTCACCCTGCTTCCGTCAGGCCGCCGCTACAGCGCACTGAAAACTCGCACCTCACGCTTCTGCAGAGGTTTTTATCCACAGGCCGTCAAAGCCCTGACAGAGCTGCAAGACCAATTTACTTAGATGTAATCCATTTTGCTGTTTATTAGCTAGGGCTGTATCATCACCGCAACTATGTGCTTTTATGGTGTATCTCAATCTTACCAAGTATATTGTATTAGGTTTTAGGTCCTTAGCTTGAATGAGGCAATGAGGGAGTGATGGACGTGGGTGTGTGGAATGCGTGCGAGTATGTGCGAGCGTGCGTGCGTGCGTGCGTGCGTGCGTGCGTGTGTGTATGTGTGTATGTGTTAATATGTATTGCCTAAGTGATTTATGCTTATATGTATGCTTATATTATTATTTAATTTATTGGCTGTATAAGTGTATGACTATGTGGGTACAAGTCCGACACCGCAACATATTTATATGCTTTTATTGTATTTTACAGCTTTAGCACATGGCAATGAACTTTTCTTACCTTATCTTATCTTCTGATGAGAGCATTTGTATGTTAAAACGGTGGAAAATCAACGTATAACTGCGTATCATCGGCTTACAGATGGTGTTGTACGTCGTGTCGGTTGAGTAAATGTAGGCGTTGAAGAGCACCGGCCCAAGAACCGACCCCTGTGGTACTCCGGATCTCATCACGGTATACTCAGACACTTCTTTCCCGACACGCACGGCAGAGGTTCGACCATATAGGTATGACGCCAACCACCCATGCGCTTCGCCGCATATGCCATAGCCATACAGTCTCCGTAGTAAGATATCGTGATTTATTGTGTCGAAGGCTGCTGTTAAATCGCTTGCGCCACATCACTGTGAATGCGTAAGAGTGCTGTCTCCGCTCTGTGGCGTGGTCTGAAGGCACTCTGGTAGACGCCCAGTATGCCATTCTCGTCCAGGAAGCGTTGCAGTTGTCTTGAGACAATGCGCTCCATTGTCTTCGCCATAAACGAAATGTTCGATATTGGGCGGAAGTTAGACAGCACATTGACATCAGCAACTCGTTCTTTCAGTACAGGTGTTAAAATGGCGTGCTTCATCGACTGTGGAACTATAGCAGTGGAGAGCGACGCATTGATTATGCGTGTAATAACCGGACACAGCGCTTTAATGTTCTGTTGAAGGAGTGACGTTGGCAGCGGGTCCAGTTCGCATGACTTGGTAACAGATGCTAAAATTATGTTCCTCGCGTCTGCCGGTGAAGCAGCTTCGAAACACACTAAACGTGCAGCCACATTCGTCACTGTGTCTTCAATTGACGATTGAGTCATATTGCGGCGCAACGCATCGATCTTCTCGGAGAAACTCTTCTGAAATTTCGCTGCAATAGTAGCTTGTGTAGAGTCTTCGGGTAGCGTAGTGTGTTTGCGATCTGGTAGACACGTCGGATGTTGCCACCGGCACTTGTCATCTCAGTTCGGTAGTAATGCGATCGTGCGGTCATAAGTGATTTTCGGAACGCGTTGCGCAAGCCGGTGTATATTTGACGATGTACAGTCAGTCCAGTTTGTCGCCAGTTACGCTCAGCATGACGTAATGCCCGCTTCTCGTCAGTTAGCTCGCTTGTATGCCACGGTGTCTTCGGCCTAGCCGTGATAGTCCGCGAGATTACTGGGGCATGAGCGTTAACGATGCCACATATGCATCCATCGTATCGAGTGAGGATAACGTCAGAATTTTGTTCAGGAACGTTAAGATGTGATTCCGCGAGATCTGCGGTAAAACGTTAACTTATTTCTTGAAAAGTGTTTGTTTCTTTAATTATCTATAAACTATAATATAATTGGGTCACGCATAGTTTCGGCAAACACCGTGTTTATGCTAGCAAAAATAGGCGCTAACCTTTGACATGTACAGTGTGTACGCATAACGGAACCGGAACTTACTCTTAGACCGGAACTTACTTCCAGACCGTACAGCTGCGGGCCGAAAATAGGCGCTAACTTTTGACCTGTACAATCGCATGCGCAATACGCAAAACGGAACCGGAACTTACTCTCAGACCGGAACCTCCTTCCAGACCGGTACGGACGTAATGTGAGAAAGCCGGTGAAGTACAACGATCGAAGGCGAATTTATTGTACCTACGTATGATCGTTAAAATTAAATTGCATGGGATTGAAACGTGTCTGCTTTTAGTAATAGTAGTAGTAGTAGTAGTAGTAGTAGTAGTAGTAGTAGTAGTAGTAGTAGTAGAACTAATATACGAAATGTGCAGAACTTGCTCATTGGGATAATATTTTTTATTATACAGAGTATATTGGCCTTCGGAAAAAATAATGAATATATGTGTCTTGTAATGTCTGGAGCCAGCTATGTGGCGTCATATTAATGTGATTTTATCAGCATTCTGGGTTTGTCTAATTCAGAAGAATTAGACCCGCTATCAATCTTATATTTTTAATGCACAGGTGTGTTTACGATATGAAAACAAATAATGCAATGTTTTTGTTGGTTCATATACTGGACATGGTGGTACATATTTAGGTGATCTGTCTAGATGGCGTAGTAAACAGTTTTACATCATGTTCGTTTTATGTCGAAATATAAAGTTCATATAACATATATATAAACACTTATCTTACAATTTTTAAACAAACGTTATTCAAACAGAATATATAATGCGTCATGCTATAAATAGGATCTATCCAACTAACAATCATCGTTATTTGCTCCATTCCATGGCGTCATTACACGGGCTCCTATAGGAAATCTTGAAGCTTTTTACCCGTTTCGCTGATAAGATAAACATGACCAGATCGACCCGTCTTGGGTTTAGATATTTTCATACAGACGTTTTCTTCTTCAACCCAAAATCTCATCAGGTTTGTTGGTCATTTGAAAGAGAGCATTTTACCCATTCCTCTGACCACGAAAAAGGTCAGGTACTCCTCTGTCTTCGTTATCGATGTCTTTCACTTGACCATTATAATGCTTGTTGTCGTAAAGAACAGCCACAAAGTCACCAATTGATTGCTTCTTCGGGTGTGGTGTCGTCCACCTGCCTAAGCAGCTGCTGAACAGCTTGGTTTGTTTCTCTCCGTAATGTGAGAGTGTTGCGGTCGGATGCATTGTCCATCCAGGGTATGCCGGGTGTTACTTGCCGTTTATGAAGCAATATTCTTTGAGACAAGATGTATCTCATGTGAATACATGTCCCGCACCTTCCGAAACTGCCCGATGAGAGAATCAGTGAGGTAGCGTACCAAAGTGACGTATCGAACCAGCTGCTTGATCTCCGATATCACCTTTTTATGAAGGCCGTACGTCGTTGGTGTTGCATGGTTGCACTCAGCACTCACCACAACATAACTTATGCATGTAATATAGTGGGCCATCACCTGCCGACAATTAACAACCAGGCTCACGTGAAGTGTAATCTGTTCTTTATTGTAGCATGCACTTTGAACTTCCTCGCCACAGTTAAACCGTAATTTTTGGCGTAGTCCATTTAAAAAATGACGTGTCATTGATTCACGGACCTTCTACCGAGCCTTCTCTCTTTGTCAACATTTTTGTGCTGCGGTACATACTACCGATGAACACGCATAGTTTCCTTCTTTTCATGACCAATGATTCTTTGCTTATTACGCCATTTATTGTAGTTTGTAGCATTGTGTCTACCCATACTGCGTGGCTGCAATAACATTTGTTATACTAATATTCATTATCATCATCCAGCCAGCAATATTGTTGGCATGTTTTGCGTACATATAAATGTAATTAAAGACATAAAATAAAACACAATGCACATTCATCATCTTAGATTTATTTTTAAAAAGATAAACTGTCGTAATAAACATATAAAGTTTACTTGGACATCGTCATTTTAGCTTGGATTTAACGTGCATGTGCACGGAAAATACCATACCAATGTCGATACTGTACGTTTTATTAACTCAATGTAGTCCAAATTTAACTCTACAAGCTACTGACAAAATGCATACTGTCACCATACAATTTCTAGGAAAAGACAAAGTTAACAACAGCTAACTATCCTTTTTGATGTCCAACGTCATAAGTTTGGATATCCGAATGTAAATAGGTAAAAGTGACAACCGGACAAAGTGAATTACAACGTTTTATTATAGGTGGATGTCGTAGTAAACATTTTGATACGATGTCGTAGTAAACACATAGTACTTCTGCTGGCCAGAATTACAATAAATACGTAGATTTAATCACATTTTTGTGACACCATTGTGGTTGTTTATCTGTATCATGTTTTCTTTAAGCTCTGGGATCAATAGTTTTCGAGAAAATGGATGTCGTAGTATACATCTCTTAAACGTGACGCAACATTTTTTGACATTTTACATACATTCTTGCGCATTTACGTCTTAACGTAGCCAAAAAGGGTGCTTGTGTTTGGATATATGTTTTTTGGTAGACACATTAAGCGCTCGAATACTTTTATTGCCATATTCCTTCTTTTTGACTAACTACTGTAAAGTTGGATGTTGTAGTAAACAGCGTTATCGAGACATTCTATAAGCATGCACTTCATAAAGACTATAGCCAGTAATACCATGATTTCCTCTGATATTATTCTCAAATGTTTGTTCTACGGATAGGAACAGCTGAAACTAACATTATGGTCACGAGTATATTTTTAAATTTCACTACCATTTTGAAAATGGTGCTATGAACATTGTTTTGTTGGCTACTTGGTTGTAATCTAGGGTCTAACAATCTTAACGTTTGCCCAAATACATAGGTAATCATACATACTGAAACTCGGATTATAGATGTCTATTCACATAACTCATAATTCTGAGAAAAAAAATTGATGGTATGCGTTTAAGAGCGTTCCAAAGTGCGAAGACACCCATTTTTTGCATTGGTAAATCTTTTGAAATTCTAGCCCATAAGGCCGTATTCCATTGTTCCTGTGATTAGACGCCAACTTGTAGTTTATATTACATATGCGTCTCCTTTGTTGGTCTTCCCACAGGTATTTTTCTAAGCAGCAGGATAGAATTTCAATGTTTTCAACATTCAATTGAAATGTCCTTGTAATACAATCGAGACCGGCTAAAACAGTATGTGTGAAGAATTACAATTGATTCATCTGACCGCCGTACATTTGTGTTGACAACATATTGTTACTTGTCTAATATTATTCGAGAGGATGAATGGGGTTAATGGGACAGCCGTTTTAAAGGTTGTAAATAATGATAGCGCAAGACTGACCCATGATGGTTCCCGCAGGTTTGCACGAACATATCTGGCTTAGATATATTTGTCACGTTTATCAACATTAGCAGAGTATTTCCTGCTGGCGATAGAGATAGGTCATTTAAGATAACGTTATTATATCAAATTGTACCTTTGCAACTGGTATGGAGCTGTAATTGAATAAGACGTTTATACGTAATTGAACAAATCCGTTGAGTGTAACTACAGCGGGATGCAAGTCGCAAAGGTACTACTCATTGGCGTACCCAGGGGGGTTTTTCGTTGCCCGAGAACCCCCAAGAAGTCCCACATTATGGCAGTGTACAGTGAATGATGACAGGCAACATCCAGCTTTACTGTAGACAACTTGGATCATCATATTTATGCTGATGATACTCAGATATACATTTCGTTGGCTACCCCGGATACAAATCGCTCCCTTAACCAACTTAGTGATTGCTTTCAAAATATCTTCCACTGGATGACTGACAGCAAGTTGAAATTAAATGCAAATAAAACTGAATTGATCATTATTGGTACTCCGATGCAGCGTAGTAAACTGGATGTTTTTTTCCCTACGCGAATTTTCCCTATTGCAACAGCTCTTGTTAACAGCAGACTTGATTATTGCAATTCCATCCTTTATAATATCGCTAGCAAGAATATCACAAAACTTCAGCGTGTTCAAAATTGTCTACCAAGAGTAGTTACAAGATCTCCTCGTTTTTCTCGCTCTGTATCACTTTTGAAGTCTTTGCATTGGCTTCCTGTACGATATCGTTTAATATTTAGGATCTGTACCATTACATTCCAGGCACTGTCCAGTAAGCAACCATCTTATTTGCATTAATTGCTTACTCCTGTAAGAAAACCTATCCAGCTTCGATCATCTAGTTTTGACCTATTTTTTGTTCCTAGAGTCAATATTGGAACTAGGGCTCCCTCTTAGTGTTAGATCAGTTGAAAATATTATAAAATTCCAGTGTCATTCATTTAAAAACTTATCTTTACAACCTTGTTTATCCACCGTAGTGGGTCCCTAGAGCCTTGACCCCTCTGTTGACAACTGGAATACTGCTTATGGATTATGAGATTGACCAATCCTTTTGTTTTTACGCGCCTCTGAGTTTGGTTTCCAAGCATTTAGGCGCAATAGAAGTTATCTTATTATTATTGTTAATGTTATTTCACACTCCTAATGACTGCATTTAGCCAATTCAAACGCATTGTCTGGGACTGTTTACTCCAATCTCTACTGCCGCATTACATTGTCATGCATGTTTAAAACAATAAGGTAATGTCGAACGCGTCAGGACGTAACAATTAGTTTCGGTAATAATTCAATGTGCGTGATCATGATACCTGAACTGCACAGATATATTGCACAGCACATACTGCACACGTGTGTAGTAATATGAACTATGTTACACTTAGAACAACAAAGCCTTCTCGACTACGTCCTAGCTTGCTTGATAAGGATTTGTTTTGTGTGTTGTTCTAACCACATTAGAAAAGATTGTATTTAGTTTTAAAAAGTGTGAGATGTAACTTCTGAATGTATGAATGTTGCTCCACTTCGAAACATATCCATATGCATACTGTGTTTCTGTTGTTTCTATAAATATCCACAAGCACAAAGAATACATATTTAGATAGTGTGTTTTAATGTCTAAATAGCTTTTGATACGGTGTACATTTTTCGATTCATACTTCGTCTTTCGAAAGTCGTTTTTGGTTTGCATGTTTGTGATCGACTTTTTATATAAGTAATTAACACATGCAACTATAGTTTGATCTGCCATTCACAATACCTTATAAGCGGTGCACTACACCCAACACACCGACTGATTTTCTATTGCCTGGTGAATATTCGACAGCATTGAGCTACAAGTGTCTCTAACCTAGCAACATCTGCCGTTATCGCAACATCCGAAACGAAGCCCCGCGCTGCCTCCTTCCATCTGCAGCCGTCTTGTTGAAGCTTTTAGAATGCATGGCCACTTGCCACCGCTGTGGCTTCGCTTGCTGCCTCGAATCCTCGGCAACCGCCTTGCAAGACTGGAGCTGTTCCCTCAGTTCCTCGATTTGCCGCTGGAGGTCCGTGTTCTCTCGCGCCAGGTTCGTGATGTTGCGTGCGTGGGTCCGGTTCTGTATCAACAGTCGCTCGTGCGTTACTTAGATACAGACCAAGTTCACCATTACCCGGAAGTGCCATTTCTCGTGAATTGTGGGAGTTCTCCTGATTTCGTAATAACCCCTACTCCTCCCAATTTGTCGGTCACAAACACCACGCCTAAGATGAGTTGCCATTGACAAAGAGGTAGGTATGAACCTGGTAAATGTAATGGTATCTCATAAAATGTCTACTTTAAAATAAGGAATTTGAGTCGCATCATCCGACAAGAAGTAATTTAACGGGAATCACAGGAACTTTGGAATTATTGTCGTTGTAAGAGGCAGAGGTAGATCAAGAGCAATATAAACAGACAACTGCAAAACACGACTGTGAAACAATGGAGTAGCGATCCATGATAGCAGACCTTCCGAGTGAACATTGCATGGTTGATTTTGGGGGAGCGTTTTTACACCAAAATCCTCCAACTGCAATACTCAGATTTAAATGTTCATTTAGTGTTTCCGTCTCCGACAACTAATAAATAATAATAACCCTAATTTACATAGCTCCATATATTGGCAAATTGAAAATACAACAATGGTAAAATTATTATTATAATAAAATCAGTAAATACATATAATAGTGTTGCTTACAAAACCCCGGTAGTCGAGGAATAACTCCACAGTTATTGATGTGCAAACGGATTAAAAAAAACGCTAAAAAGTTCAAAGTTACACAGCGTAACGGTTGGGAATAATACTAATAATCTAGAATAAAAAGTAGAATAAAATAATTTAGAATAAAAATAATATTTAATCAAATGAAAACGTATTGTAAAAAAACCGTACGTCCAAAATGGCACCAAAACGTCAAAGAGACGACAAAAATAAAACACTGCATTTCAATATGAATACATGTGTAAGGAAAACACTTATCTAAAATAAAGTAGGGCTCCGCACCTTCTTCATCTTGACGCGGACGGCCTCGGTGAGCGAGCCGCAAGGGTTGCCGACCTTCATGTAGGCCATCGCCGTGGTCCTCTCTCGTTCCAGCTCCGTGATGCGATCCGCCATCTCGCGCAGTCGCTGCTTGAAGTTGTCAGTCTGGCATCCCACTTCGGCCAAATGCTGGTCCAAGAACGCGGAGAGCTTTGCTCCGCTCGAATCATCGATCGAACCTGAAGTACCCTCTTCCTCTCTGCGGCAATAATATAAATGCGCATATATGCGAATCGAGTTTAATTTCACAAAGGCCGATCGACGGTGCACTGCTACACAAACGGTTTAGAAAGCTAATTGAGGATATACGGATTAGCTCGATGTGCACAATGCGTGGATGTCGGCCATCAACGGTCCGTTGCATGACAATGCAACTACCAAAATAGTTGTGATTAGTTGTTTTATAAACCAAAAACGAAAGTCAATTGACGGATCACCTCACCACCACAGACTCTACAGGCAACATACCAACCTATTTTGTTTAAATGTAAACCTAAAGGTAAGTTTTATATAGCGCAGTATCCAATCCTCAGGACACTTTACTCCCTGACAGACCTGTTCAATCGAACACCAACTCGACTTCAATTAATGCGCGAAGACTATTCGTATACAAACATCCACCACTGGCTGTAGTAAAGTACTCACTCATACGACTGAGAGCACTGGAACAAGGTAGAATAAACGAACTTGCCCAAAGTTCGACACCGCAGCACAGGACTTCGAACCCGCGTTCTCTCGGTCAAGAGTCCGAAGCTCTAGACACTGCACCACCACGTTCCATATCTGAACTTTCACACCATCCACTACATCAACAATTGGGTATCATCAAAACCTTGCTAGACAGGTGTAACAACATCGTAACGGCGACAGGGGACAGAGTCAAAGAGGTGGAGCAAATTATCAATGCGATACAATATTTAGTGATGTACCCAAGTTAGACCATAACGAAGATGAAGGAACAACAACAAAGTCAGATGGGATAGACTAAGGTTAGGACGAAAACAGACAAGTCCGAAGGTTCATGTCTCACTACAACATATATGGATGGAGTGACACAACCAGTACAGCGCATACTGAGACATCATGACACTGCGTCAGCTGTCAGACCACACATAAACCTCAGAAAAATATTAGTACATCCTATCGACAAATTGGAAGACAGCAAGAAAACAGACTGCATGGCAGTGCATGCATGTGCCAAATTCCCTATAAGACATGTAACAACATTTACTTTGGGAACCAATGAGAACCTTTGGTACTTGACAGGAAAGACATAAGAAACACATTGGGAACATGACAACCAGACGTTACACTCGAAACATGGCTGCATGTTAACTTAATAAAAATACTATCTGTATCTGGCAGAGACTCATTACTGACCTAGGTCGACTTTTTTTGAGTGCGCCAATCGTTTCACTGATGTGCGTATGCTGGCTCTTCGACAACGACAGGTGCTCTTTAACCTTGGCGTTTTCTTCGTGCAGCTTCAAGAATAAGAAAAAAATATGACAACTGCTGACTTGTTTAATCGTTTGTTTACAGATAATATGTTAATAAAGTTACTTTTAGATGATTGATTGTCACATTCAGGGACTATTACGGGCAGTAGAGGTCTACATGATTGGTCTCCGGGTACCCCACTAGTTGGTTTGGAAAACTGTGTTTGCGATTGATACATCAAAAATAAAACGTACCTTAAGTATCTTGTTATCCTGTTCGATTATCATGCCCACCAGTGTGTCGACCTGTTTGCTGTGACACGACTGCTTGTAGCGCCACCTCACGTCTTTGTTCAGATATTGTTTGATCGCGTCGTTGTAGAAATTGCAGCGGGCCGCTAGCTTTGACTTGAAGGACTCCGACTGTTCGAGCAAGGCACGTATCTCGGTAATCAATGCGTCGTCGAGTCGCTGCTCGCTTTCGGCCAACTCATTGAAGTCGAAGTTCGCCCAGTCGATGCACGGTGGCGTCGCCTTCAGGAGGATAGCTGCACTCTCACCCGCCATCTACGCGGAAAGCGCGTTTAACAAGATTGAGCAAGATTTAAACAGACTTCCATCCAAAGCTAGAAGTACAAGACAGCGAGTGGACAAAATAGCATTTGGTTTATCGGCAGTACTAATAAGTTTACATCTACGTATAGCATGTTCTTATAAGATATCTGCCGAGTTTATACATCGAAACATTTTCACACTGATAGTAATCCGTGGATCAGATAGCTGAAACTCTTCCCCCTGAGGAATTAACGGCACTATGTTTCGAACATTTTACTCCTGCCAGAAAGGAAACCTTAACACCTCCGCATGTCACCATGTGTTAAATACAAGTAGTGAAGTTTGTGTGCGATGGACACCCATACAACTGCTGTTGGTTTAAGCGACCAAGTTAACATTAACAAACCTTTGCAATTCTTTGACGAAAGTTGTTCCTTCGTAACTTCTCTGTTCTCAGATAGAAGCTTAGAGCAGATAGGCGACTGCGTGTTTCCTTTGACAAAACCCTGATGACATACTTGTCCTGTTCCACCAGAAGAAGCCCGATCAACAAGTCATTGACCATGTCCAAGTAATTGTCTGGCGATATGGTGCTGCAAGATATCGATGCGAAATCTGCAAAGATATCGAGTCACCACGTGTATTTTAATGTACGAAGTGTGTTCTGTCCAATACCACCGTACAGTTCTGACTTCTCAATTGATCGCGTGCGACTACGACGAAACACATTGTATTGACAATTTACTGACAGTCGAACATAGATCACAACTGTTAAGTTGCTATCGAAAAATTATTTGGCATGTGAAATAAATAGTGTGTGTGTGTGTTACCTTGTATATTTTACAATAATTGTACGCCGCTGTTACCGTTCCACACAAATGGCGGAGTAAAATAAGTAATAGGATGATGCCTGCGGGCCTTCCAATTATTTGTAGGTTATGTTTGTCTTACCCCATTCAATGTTACTTCTGTCTGTGAGCAGGGTGATAGAAGCGTCATAAAGTCCACATTCCTGCAGAACTTCGCAGAATTTGGAGAACACATCCGGGTCTTCTGATGTGGTCAAGAAGTCCAGCAAACGAAAGACACGACTTCTGGGTGAATGGTATTTCTAGGATTGAACAGAACAAGCCAAATTAAGCTGATTTTATCCGGGGTATGGGTGAGGCGTACGCTTTAGGGAGGACGTTTTGGGGTGCATTTGTGATTTTTGGTGAGTATCAAATGGGCGGGGGAGCATCATGAGTTTTTTTGTGAGTTTCAAGAGGGTATTGGGTTGGTCCACTGGTAGGCAAATACTAGATCCCGCTGACACCAATTTAATGTTATATTTGCTTCACACGCAGAAACGGTTTCCCGGAGTATTCGTAAATAACGTTTGCTGCGATATAAATGGTTTACAGTTTTTGACGTTAACAAAAGGTACTTAAGTAACCAACTGATCAGCGGTCCTCGCAACATCGTATAATAATCGCTGAAATTACGCGCCACGCTATGAACATTGGATTTACGTCCGTTCAACGTACGTCGCAAATTCCAAAACCGGTAAGAACCCTTAACCAAACGGGAATCTCGAAAACCTAAAGGCGTAAGTTTTAATCATCAGGGTACTAAAGTAATTCCTGAAAGATGTGCAAACCGTCTATGAGGAGGTGAACGCTAACATACCCTCACACGTTCGCACGCACACGCACGAACGCACGTGCGCGCACACACACACACACACACACAGTTGTAGTTAGAATGTGTCCTAAGATCTACATTTACCGTAATTTTTTCCAGATTCGTGGTTGTAATAAGTCCATTCTTTAAAATGGCATCTTCAAATTCATAGTTCCACTTAATTTGGCCCGCAAGTAATGATCTCCGTTGATGTATAATTTGCTTGTATTCCGGTTTCATGTTTACTGTTGCTATTTCTGGAGCCAGCTGTGAATTCAGAAACGTGTTTGTGGTATCTTCATTTATCCTCTTGCTGCCTCTAGATCTTTGTCGTGCCGATCCCCGGTGATCTGGCTGTTTGAACGGACGACCACTGTAAGAAATAATGCAGAACATAATTTATGGTAGCACGTTCCGTATTATATTTTTATCATGTTATTATAGTTTAATATTTTAAATTTAATTCGGTAACACTGCTATACAACCGTGTAGGCGTATCAACATTCAACAACATTTAACCAGTCTAAGGGATCATCTCAGAACGTTGATGTCCGCTATTTCGTTTGGGGAGAGAGGGTCAGAGTTTGTTTCGTCTGGCGTCGGACATCGATATTTTACGCTTCGGATCGATACTATATATTGATATCATCACATGAATGTTTATAAACATTCGTCAGAGATGAGTGGAGACTGAGGCCAGATGAAACTAATTTCGTCTGATATCGGACATCGACATACTAAGATAATCCCCAAGCGAGCCCATTTTCGCTATAGTTCATGGAGCAGGCTTTGGGGTTGTTCGCAATTTTACATTTAAAAGAAACCAGTGAATACCAGATCTGGGGTTGATTCAATTATTCCGATTCCAACTAACATTTTGACTCAGATTCCAATTCTACCCACACCAGAGCAATTCAAATTCCAACACACTGCCTAACCCGATTCCGATTCGAATTCCACCAACCCTTTGCCGATGCAGATTCTAATTCCGATTCCAACACATCTTTAATCCTAACCCTATTTCGCCCACACCTAAGGCCATTATATGATTCCTTATGATTCCACATTGATCTTTTTATTCAACTGTTATTCATATACATGTACCTGGAAGACGAAACTGTATAGCTTCCTAATGCTAATGCCATAAAATGAGCATAATAGTATACCTTCTACAATTCTTAGTACACTTGTCTGAGTGTACCTGACTTCGCCTAAGTTAAACCCAAAGACCGAGTAGACTGGTGATTCAAGATATGTAAGTGTACGTAAAATGAACGTAGACGTCTTGATATATTGGCCGTTATAACTGACGTGGACGTCAAATTGTAGTTGTGAAAATGTCCTGTTTTTTCTCCATAAATGACTTTATTTATATTCATTTTCACTGTATTTCTGCAGCACCAAAATAAAAAGTCGCTATGGATTTCCTTGCATTGATTGGAACCAGTGAGCAATTCCGACTCATCTGTGTTCACATCAACCAATTCTGATAGCAACTCCGATTTCACCCAAAATGATTCTGATTCTGATTTCACTTCTTTTACACTGACCGATTTCTTGTCGGGAATTCGAATGAAAATCAGCCATCAGTTCCTGTTCCGGAATTGGAATCGTAGCGGGTCTGGTGCCATTATTTTAATTAAGTTCGATATTATTATACCGGGTTATGTACCAGATCTGCCATATTTGTTGGGTTGCCATCTGTATTTTTGACCTAAAATTATGTAAAAATTTGTATATATCTGTATCATTCATATATATACATATATGTCGCACTTACCATAACAACAAGTACATAATTTTATTATATTTTATTACTCATACATTATACCCAATATCTTCCACAAACTACATTCATCACTGTGACTCAGCATGCGTTGCAGGTTTAGCCAGTCTCAACATCTCAGCTGACACAGCCATCTGGTGGCAGGGGCTGTCGATGTTCAGTTTACACTGAAGGTACGCATTATTGGTGTCCGCATTCAAGCAAGGCGCCCACCATAAGCAGGAAACGCTGCATTTGTTTTAATAATAACCCAATGGAATATATTTTATGTTGTCATTAATCTAAAATGTATATTCTACTTTGTGTATAAGTATTTTACACATAGACATAAAATAGTAATTAAAAATGATACGTTATAAAATAGTTACGAAAAAGGCGTCTTGCCCCATAGGTGGGGCAAGACGCCCATCTGGGTGGGGCAAGACGCCTTTCCCAACCCGTCGAATAATCACAAGTATGCGAGTTAGTGTGGATGGGTGGGTGGTATGGGGGTGGGTGGGATGTGTTTGGGTGGGTGGGTGGGTGTGTATGCTGCGTGTGTATGTATCTGCTTATTTAACTACGTAGTAGACATGTAAGGCGATTGAATAAATACCAACAATATTGTGAAATGCATTTTAACAGGCATGCAATAAGAAGAACGAACGAACAATCTACACAAATGTTAAGTAACAGCCAATCTGGCTTTCGATATTTCGGTAGGGTCTATTGTTCCCAGCAGCTGAAGCAGTGTCAACTACGCAGACTCTTCACTGTCACTAGTTGCAGCAGTTCTCGCAAATACAATTGGCATTCCTCACAGTGCACTCTCTATGTGCCCAGTCCATACAGAGCACACACAGAACCCAGACCTCGCGACTTCTGCTGTTACTGAATGGCTCTCCACAAATCAGGCAATACCATTCATCGTCTTCGTCACTGCTTAGATCGTTCCGGAATCTCTTTGCAGGTACAGTTATTGTCATCTGTTTCTTCTTAGGCATCGGTCGTTTCCCCTTCGGTTTCCCGCCTCCTTTACCCTGCCGCTTAGATATTTCACCCTTCTTGGTAAGTGCGTTTTTGTACGGCGACGACGATATCCAGGCTGATGATTCCTGTTTTCTCGACTTTCTGCGTGCCGTTGATATTTTCGGCAATGGAGAAATGTTCCTAACCAGTTGGCGAATGACCGTCGTAGCCGGTGTCGAGGCGACAGACCCACAAGTGGGCAGAGTGGCAACCGTTTCGCCCGCTGGCATGTCAGCAGTTGCATGATCATCAGATGAAGGACCAGCACTTGGAGGTTCATCGGATGAAGGGCCGGCAGTTGGATGGCCATCAAATGAAAGGCCGGCAGTCGGGGGGCCTTCAGGTGAAGGGCCGGTAGTTGCAGGGCCATCAGATGAAGGACCGGCAGTTTGAGCACCATCAGATGAAGGGCCAGCAGTGGCCAGGTGGGCAGATGGTTCTTCAAGCGGCGTCGGCTCCTCTGTCACGAGTGCTGCAGCAAAATTGTCGTCAGTGAAGACACTTGGATCGTAAGGCCAAAGACCACATGCCCTGAATCCAGTGATTGGCTTATCAAGTGTGGCTGATTTGTTGAACACCAACACACCAGCCATGTCGTAAAACGACATTCGCCGACCTGGATTGGTGACCATCCAGTTGCCTACTGCATTGTTGTCAAACCTGGGGCCGAGTACATGTTTATGAGTACAAGTACAAGTACTTTGACGATGGATAAGTACGAGTACAAGTACATTACTAAAAGCTGAGTACGAGTACAAGTACGAGTACATTCTCACGAGTACGAGTAAAAGTACGAGTACATTTTAAAATATATAAATATTAAATAATAACGTATTTTTTTATTATTAATTAATCTAATTTATATAACTCAGCACAACTGAATATGCAATGGCAGTTGATCAATTTTTTTATGAGGAAAACTAAAAAAAACTATATTTCATCAACAATTAAATTAACTTCATTGGCATTCATTTCAGTGGCATCGTGTGAGCTTATCGTCTATTTGCCATTGCACCGAATGAGCATGAATTGTTCACAGGTTGAGTCTTTCAGGCTGCACTGTTCAGGGCAGAATACTTTCTTGGCTATGCTAAATACCCTTTCAACTGGGGCTGATGAGGCTAGAATGCTCAGATGGTGATGGACCACTTGAGCCAGAGTTGGAAAACTCAGAACTGCAGTGGGTCACTGTGACCATCTGTACATGGCTGACTGAGGTAGTCGTTCACCTCTACAATCAGCAATCTGCTGATGTTATAAGTTTGCAATTAATATTTTCTGATCGTAGACTACTAGTTGTTGAGAGGGTTAGCACATGTCCACATAACAGGCTCAGCATCCCCTTTGGACTTTTTAGCCAGGCTGCTGGCATGGGATTATACTAGTGTAGGAGACAGTCTGATTTGAGCCACCTTACTTCCACAGAGGAAGACTGGCAATTCTTGTCCTTAGCAGTTAGCACTGTCAGCCAGTGCCAAGTGGCATGGTCTCCATACTGCATCAAAGGCATTTCCTGGCTAACTGGTGGATTAACTGCTAATTGACTTTTTATGGCTTAATTAAACAAACAGGTTTATGGCCTGAACTGCTAGCCTACAATTATTGTTTGCTTAACAGGGTGTTTCTGACTGGGAAAAGATGCTGCCTGTTGCCATGTTTGGGTATCATAGTCATTGTTATTAGAGAATGAGGATGTGCTGGGATGTGTAGGGATGGTAAGGTTGTATACTATCAGAAATAACAGAGTATTTAAACAATAGTTGAACATTTAAATATTTCAGGAAAGTTTCATTTTATAACCAAATATATTTATTTTCCCCAGTACATATTGAGAAAGTACTCAGATGTACTCGTAATGTACTCATAAAATATGAGTACAATGAGTATGCGTACGAGTACGAGTCCATGACCCATAAATTTCATGAGTACGAGTACGAGTATCTTCAAAAATGTACTCGAGTACAAGAGTACATGAGTACCGAGTACTTCGGCCCCAGGTCTGATTGTTGTAAGCGGTCTTCAATGATTTGAAGAACGTTGTGTCGAGCGGTTGCATCCTATGAATGCAATGAGGTAGCAGAACTAGCAGATGTATGCCTTTGAACCTCGCGTAGTTAACCGCAGCCAGTGTTTTATGGCTGTGGTGGCCATCCATGATTATGATTTGTTGGTTTTCTACACACGCATTGGTCGACGCAGCGAAATGTTCAAGCCATTTGACGAACAAGTCTGCATCAATCCAGCCATTCGGACTGCAGTGGCCTACAGATTCAGGTGGTGCCCCGTTCATTAAAGCTTCCACCATCCTCTTTCGTGAAAAAATAAACATTGGTGGCAGGTAACGACCTGCTACATTGATGGCACACACGACTGTCACTGTAGCGCCACGTTCCCCACTGATGACCTTTGCAACGTGTCTTGCTCCTTTGATCGCAACGATTTTCCCTGGTCTTTGGACGTTTGTGATACCAATCTCATCCATATTCCACAATCGACTTGGCGTGTATTGCGCCGTCTCCAAAAGCGAGCGGCAAATTTCGAAGAACGCATTTACCCGTGGCTTATTAAAGCCAAGAGCGCGAGCAATGTTGGTAGCCTGCGGTTTCTTTATGGCGAGATCGGGGTGTCGTACAAAAAATCCACTCAAACAGTCTTTACCGGCCATCTTGGTTGTTTCGTTGAACGGGTTGTTCACACCAGTTTTGTCGGCAATCTCATAAGCGAGACGTCTTACATCAGCAGTTGTCAAGTCGTACATTCGACGTTCCATCTCTTTGATATGTTCGTACAGGGCTTCCTCGACGTCATCTCCAAGAATAACAGTCCTGGGGAGGTCACTGCGTTGTCTCTATGCCTCCGCAAAGTACGAGCTGGTATCCCAAACTGCTTGCTTGCTCTTATCAAAGGAATGCCCTCCTTAACTGCACGAAGAGCTTCGCCGAGCTGACCGTCACCATACTTTCCCCTCTCCGTCTTTCTTTTGTATGACCGAACCATTGCCCTGCAAAACGAAGTAGAGAGGAATATTGCTAGACTATTATGTAATGTAAGAAATACGCACGCACGCACACACACACACACACACACACAATTAACTTATAAATGCGATATCATATATGATTATTATATGGTGGGGCAAGACGCCCATGGTAGGCGTCTTACCCCATTCAAAAAGAGCGTCTTGCCCCCAGGCACGTGCGACAGGAAAATAGCTGTATGTAGTCTGCTGTTTAATTATCGCTCATTTAACTGTTACCAAATGTTAGTCTATATATTTATCGTAAGAGAATCATATTTGTTATGGTTATTTATGATAATCACTGAGTTTTACAACGAAACAGGAAATCACCTTTTTTACTATTTTAAACCTACAAATCAACAAAGTCACATTTTGTACTCACGATTGTGAGTCTTGTTTCTTTTTATGTTTCTGTTCATCCGCTGTGTGGCAGCACGGATTTACACAAACCATAGTACCAATCTGAACCGTTGTTACGTAGATAGGACGGGTGGGCGTCTCGCCTCGTATAGGCGCCTTACCCCACCCTACCTTATTGTCCGCAAGATGGAAAACAGCCTCTCTACATTAGCATTGCTGCCAGATGCACAATCGGCTCGTACGTGAAGTTCACACGGCCTGCAGGGTCCAGAACACTCAAGTCGCGCAGCACCGGGTTGCCAAAAAGAAACTTTGCGACCAGCTTGCGCACAACCGCACCATAAAATGCACGTACATCGTTGATGAATGACGCTTTGACGGCTGGCGTGACATCTTCATCCTCGAAGAAGTAGCGCACCTTCAAACTGACTGCGATGGTCGAGTCATCGTGCTGGATTGAGCGATCGTCGAAGTTGATGGTGCTTAGATCAACAACGTTACGGGAGTGGCGATTAGCTGTTTCCCATCGTTGAGCCACCTGCCGCATTTTTAGAACTACAATTTACGAGCGCGCCATCTATCGGCTATTGCGAGCTACAACGAACTAAATGACTGACTACTGTCGGCGATTTAGTTCGTTCTTTCGATGTAGTTAATCACTAAAATAAACGATTACTTCATTGCACCGAAAGCTGTTGGGTTTTCGATTGATGTGACTGCAATATGGTTTTGCGACGCATACAAGTAAATAGTGTGGCTATATAAAGATTTTTCCAATTTTTATTGAAATCCGTATCAAATTGAAGTACGGCCGTATTACTCAAAAAATCATTAAAATCCGTATCGGATGCGGGTAATCCGTATCATGTGGCAGGTTTTATGTACACCAGAATAAACACAATTCTTTTATACATCCGGAGTGTCCACATTTGCGAAGCTCACAAATAGAAATATGATACTAAAAATGAGAGTTAATATTAAAGGAATTTGTTTACTTTTTCCTAGTTGTTTGCATTTCACGAGAAAACAGTAAAACCACCAATTGAATCATAAAGTATAAATGGCGATAACATCAAACGGGTGGAGACCCGCTTTAGTCAAGGGCCACTATGTGCACGTTGTTCCCTATACAGCACTGGCGTCTGATCTTGGTGAATACAGGGGATCTCTCCAAAAACCTCCAATTGCACCCCCCCCCCGAAGTTCGTCAAAACCACCTAGCCAGAATTAGACTCTCCAAAAACCTTGATTTGTCCCCGCCCTCTTGAGGCTAATTAAAAACCTTCAATTGCACCTCAAGATCCACCCATCTTCTCTAGGTATTGGGGGCTAATCCTGCAGCCCCACCTAAATTATTGGGGCTGATCCCCTAATTACCCTCCCCTCGTTCCGACGTCTATGCATAATTATTTAAGTACTATAAAATGATCTTGATTAATAAAAAATGCACCCTTATCCGAATACTTTGTTTTGAACAGGGTAGTTTGTTGAACGGTAAATAGTGTACGTTTGCAACTTTGTGATATCTTACGAACAGAACAGAAGTGGATTTATTTATCCAGACTGTACATCCAATAATATGAAGTCAACCTACCTAGGTATACTGGACACTGGGTGTTTATTTACAAACAAACGCACGTTTTTTCCAGCGTTTGTTTGTAAGCAAACGCACGTGTTGAATCATTGGCGGTCAGATCGAGGCTGCTACCTCGTTAAACGAATTAATATGGCTTCCGTCTCTCGCGCGAAAATGCAAGATGAGAAGAAAATATTTCTGGATGTTGAATTTGATGGCATCATAGAAAGCTCTGTACGAGCTAACCTGGTAATAGAGATGATAAAGTACATTGTATACCAACGGCAACAAATTCCTTTGCCATTTGACCAAATTAAACGAGATGTCGAAGCCGCACAAATGGTGAGTGGGCGATAATATAGGTTGGTAGACATTCTTACAGGTTCTTACAGGTCCTCTTCTGGCTTCTAGGCTGTGATGCCTCTTATGCCAGCTCTGATTTTTTTGTCGTCAAACTATATGGTGCGCATGCGTCTGACGAGTTGTTCCATAATAGGGGTGGGGCTGTGTAATCGAGTTTAATTGGGTGGTTTTTCCATAATTTGTCTAATTTCCCCTCAAAGGACTGGACTGATGGAGCCTCTACCACAGACTGTGGGAGGCTGTTCCATACGATACGTCCGTGCATCGGTGTATAAATGAATTTTTTTTAATGTTTAACCGACAACGTCCTTTGAATATTTTTAGGTGATGTCCTCGCGTACATGATTCAGTATCCCTCAAAGTTATAAAGTTTGATGTCACAGCTGTATCATATTTGTCTGTTAAAAATGATATATAGACTAAACCTTTGTTGAATTAGGTGAGAAGCGAGCCAACTGCAGGTGCAGGTTAAGTTGTTTTCAGTTCAGCTCTTAAATTTTATATATCGAGAAAGTCACTGGGTTATCTCTTACCTGTTGGGCACTTATTATTCCACTTTAAAGTTTGATTCAATTTATAATTGTATGTCGACATTCGTTCTTACACAAGTTACAGTTCCACTTACAGGATGCCTTTGTTAGTTAGGGATCATCTTAGAACGTCGATGTCCGATATCTGACAAAAACTACTTTCATCTGGCCTCAGGTCATACTGATTTAGTTATTATTATAGTCATAATATATAAATGATAATTACTCTTAGCATAACTCTTCAGTGTTAAGAAATGCGCAGTCCTCACCATCACACGCAAATGAAACCCCAAACTATATCAATATTAATTACTGGGAAAATTATTAAACCATGCTCAAAAGCATGACTCCTTGGAGTCACAATATCACATGACCTAATGATGGAACAACCACTGCACCAAAATAATCACCAAAACCAGCCGCACACTTGGGCTCTTAAGAAGAACACTGTCACTTGTTCACAGGATGTCAAAGAAAAAGCTTACCAAACCCTTGTCCGTCCACAAATTGAATATGCCAGTGAAGTCTGGAATCCCAACACAACAACTGAAATTAACCGTATAGAACAAATCCAAAGAAATGCTGCAAGATTCATTTTCTCCAACTACCGAAAAGAAACACATATTAAACCACTCATAAACAAACTCAACTGGGACTCGCTCCACACACGTCGCCTCATTCAACAAGCATCAATGTTTTACAAAATCCACTACCACATCGTTAACATCACTCACGCATATCTCCAACAGAATTTACCATCCACTTAAATATACCAACACAATAATTCCAACCAGCAATGCATATAAATATGCATTCTACCCCAGAGCAATAGCCATATTGAACAGACTACCACCACCTGCTGTTCTACACATCACGCCATCAGTGTCGGCCTTCCTGTGTGTTGCCATACCAACCATCAGGGAAATGCAACCCTTGCATGGCATCCACATCCTCTAAAAAACTTATGTATATAGTGCACCACTTATTTTTTTCCGCGCTTTTGTTTGTTTTCCATTGTTTTTCTTTCTTTAGTTTGAACATCCTTCTACACAATTTTGTTCGACTGCCCTGACATTACGCACTGCACAAATCCCAGTTAGCTGTGAACAGCTGTAAAGGTATACATCAAGCATCAAGCATCAGGCAAACTCCAAACAGCCTAATGCTAACATGGAAATGGTTTATTTAGGCACTTCAGCGAATTCCGGTGATGCATATTTTTCACATGCCAAATCAGCGCGGCCATCGCATTTACTTGGCACCTGGGTAGTGTTTTGTTTCAACTGATGTTTTTGCGCACTTTCACCGCTCATACGCATCATTCACTATGAGATTCCCTTTGCCGGTAGGTTGAACATTATTTACATCTTTGTCTTTTTGAATTTTGACCAAAATTTCATCAATTTGACGACATAGCTGTATTTTGTTTGCAATGTTCACATTATCAACAGCAATAACCAGTAACGAGTTTGTTTTTATCCAGATCTATATGTTTAAATCAATCTATGTTGAAAATTTGTTTTGCGTTAGCGAACATGAAGTGTAGTTTTTGTGCCGTTCAAAACATGTCACATTTACCCAATCTGTGTCAGTCAGACTGAGTACGCATTACCATAGGCATAGCCGGAACTGCCAGATCATGACTTATTACATTTCTCTGAATTTAAATCACTACAGAATCAATTGTATGTTTATCTATAATGTTATCATTTATTAATGATTATACAGGCCATGTGAATGCTGCTATACTTTCTTAGTCCTTTGAAATCACGAACACTAAATTGGTTGTTATTATTAAATAAATTATATAATCAATTGGGTGAATGTATCTTGATTGTTACAAAAGGTATTTTTAAGTTTAATATTTTAAATGATTGAACTTTAAAAAAATTGTATCATGACAATGACAAGCTGTCACTGCACAAAAATGCTACAACATGTTATATGGCTTTGGTCAGTTGTTGTCATTTATTTTATGCACAATGCATTAAGTGTATGGACACCACAGTTATGTCTATCGAGTTAGGCAATCTGTGTCATATTAATGCATAATGATGTAGACTTTTTGTTCTGTTATCTTAAGTAGGGCAGAGATATAATACACTAATTTCACAATATTTGCATGTAGAATCAAGATAGTTATAATAATGTGATCATACACTGAGCTTACAAGGTCCTGTTACCATGACACAAGTCACCTGTCTGCGTATATTATATACATTTCATCAGCCTGAATACATGACACTGTGAATATATCCACACTTCTTTTTCGTTGATCGCTCTTTATACAGAAACACCTGTCGCCTTCACGAATGCTGCTGACCTCCTCAGTGCCTCAAGATCAACGTAGAGGTTCTTCTTCAAGGGGATGTCCTCTGGCCATGCTATCCATTTGGGGCCATCTTGGAATGGGCAGTGCTGGAGCAGACGCTAACTGGTCATCGTGGCGTTATCACAGGAGCACATATCTACACTGAGCATACAGTGTCCCGTGAACATGGCAGATGTCACCTGTGTGTATATGAATGAAACAAATGAAAGTTTATTCAGCAACATAATACAATTGCACTACCCAGTACTTCATCTGCCTAAATATAAATAATTTATGAACATTAGTTCATGTTGAAGTACATATAACATTATTTTGAGACACCAAAATGTGAACAAAGATACACCACTCTGACATTGATTTATGAGACAGTCAACTGCGAGCATTGCTAGTAAGAAGATTGCCTAAGCCTGCATTGTATCCCTGTATACTTCTTCAAAGAATCTTCATACACTTGAATCCCAGGGGAAGGAACGTAGAAGGCAGTCTTCCTTTCAGCCCAAAAGATGTTAGGTTCAGCTTTGAAATACTGTGAACAATTTATAAACGTACTTCATCAAGTTCATGTTGAAATGCAAAACATTGAAGCAGTTACAATGGCACTGACCCTGCAACATTCCATCAACCTGTCATACAGTAAACCAGGAGTATGAATGTTTTATTGAAATGTGTTGGTCTGTCTTGTTTGTGCAGTAATTAGCGAATATCGACTTGTTAATTTACTAAAGTTATTTTTTATGTTAAATTACTAGTTACTATTATATTTAGTATCATCATTAATGTGGTTATATACACTGGAAAAATTATATAAATATCTTCATAATCATGGACATTGTGGCCTTTGATGGAAGTGTCTGTCAGTCGATTTTGCATTTTTTTACTAGTTAAATGGCTGGAGTGTATATTTATTACCATAATTAATGTGGTTGTCAGGCTTGTGGTCAATTACATTGCAATGTAATCTATTACTATTACATTGTTTCCTTCCTATTACTATTACATGCTGAATTATTCCTATTATTACATTTGAAGCAATTACTATTACAATTTTCATCGGAACATTTTATGGTATAATGCACTGTATACAACAATACAATAAGTACAATTGTTTGACTCACCGTCTCAAGAAGTTAAACAAGACAGGTGAATAACAAAATCTAACTTGCCATTTATTAATATTCATGCCCAAAGTATTTGAAATAATATTTGAGAATGTCCAGTACTTTCATCATCATTAGGGAAGTATTATAAAGTATAAAAAATCATAAATATTTATAACAAAATATGTCTATATAGTATATACCATATTTAGTACAATCTACTAACTACATTGATCAAGGATAGGACATATTTCTTCCATTTTATATTTAAATACCATAACAGTCTAATAATTAAAGTCTAATTAAACCACATTGCTCTACTGCTGTTTGGTGGACAGTTAATTATTGGCTCAAGTACAAATACATCAGGATGTTTTTCACACCCACTGTAGTTTAGGCTGAATTGTGTGCACAATGGAGGCAGTCACTAAACCCATAGGCTCACTTGAAAAGGGTACTGAAGGTAGTTGGAAATTTGGCAGAACTGGCTTCAAAACAGTGAAAGCCCAGTTTAATCCCTTTAGTCAATGCAGCAGTCACACTGTACCAATGTCTCTTGCTATGTAAACACTCATAAAACTCTAGAATAAAACTTCACTAGGGCCATGCTGAAGTTCACAAGGGGGAGCAACCATAAAACCTGGAGAAACTAGTGGAATCTACAATCTAATCAAATGAAATTGTTATGTAGTTGAAATTCAGTTTAAATGTTCAATAGTAATATAAGTAATAGGTCAATTACTATTACGTTGATTACTATTACATTGAGTTTTCGCTCAACCTATTGCTATTACTTCAATATTTGTAATCGTTACTATTATACATTACTATTACCCCAGGCCTGGTGGGTGTACACCTTGTATAAATTACATAAATATCTTCGTAATCATGGATATTATGACCTTTTATTGAAATGTGTTGGTTGGTTGAGTTTGTGTTCTAATTAGCTAATATTAACTAATTAATTGCATTAATTATGATAACAAATGATTCAATATTGTAAATGTATTACCCTAATCAATGGGTTTGTAAATCCTGAAAACATTTAAATATCTTTTCAAATAAAAACAGTTATAGTAACACTAATTTTGATATATAAGTAATTAGAACAATAATTGGTGACAGACCGCCACTATTTGGACAGAAAGGTACGTTTGGCCCATCTGAGAAAAGGCAAATAATACACTTGCGGGGTGAAAGCATTGGTTTTTTGCATTTTAGAAAAAAAATAGTTTAAATGGTGTGACTAATTAGTGCAATTTTGATTAAATATCTTGAACAAGGGTTTTGGATGCAGGTTATGGATCGAATGTCAATTTGTATTTTGAAACGTAAATATCTAACTTTGGTGTCGACTGTTGTATTCAAAATAAATTCATCAAACCCCTGTGCAATGCTTATATTTTTTTCTTCACCATTTCATCTTTTTCATGTATACATATTTCTTTTTTCACCCTCTCTTGTTTTATTTGTTATCAATAAAAAACTAATTTTTTGTCCTTTGGGCCGAAGGTCCAACAGACTATTGCCATCACTCTGCATCTGCCGTTAGCTGCCATATCTCAGAAACCGTTTGGCAACTTTTTCTCAAATTTTGCATAGACATCTTAGGGCACTGCCACTATGCACGAGAAATCTGTATTTGATTGAATCGTTGTTAGGGCCTCCAAGGGCCCCAAAACTGGTAAATTTGTACATTTTGCCTATTTTTTTCAAAAACTCCAGTAGCTTTTTCTCTAATTTTGCATAGAGATTTTATGTGGTAGTGCCATTATACACAAGAAATCTGTATGTGATTGAATCATTCTAACGGCATCAAAGGTCCCCTAAAATGCAAAATTTGCTAACTAAATTGTCCTCTACAGCAGCAGCTCTATTTATAACTTGCTGGCTAAACCCTTTTCCAACAACATCTGTCACATGTGGAGTTTGTGTCTTGCATGGATCAGAGGTTGTCTTTTCTGTTATTTCAAAAACTGTTCAGTAACTTTTTCTTTAATTTTTTCATAGACGTCTCTTAGGGTAATGTCACTGTACACAAGAAATTTGTACTTGATTGAATCATTCTAAGGGCATCTCAGGGACTCACAAAAAGCTAAACCCTTTTCCAACAACACCTGTCATATGCAGAGTCTGTGTCTTGCATGGATCAGAGGTTGTCTTTTCTGTTATTTCAAAAACTGTTCAGTAATTTTTTTTCTAATTTTGCATAGACGTCTCTTAGGGTAGTATCACCGTACACAAGAAATTTGTATTTGATTGAATAATTCTAAGGGCACCTCAGGGTCTCCCAAAAAGCTAAATGGTCACATTTTGTCTGTTTCTGCCTGGACTGGGTTGGCAGAGTATTGTGTATTACACCCACCCCACTGCAGCTAAGATTCTCTGGCTGCTATTGTTTGATGGAAACTATGACTAATCTGTAATTGGTCACTGGCAGAGGCTTGTGTCAACAGACAGCATGCACTAGACCCCTGTTAACCCATTAGCACTCAGCATGTTATTTCTATACAGTATATGTTTCCTCAGAAGCTTGACCTAGATTTTTTTTAAATGATGCATGGTAGTTTTATAATTTTCTGTAATTACAAGTAAGTGCTACTTTGAAGAGCATTGAATTATCTACATGATGATACCTTTTAGTATGTTGTTGCTATGAAATATGTTGACCATACTGAGCTTGGTAAATGGTAATTTTTATAATGAATCACATTTTGAGAATGCATGTCATTGTTTGCGGTGTAACTTTTGTATGCTTCATTTTCTGCTGCTACAAGTTGCATTCATCTGAAAGATTATTCAATTACCTATCCAATAATAATACATATGTTATGGTGTTGGAAATATATAGCTTTTTATTGTACACGAGGGTTGTGATAGGAAACTATTGGACATTGCGACAGTCCAGAAAGACAGTATGAGATGTGTCACTATATGAAGTGTGACTTTCAGATACTTTGGATTATGATTGGCCTCTCCATTAGCTCCCTATATATTTATGTTAAATATATCGTTATGTCATTAAAATATTTCAGAACAGTAAAAGAACAGTTGCAGAACAGTAAAATTAGGAATGTTTTAGTACTTATAACTAAAAATAGTAATATTCAATTCACATACATAAATTATATATTCTGATTTACACAGTAACAAGAATTACTAAGATATGGAAGGTGGTTGAGAAGGGAAATAAATGAGATCATTATAAAGTTGGCGTCTGGCCGAGCCGCCATGGGTTTATGCTAATATATCCCACAAAATGACTTCTACAGGAAACAACGTTGGTGTAAATTACCATCCCATTATTCTTACTGACAAAGACCTGTAAGTTAGGTGAGTAACACCTTCGAAGTTCTGACAGCAGAACACCGCCTTTGGTGAAGTCGAGACAAAAGTTTGATAAAGGCTTCAGGTTCAAACGACTATCACCGTCCAGCTGACCCATTTTTTATTTTCTTTAGTCTACCTTTTGCTCTCAAATAATCTGTCCTCTTAGTTTTGTACATAAAGACATAATCTGGCATAAAGTTTTTGTAGCAGCACATTTGTACTTCCAGTGTAACATTGCAACATAACATACATACTGTGTGCCACATTTGAATGTCATTTTTCCATGCAGTCTATTTGCATATATAATGTAAAACTTCAACAGCTGTTTTCTTCATTTTTGACCCCTACCATGTTCAATGCAACATAACTCCAATTTTTGTAGAAGTAATAATTTTTGAAACCGTTTAAAACACCCTACCCAACCTTTACAAGAATGTAAGAAAACAATGTTACAATTTTTCCGACTTATCACTCATTTGGTCTGCCGGGGTCACATATAGACGTATTAGTCCAAAGGACTTCAGGGCCTCTTGGCCCATTTTTTAATTATAAATGCTTGGGATTGACCTTGGACACAAATCTGAATTGGAAAAAACCTAGTGAAAACTAATGAAATAACTGTTCCAAAATAATTGGCATCTTAAATAGATTTGTCATACTACCCTGTCAAATAAAAATTGTGTTATACATTTCATTAATGTCATCATACATTAATTATTGCATTATGGCATATGGATACCAGGGAAATAAAATCAAGGAAATTCAGGAAAAAAAAGGTAGGTGGATAATAACCCTAAGCACAGTTAATGCAAATACTGAACCACTTCTGTAAAAACTTAACCTATTAAAGGTAGAAGAAATATTAAAGTATAACAGTTACAATTTTACTTTAGATTGAGGCATACTATTTATCACTGTGCATGGTTTATGCCAGAACAACAACAAGTCATTGCAGGGCAGGAGGCTACCTAAGGACATTCACCAACAAGTCACTACTGGGTCAGGAGGCTGCCTAAGGGCATTCCTCTGCAGGTGATGGCTATAGCCAATCACAACATTGGCACCCCCTGAAACTCACCCTCTACCTCCTCTATGCAGGGGGTAGCTGCCCAATCATAACATATACCCTGTGGCATGGGAAGTAAAGCTATCCAGTCATCTACGTTAGCCCAGTGTTATAGGAAGAACAACTTCCATGCTCGATCCCAACTTTGTCTCTAGCACGGACAGAGAAGCACGTCACCCACCAACCAGCCCCATTTCTCCACCTTTGTAAATGATAGGAGGGTCAGTATTTCTAAAGGGTTGGCTTGACACCCAGATGGGTTCAGACCCAGGATTCTGGTCATGTGGCCGCAGTCACATGATGAAGTAACTGACCCAGGATCACTTCCGGTCATGTGAAATATCCTAGTCTTGCATCCTGTTCTCAGGCTGTCACAGCTGGCCCCAAAGAGATCTGGCTGGACTGTCTCATTTTGCCATAATAAATTTGATGCATTTATCAAATGAGTTGTGTTGTTCTGTCATAAATGCATTCACAGTGGTCTACTGATTTATTGATTAAATCGTTTATTTATTAAAATGATTTGAGCAGTCCTGAGGACTGGATACTGAGCTATATAAGAACTTACCTTTACTTTTTACTTTTTTATTTACTAAACAGGCCAATTGTCTGAAATGCTAACACACACAAGTACACCACTCGTATATCCTTTAGAACTAAACATGAGTTTGCAGTGAAATGTCTGAAATCTAACTTGCCACACGCTATAAATAACACTCCCAATTTATTCAAAGAAAACAATATACGCCCATAGTTTACGCGGTTTCACAACAATAATTTCTTGCCAAATATGATAATAAATGCAGAATATAAAATTGCTATACATGCCAACAAAACAAATAAATTGTGATCTGATGAAAATGTACAAACCATTAGAAAGTAGCAAGTATACACATACTCAGGCAACACAAAACAAACAGACAACACGCATGCATGTACACATTCACATACTAATACATGTACCCGTACACACATGATATAGACATTTTTGTTGTTAAAAGGACCTAAGTTATTATTAACATAAATGGGATGGCTCAAGTGAGAGTGACATTTTTAGTCACCTACCTCGTCTGAAAAAAGATTTATTTATTCTTATTGGTAAATTATTGATTTGCACACATTTAATGATGTATTGTATATGTATCTATGTTTACTAGCACACATTACATGTATGAAGAAGAACGATATTAATTATTATGTACACGGGTCAAATAAAGTTATTTCTTCTTTCTTTCCAACTCTATCAATAAATGTATACTGCCTAACTGTTACAAATGGCCTGTAAAATGTTGAAAATGGGGTGACATAAAACAGTCACATAACTTTTAAAACAAATATATTAATATACATGTGAAACAGACCTGATACGAAAGCACCCATTACTCATGTAGTCATGTAGAAATTATTACAAGTACCAATACTTGTTTATTATGAGCACTGCAAAATTATTTGTTTGTATTGTTACTTCAAAACCATAAGCTGGTCTAATAAAGGCAGTTAGCAAGGTTACCCATTCACACATCCAGGATACACCATTTAAGTGGATAAGTCAATCAACCAGGCTCTCCACAGACTACCTGATGACGAGGTGATACATGCAGTTGTTAGCCAGGTTCTAAGATGCTACCAGCAACAACTAGGGTACATAGGAACTAGCAGAGATAAGAGAAATGCATGTGTTGTCAGTTGACAAATCCTTAAATTGTACCTGTAATGGGGAGGGATGTTCAAGCCACGGATCCTGCATGGTTTTTTCTTTAGTTTACATGTTTACAAACGAATACATTTATTTCAGGCAAAAAAACATACAATTGGTACGTATATAATGGGTATAAAAAATACATACCCTTTAAAAGATAAGTAAGATATATAAATAGATAAAAAATAAATTTAAATAAGATAATAAGTTAAATAAAGTTAATAATTTTTTTTTAATACAATAAATAAAGATGTAAAACATGATATAAAATCACCAATTTACACTATACAGAGATTCTGCCCAGCTAGTCCAAATTAGCCCATTAACAATATCAGTACAGTTGTGCATACATTTTATCAGGTTGTTAATGTTGAGGATACATTTTCTAAAACTGTTTAACAGTATGGAGCAGTTCGTTTGGGATAACGCTAAATACTCCCATTCATACAACAGCAATCTTGTTAGTATATTTTCTTCAGAACCTTGTTCTTTTTAATTTTCTATTACCCCTGCACACGCACTCAATTTGCATACTTGCATTTGTACTAAAGGGAATGTTTTTATACTTGTATTCGCCTTTCTGAAATGTACTTATACTCAGGAAAATCTACTAGACCCTAAATGTGATGTAAAAGCACTGTGATATGTACTATTAGATCATTGTTCATCATATGTAATAATTACTGTTTCTGTGGTGAGAAACATTCTGTACAAAATTCTGTTATTATAAATATGGCCTTTCAGAATTATAGTTGGTTTTTCCGGTTGTCCGACCATGTGACCAACCTTGTTAAATCTAGCCAATCGTAGACGTTCTTATGGTAGGACAAGAAAAATACATAATTTATTTAATTATTTGTGATCTTGGACTGTATCAGGCCAAAAACAAGAAAAAAAACAGATCTTTGCCACCCAGCCGAATTTATAACTGTCAAAAAATATGTTTTTCTTATATTGGTCTGATGAAACTGTGGCATCTTTGCAACATACTAAATTACCAAGAACATTCTCAAATGCTTACCCACAGTGTGGGTTGGATAGAGTACTTAGACCTGATGTACACGGTGTTTCACTTTTGCAGAAACTGGAGCACGAAAATGCGACCACCAGGCGGCAGCACATGCGACGTCCAAACCAGTCGGAGCACCGGAAGCGGAAACTCGTGGTGGATTCTCTCGAGGAGCTGTTTTCGCTCATAAAGCGCGTGTTTGCTGAAGGAGGCCCCATCAAGCAAGTGGCCATTTTGCTCGGTTCGACGATCGTCACCCCAAAGGAAGTGCTCGTCCTCCATTTTCCGACTGCGTTTTACGAAGGTCCCGTACTGTCGCTGAAGTCTTGCATTGCATCCCTGTTCAAAACCGTCATTTCCGGCGATTTCCAAAGCGCCGCGAAAACGATGAATTCGAGCACGAAACTGACCGTGTTGATGCAAGCGTCCAGACATTGTGATTTCGCGCCGCACAGAATGCTGTACAAACCGCATTTTAATGTGCCCACCAGGGGACAGCACCTGATGGTGAATTTCCACTGCACATCCGGGATCGCGCCTGCAGAGTTGAGTCAGCTAGACGAGACAGACGTCGATATTTCGGGCATTGAACCACTGCCTATGTACACGCCACGGGTTTCGCCCGGTAGTGTCAACTGCTTGCATTCACGGCACACGTCGGTTAGCTCGTGCCAGACGTCAACTAAACTCCGACCAAGATCACATCGCGGGTCGTACTGCGCTAGTGATAGGCGGCGCAGTTCTCTGGTTATCCCAAGCCACGATGGGTTCTGTGCGACGGATGAAGGTGCAGATGATGAAGCCGAACCCATTGAGTATGTGTGGTATCAGTTCCCCGTCACGGCGAAAGGATACATGAGCAAAGTGTCTTAAAAGTAGACACCCTCGAGTGTGAATGCGTTCAATAGCACAGTACAGCTTAATATGGTAATAAATATGAACATTTTACCATGAACTCATGTTACCATTAATGTAGTTTGAAAAATATCAATTCTATCATCATCTTGATCACCGATTTGTGTTGTAACAGTAACAAACCACAGTTTTCAACTTGTAGAAGCTGTGTGAGTACTGCAATCATTACAGAAATACAAACAATAAACAAACCTTGTACATTTTCATACCATTGAGTAATAAATAAATGAAGTATGCTGCCAGTATTTGATGTGCAATTTAGGCAAAGTTGACAGTAAACGTGCACTTCTACTTGAATCCTTCATTTTTGTATGGTCTACCAAAATACATTTTGGTGTACATCAATATAACATGTTTTTATGATAATGATTTTATAGAAGGTTTATACACATCAGCCTACACTCAAGTATATCATACAGGTGCTGTGATATTTAGTTAGTACAAAGAACTTTGGCAGTGTTTGTGGATTTATCATGAAGGCTTCACATTTTAATGTGACAGTATAACATTAATGTAGCCAAAATCTATACTCAATGTCCTGTTATGTAGTTTTACATGTACATAGTACAATTTTACACAAGTTTAACGGCACCTGGATGCATTGAAAGAGTTATGTTTGTGATAATGTGCATGTATATGCAATGGGAAATTATGTTGGCTAACTATCCAATCATGATAAGGTGATCCAAAGATACGCCAAAGGTATGAACCAAAGCCTGCTGTTTTGTAGTGCATGTGATGAAATTATATGGCTTTAATAGCACTGACATATTCCAATGATCTTTGTAGAAGAAGAGTTGCCTTCAGGAAGCTGTGTGATGAGAAACATAATTTGCATATGCCAGTGCTTGCAAAATAGTGATGTTCTTCTCTGCAGGATGCCATTTTGATACATTGATTGTCAGATGGGCAACGCCTCGCAGTGCGAGCTATATGGCGTAATACTAATATTTAACCACTGCAGAAATGTAATCCCGTGACTTCAGTAGGTGTTCCTATTATAATACTTGTGACATTGGTCGACACTATTACCACCGTGCCTATTCCATCAGAACAGTAAAAGTGATGTTTGTGCGTGTGAGTGCAACACAATATTTTCCATGCAGCAACTGTGGTACTTGTATAAGGTATACGACAAGGGTGTTGTCGGCGCCATTGTTGTTTTATTACGAGAGCGAATTGACTTGATTATCTTGGCTACTAACTTGTAGGTGTTTATCTTATACTCGGTTCATCTGTAACATTTCAGAGAAGGAATTGCTTCTCGTCGACCAATACTCTATTGAATGCTAACTGTGTCAGTTTGTGTGATCTGAACGAGCAAAACAAACATTTTCAAGAATGTGGATACGTGGAACAGTTTCCTACAACTAAATATGATGATTTCTTTAGTGGGTTTGACATTGTGGATACGTGGAACAGTTTCCTACAACTAAATATGATGATTTCTTTAGTGGGTTTGACATTGACTTTAACCGTAGGTTGGGACATCATATATTGGCATGATTGGTTAATCATGTGGGTTCGTCCACGACAACAATTGTATTTATTTTATATGAAATGAAACTGTATTACATTATTAACACAACACATAAAATTGACTATAGACACTGCACACTTGATTATAAATGAACTTGTCTGAATATTGTCTGCATTCGGGAGCAGGTAACAGGTATTGATACTCATTCTATGTGCCATTATGTATGAAATGCATCACTAACACATTTATATTTTATTCATAATCATGCGTGATTATGGCACAATAAAATTTGATATTGTTTACTATTGTAAAGTGTTTATTATTGTCGAAATTATTATAATTGTATAATATTTATAACTTAACAATAGTACGTTAAGCTCCCTTGTCAGTTCTTAATTGATTTAGGTAATCGCTAATCAGGTTAATTGATGTTCATGTATATGTAGTGTGTGTGAATAATTGTTAAACTTAATTTGCGCAGTTCGTTTAATACGTATAAAGGATTGAGTTTGATCTATATACTGGATAATTTTCATAAGGATGAAAATTGTTATGTTATGGGAAGCTCCTTCCTCGTTATTCGATTATTGTTTACTATACCCGATCAACAATAATTTAATAGTTTGTCCGTTGATCTCACCAAAACGAAATAGCAAATTATCACAAGCCATAAACTGGCATGTCGTAGGCACGTAGTGCATACGAGCTTTTCCAGCTGGCGCACACTGCGTTTAAAAAATACTCTATCAATGACATAAGTGAGCTTAAAAAAAAATTGTTCAAAGGTACGGCAAACCCACGTCTTTTCTTCCCGTCTCCTTCAGTTTTGTCCGTATTACATTTCATCTTCACCTTGTTCCTTTGCGGAGTGGAAGCCAAATCACTCGGTCTGTTCCACCATTATCGACAATATTCCTCCGACTATCCCGACCTTATGAAATTGTTCCCTAGTATTGGCTGTTCACTTCTACCCTTTTGAGAACAATCTAGGCACTGTCCATCTTAATTTCGGTCTTCCTCTTCTACCACAACCAAGAAGAAGAAGAAGAACGACATTATGTACATGAGGTCAAATAAACTTCTTCTTCTTTTTTTCTATCAAAGGTATACTACCTAACTGTTAAAATGGCCCGGTAGATGCTGAAAATAGGGTGACATAGAACAGTCACATAACTTAAAAAAATATAATAATATGCATGTGATATGAAACAGACCTGATACGAAAGCTCTCATTACTAATAGTCATGTAGAAATTATTGGTCATGTACTTGTGCAATACTTGTACACTTGCTCAGTGCACTCTTTACAAGTACCACTACTTTTTTGATGAGCGATACAAAACTGTTTGTTTGTACTGTTCCTTCAAAACCCTAATCTGTAAGAAAGGCAGTTAGCAAGGTTACCCATTCACCCATGATGAACCAGTTCAGTGGTTCACTTTCTTCTGTTTTACATGCTTTCTTTTACACATTTTTTCTTTTTGCAAACCAAAATGGTGGACACTAGCAGGTTACCTTTTCAAACATCACGTGCAACGATAAATCTAAACGCATAAAACGCACAGTGACGATTGTCAAAGAAATATATAATGGTTCTATTAAAACATGCCTTGGTGTAATAAATTTATGTACATCTTTTTTCAATACCTTGGTAACCGGTTTATGATTAATGTATTAAACTCGCAAAAGGATTTAGCTATACCAACGCAGTGAACATTAAAGTGGACAATCCTATCGTGGTTGTAGACTACTAATAGTTGATTAGTTGAAACGACCCTTCGTGCGACACCTCTTTCCATGTTCCGTTGTGTTTAAGCAAGTTCACAGAAATGACGTAGAAGTAACACACAATTATACGTCTTTGAAATTGTCGCTGACGTTCATGGAACGCGGAGAGTCGCATCTCAAAGGCCGTGCTAGATGCAGCAGGGGAAACAGTTGCTGAAGACGGGACAGAAGGTGTCGCAGAAACCACAGTTGGCTTAGATGCTCCTGTTACAACTACACCCTCACATATAATTGCGTATCAGAAGTATATGTGGGTATATCCAGAAGTACTCAAAAGAGCAGACATCCCGCACACGGAACACCCAGGCTGCCCCAAACTAAAATACAAATACAAAATAGAGTTAAACCGGAATGCATCGAACCATGAGTACTTGCGACTGAGTGTGTAAGCGAGGGAGAGAGAGAGAGGCCAGTGTGTTCAATTGTTACATCGAACCATGCCTAGTTGCGACTGAGTTAGTGAGTGAGGGAGGGAGAGAGAGAGAGAGAGAGAGGCCAGTGTGTTCAATTGTTACATCGAACCATGCCTAGTTGCGACTGAGTGTGTGAGTGAGGGAGGGAGGGGCCTGCCGTTGTTCAATTGTTACATCGAACCATGCCTAGTTGCGACTGAGTGTGTGAGTGAGGGAGGGAGAGAGAGAGAGAGGCCAGTGTGTTCAATTGTTACATCGAACCATGCCTAGTTGCGACTGAGTGTGTGAGTGAGGGAGGGAGAGAGAGAGAGAGAGAGAGGCCAGTGTGTTCAATTGTTACATCGAACCATGCCTAGTTGCGACTGAGTGTGTGAGTGAGGGAGAGAGAGAGAGAGAGGCCAGTGTGTTCAATTGTTACATCGAACCATGCCTAGTTGCGACTGAGTGTGTGAGTGAGGGAGGGAGAGAGAGAGAGGCCAGTGTGTTCAATTGTTACATCGAACCATGCCTAGCTGCGACTGAGTGTGTGAGAGAGAGAGGCCAGTGTGTTCAATTGTTACATCGAACCATGCCTAGTGGCGACTGAGTATGTGAGTGAAGGAGGGAGAGAGAGAGAGAGGCCAGTGTCTTCAGTTGTTACATCGAACCATGCCTAGTTGCGACTGAGTATGTGAGTGAGGGAGGGAGAGAGAGAGAGAGGCCAGTGTGTTCAGTTGTTACATCGAACCATGCCTAGTGGCGACTGAGTATGTGAGTGAGGGAGGGAGAGAGAGAGAGAGAGAGGCCAGTGTGTTCAGTTGTTACATCGAACCATGCCTAGTGGCGACTGAGTATGTGAGTGAGGGAGGGAGAGAGAGAGAGAGGCCAGTGTGTTCAGTTGTTACATCGAACCATGCCTAGTGGCGACCGAGTATGTGAGTGAGGGAGGGAGAGAGAGAGAGAGGCCAGTGTGTTCAATTGTTACATCGAACCATGCCTAGTTGCGACTGAGTGTGTGAGTGAGGGAGGGAGAGAGAGAGAGAGAGGCCAGTGTGTTCAATTGTTACATCGAACCATGCCTAGTTGCGACTGAGTGTGTGAGTGAGGGAGGGAGAGAGAGAGAGAGGCCAGTGTGTTCAATTGTTACATCGAACCATGCCTAGTTGCGACTGAGTATGCGAGTGAGGGAGGGAGAGAGAGAGAGAGGCCAGTGTGTTCAATTGTTACATCGAACCATGCCTAGTTGCGACTGAGTGTGTGAGTGAGGGAGGGAGAGAGAGAGAGAGGCCAGTGTGTTCAATTGTTACATCGAACCATGCCTAATTGCGACTGAGTGTGTGAGTGAGGGGGGAGGGAGGGAGAGAGAGAGAGGCCAGTGTGTTCAATTGTTACATTTATACATACACTACGTTTGCCTAGCTGATCGCCTTCCCTTATTTGGGCAATAAACTGCAAGGTCCTTGTAAAGACCTGCGTAGGTAGGTGTATCTTTTGTACGTGTTCTTGATACGAGATGTGCGTTACCACGGCGACAACCACTGTATGTCATTAAGCGCTACTTCCTGGCTGTTTTGTAAGAATACGATCGCACCGCGGTGTGCCTCTACGGAAACCGCACAGGTTGTGTTTCGCGCAGCTCGCAATTGTTGTGTTGCACTGGTAATGACACCGTAGTGACCGTCGATAGAAATTGCTTGCCACCGACTCATTTGGCTCGGCCTTCGACGGTAATGTTTCTTGCCTTCTGCAGGCACGGTTTTATTGTTGCTTGCCGTATCAGATCAGGAACCCTACTACTACTGTGTACGGCCGTATCGCGTTCTGACCGACGTTTTTTGTTGCTGCTTGCCATATAAGACCGCGAAAAATAAGGCCCGTATGTGTCGTGTCGAGTACGTGTTTCATTTCGTTCTACATATGGAAGGAGATTTGGGTGGAGTCTTGCCCGCGCTCCCGTAGGCGGAATACTAATCAAGGCATGCCAGATATATGAACGGCGACAACAGGTGACTGACCACTGAGCGAGGTGTTGCCACAAGAAAAGCTGTGTTCTTCCTGTTACGACTGGAAAGCCACAAGTCGCATGTTCGTCTCCGAGACAATACGACTCATTTCGTCGCTAATGTTCGTGGTTTTTGTCTTTGTATGTCCTGCTTTCGCGACTTTTGACTGTGTTTCACGTGATTATTTCATTTGGTGTGGATTGTATACGTTATAAGCATGGTTCTTTCTTGGTTTCAGTACAACATGAAGGCGTGGTTAATAGGTTTGCCGGTTTTACTTGCTATTGCGGCGATGGTAGTAGCCGGACCTAATCGGTCCGTCAGGAACCAGATGAAAGCTATCGACTCTCCAGAGGCAAAAAGTTTCTTTGGCAATCTTCGAAAGTAAGAGCATTTATTTTCTCTAGCGGTTTCTTTGTGTGCATGCGTGTGTATTTACCTAAAACTACCATTGTCATATTAATAATAATAATAATAATAATAAGATAACTTCTATTGCGCCTAAATCCTTGGAAACCAAGCTCAGAAACGCATCAAAACAAAATGATTGGTCAATCTCAAAATCCATAAGTAGTATTCCAGTTGTCAACAGATGGGTCAGGGCGCTAGGGAGCTATGGTGGATAAGCTATATTATTCGGCTATTTTGCTACATACTGCTTTCTAACATATATGTTATCTAACAGTAACTGAGAAGAAAAGTATAAAAAAGAAACTTTGTTATTGTCAAAAGTCCAAAATATGCAACAAGCTATCAGATGACGTCATCGAGCTACAACAAGAAATGGACGGTCTTGGACATGTTTCACTGGTATTTTGTTCAGGATGCCATGCTTATATTCCTTTTCATGAAATTGGGCTTGATGATGCTGCTACCAATGCTATGCAGTTGTTGTACAAAAGTCCACTCCGTGAAGGATATACAAAGCTCTTCACAAAGGCAAAACTGGAGTTCGCCTAATTACGAGGCATTGATAATATCATTGCAATATTGAGGTTAGCTAACATTGTACACAGTGCAAACTATATGAACCAGAAATATGGCCAGCTCACCCGAAATCATCTCGAATAGTGATGATCAGAATCCTGCTGCCAGTATCTCGAAACAACCCCACGTATGGGATGGACAGAGCCGTAGCATACAGACAGAGAGCTGTCGGGCTGTTCTCACAGGACCGTCATTAATTAGTTATATCAGAATTAAAGGACACCATGTCGTCCGTATTTGATAAGCAGGTATATGCGTTGATGGTGATGTTTGTACCACCGAGATACTCGTACGCATCAAGATACCGTGTTTATCTTACGATTACCACTGCACCAATAGTAATCGCAATATTCACACACACATGTATATAAAGCAAAAAGTTATATATGATATTGCCGTGTTTTTTTGTAAATCAGTAAACCTGTACGGTAACTGTAAACTTACCTGCTTCGTCTATAGTCTAGCATAATCTCTTAACGCGTGGTCATGCGTGTTATATCTTAGTATCTGCAGTATCTAAATAGTGTGCCTTGAACACGTATCATGCACGTACCATGTGGGCCAACCTTCACGCAGGTACACAAACACACACACAAACACACACACACACACACACGCACACGCACACACACACACACACACACACGCACAAACTGGTACAACCGACACAGGTGCCAGCATGTTTCGGACAATGACACAATGACCTGGTTATTTGAAATAGATGCCGTGGTGGTGGCACAATCACTGACATCGATATCATTCCGGTCGTAAACGTCGCCTTGCATGCGTGTAGAATAACAGCTGTCGTTGATTAGTTCTTTGGAAGAAGACAAACGGTTGCGTATTGATGCTACATTGGAACAGCGGCAACCAAAAGTCAAACCACCTGCATCGATGGATTTGTTATTGCATGCTTTTACGAAATGTTCTAAGTATAGCGGAAAGAAGAGCATGCAGTGGCTGTTATTACGAAACTACAATAAATGTGTAGGTTTCTATTCCACGAATCGTGTTTATGTATTAGAAAAGTCTTTTTGCGACTCTCGTTCTCAACTCTTATCAAATCTGATTCCATTCTGCCGATATACATAATGACATGATGTATGAAGACAGACTATATGTTAAACGGAAAGAAAAGGCAACTTTTTGGTATTATGCACCTAAGAGTGTTAATACTTTGCAACTACAATCGACACTTTCACGTCAGTGGTTTACTCAGGATGTGGTATCAAATGGAAAAATTTCAATAAAATGCCCGATATCCCGATATGACGCGGAGGCTTGACTAGTAAGCGCCGAGCTGTGACGTTCCTAGTTTTGCTCAATATGTATACGTTGTATTGATTTCTTTTATTCCCTTCGATTCAGAAGCCGATACCATACAATGCAAAATGCATATGTAACATATTTACAAGTTACAACAACAAAGCAACTTAGGCGATTATTTACGTCGTAAACTACCTGGTCTGCTATACCGGCTATGGATATAGACATCTCACAATATACATACAAACAACATACATCATTGAAAGTGTCATAACCAGCTGAGAAAATAAATGTTATTTCAAATGGTAACAAACGGTTGGCCTAAATATATGTGGGTTATTGGGCGTGATAAACTAGACTAGTATTCCCAGTTCGGTGGACGGCGAACTGGAGGGAGAACGCACTCGTGACGTCAGTCTTTCTATCAAAATGGCGCTGCCCATACAACTTATATTGTGTGTCTCCAACAAGATCATTACAGTAAACTACTGGCATAATATTCGTGATTGTATTTGCAAATGGTCGGTCTTTATTAACTCTTTTATATGCATAGAACGAAACAATTGCCTTTTGTTTCCCTTTAAGATACATTTTTTTTTGGAGAATATGAACTCCGCTGCGTTGCAAGAAATTTGTAGCACGTGTGTTAGATCATGTTTGGACAGCGGTATATATATACAGTATAGTGTGCCATTTACAGTGTTCGTTAAATGCAAGCCAACTGTACAGTAGTTATTAAAACACACATTAATAGTCGATTTTTAATGTAATGAATGCGACTTCAATGAAGGTCGGCTCTTCCGCTATGTAGGTTATTCTAAATATACCGTTTTAAGGCCAAATCCACCACAAATTGAAATAGTAACTGTTCGTATATTTCCCACAAACGTCAACGTTCTACAGTAAGCAGAATAAGCATGCTCTACTTAATTGAGATACACTTAAGCTGAGATACGCATCTAGTTTTGTGGAGATGTATAGTTATTCTTTGAAAATTCAAACACACCACTCCACCAAACCCAAAATGGTGCCTTATTAGTTCACCCCCTGGAAAGAAAACTACAATATTTGTTTTCAGGTTAATCAGGTTGCTGAACAATACGCAGGTTAATGTTAGCTATACTTTGAACTGATTATGTATAATGTAATGTACCGTTGTCAACACTATTACATGCCTACATAATTCTTTATTAATACACTTTATTTGTAGTTCGTGCCACTGCCGAAGAATGCGGACGTGCGTGTGGAAGTTTGGCTGCGCGTGCGTACTTAACTACGAACAATGCCAGGAAGTGACGCGATACCAGTAGAAAAAACGTCCAAAATATATTGCACAGGCACGCAATGGATTGTTATACATACATGAAGCGCAAGCCGAGACTATCGGAGTGTTAGGCCTGCATTATGTTTATTATGTGAGAAACACTATCAGGAAAACATATAGTAGTCGGCAGAGCGTAGTCCCGAGAGACGACGCTGATGCTCCCCGTTGTCAGCTTCGGGTAGGAATTTGGAGTGACAGATCCTGCCGCAACCTTAGCAGGTTTGCGATGCATCCTCTTCTCAGCTGTTGGTGTCTCTAACATAACATATAGTATTGCAAATAATTGCAATGCGACGCGTAAAAGCACGCAATGGCAATATTATTACGGTAAGATTTTACAATGTTGAAGCTAATGAGTTTACCTCAGGACTATGACGTGGGGAACGTCTCCGAAATAGTGCGAATGTGCGTGACTGTGTGTGTATGTGCGTGAGTGTGCGTGCGTGTGTACGCGCATGTGTGTACTCGCGCGTGTGTGTGTCCGTGTGTTGTGCATGATGCACGCTTGCGTTCGCTGTATAATTAACGTTTTTCCGTGCACTCTGAATATCGGAAAATATACACTGTTGGTGTGTCAACATAAGCAACGCCGATCCCGTCTCCCGTGCGATGGCCTGTGATCGCTGCAGCTGGTAACTATTGTCCAGAGACAGAAACGGTTCAAAAGAAGAAGTACTGCGCGTGCTACACACATATTTTTATGATCATAATGTCGCTCCCACGAATGGAACTGTACTCTAAGATGTTTAAATATTTATTTACGATCCTTTTACAATTACCTGCAAACAAAGAAGGGAAATGGAACTACCCCACGCACGTGCGCACAATCACACAGGCAAACTCATACGCACACACTCACACATGCACACACACGCAAGCAACACACACACAAACACACACACACGCGCGCGCGCGCAGACACACACACCACATACACACACACGGATTGATTCCGTTTTGGATAATAAAAGGGCATAATGACCATCACGATACAAGCGTTGTCACCGGTGTCACAAAGGAAGCCAATATGTCGTGCGTACATATGAAGTCGCGACTGTCACCAATTAGTTCCAAGAACTTATGAGGCGGTTGCCTGTTATAGCAATGTATTGTAAGATCATATAGACAGGCCGGATAAAGGCACCACGTTTTATTTGCTTCTTCATGTTACTTGAGTTCACCTCTTCTCGGAATAATCAATATTACGTCGCATTGAACAATTCTATAATGATAACACGTTCGTTAGAACATTGTAAACTCGATCGAGATGATGTAGATTTGATTCCTCTTACTGCCTTTTTGAAGCATGGCCCAGGGGGTGAAGATTAAAGCTCTTTGAACACTCTTAATGACTCGGTATTGCGCTGTATGTGTGTGTGTGTGTGTGTGTGTGTGTGCGTGTGTGTGTGTGTGTGTGTGTGCGCGCGCGCGCCAACCTTATTATATACCGCGAATGTATTTGTGTGTGTGAGTGAGTGTGTGTGTGTGTGTGTGTGTGTGTGTGTGTGTGTGTGTGTGTGTGTGTGTGTGTGTGTGTGTGTGTGTGTGTGTGTGTGTGTGTGTGTGCGTGTGCGTGTCCGTGTGTGTATCTGTGTTATGCATACGTACATACATACGTACGTGAATATGTACAAGCTTACACACATACATAATTGCACGTCCTAGTCATTTTGAATGAGTCGCCAAGAGTATCCAGTGACAGTCCAAACTTTCCTTTATTATATCGCTTGCGGCAATCAGACCAAATCCCCCTCCTCAGTGTGCCGCAATTCTCCCAAATCAGCCCCTTGTAGGGCTTACGTTTTATTCGTTTTAGTGTGTTTGGTTTAAATTTGCACTGGGGTATAATAAAACAACTCTAAGTAGCAGTTGTCATGCATTCGCCAGACTACTGTTTGAAGCGGTGAACAAAGCTCTGGATCTGACAGGAGGTAAAGACACGAAACTGGTTGGTGTCATCACTGACGGCGAGGCGGCAACACCGGCAGACAAGATGGATAATGGCGTCTGCTTGCTGACCAAATGCAGTGAGGTTTGGCAACATTCTGGTTTGCTGTACACCGACCTGACTTAGTCATTGAGTCGGTCGTCAGCACCGTACCTGAGTTGGGAGTCTACTGGGATTCGTATGATTTCCTTTTAATTCGGATTAAAATGTCAGCGCAGGCCGGGAATGTCAAGCAGTTCCCCCGGCACCACGATGTCAGGTTTTCTCAGCACGAGCTGCAGCTGGTGGATGTTGTGCTGAATAACCTACCAGCCTGCATTATGGTGTGGGAACAGATGCAGACGCCAGAAAGTACCAGCGACAGAAAGGAGAAGGCTAAAGCCAAAGGTTTCCTGAGAATCTCGAACCACCAACAAACGTTGGGCGACATCCTGGAGATATTTGAAACACTCCAGAAGAAGTTGCAAAGGAGTTGTTTGTTCGTCAGCGATCTTCTCACTGTGACTGATGCGGCAATCAAGAAGTTGAACCTAATGAGGGATAGACCTTTCCCGGGAAGAAGGGAGGAGAAAGTGAGTTGTCCAACCGATAACACAAAAGAGGACCTAACACAACGAAAGTGTAATCACCAGTTCGTTTGTACAGACGAACAATCAGGTTGGAGGTCGTGCAAGCATCGTACGAATACCCGTCTGAACGTATGCAGCCGGAGCAGGAGGACGTCATCAAAGACATGAAGGAGTTAGTGATGTCACGCAGTCTGAGATCATTCGTTGAGCATTGTGTGCGCGTCATCAGGCGCTTTTTCCCAGATGAGGCATCTGACTTTGCGGACGGGGCAGCCGAGGAGTGGGAAAACATGATGAAAGTGCCATTCCTGCCTGATGGCTGTGATCTCGGTTGTAAGTTGACTGTCAGACTGCGCCAACTTCTGCCAGTCACAACAGGTTCAGTTCAGAAGGTGTTAGCATCTCTGGCTTGTATGAGTCCACATTATATTCAGACCGAAAGAACCGTGAGCCACCACAACCTCCTGGTCGATAATCACCGCACCAGTATGAATGAGGACACGAGAAACGCACGACTCATGGTGGCACTGAATAGTGTGGGCACAGCCTACTATGACCCTCGACCCGTAGTCGTCAAATTCTTGGAGAAGATAAGAAGATACTGGGCTCCGTACTGGCACATCTACAGACAGTGTGAATTCGTTAGGAAATTCACTCGCGAAACGGGACTCGTCAAGTCAAGTTGAAATAACTGTCAAACGTTCTGACTTGCAGGATACGTCTCATGTTTCTACGACTACTTCATGTATTGGTTGTAATAAAACATGTTTCTAGGATATATGTGTAACATTTATTTTCATGCCAAGATGCAGTCGTCACTCGTCAATCTATGCCCCACAACTATAATACAAAGATAATAACACATAGTATTAAGCTTTCATACATGCCTAAGGATTATGAACATAATCATTAATGTATGCGTAAACTGCCCTTTTTACCCATTACAAGTGCCCTTTTAAGACATTGCCCCCCCCAGTGAAAATTCAGTAAAAAAGCCCTGCGCTTGCCGGTAACAAATGCAAATGAGACGAATACTGTTTCCCGGGTTACATGTATTTTAAACATCATATGATGTCATATCAAAAACATTTCAGATTCACGCGACATTTGGCGTAAATTGTCCTTCTCGTATGCAACTGGTATTGGCATGTCACATTCTGTTTGATTCCGCCGTAAATGCGTTATTCGGGTACCTGGCAAGAATTGGTGCGAATGCCAGTGATTCACATCATATCGTAGAGTCCTAGCCTTCAACGTACAGTTTGACAGAAATATTTCGATTTAACCAAGCAAACAAATTATATTTTCTATCTGGTTGGCTACATCCTAGTTACCATTAGTATTAAGTAAAATAGAATAGCCCCCTTCAACATTATCAAAATCGTACGATCTTACCAACTCCGTCCGCCATAATTGCTTTCAATTTGCAAGGCGGGTCCTCTTTCTATGTCGATAGTAAACCAATGGCACTGATTTTGTGATTCCCCCGTGTTCAGCAAGGAAATTTAATAAAACAATGTTCGCAGCCAAAAAGGTTTACGAGCCACTCTTGTAAAGAAACCATGGCGACATTTTATAATTGTTGTTTATTACCGTATACGTTATCAAATTGTCTGTTGTTATTACCTTAGTGTCCGTTAGTACATTGTCAGTTGTTTTTACCTGTTGCAATGTAATGTGTAGGGTGGTTCCTACGACAGCGACTACATTTAGTCTTAGTAGCAGTCTCCCGTTCCCTGTTATGACTTAATCTTTTTTATACCCTGCTGATGCTCAATGGCAGAACCCTGAGCTCGTTTGCTATACAAATTAAACGAGAGTGGATGTAGTTGGTAAAGGTCATTTAATAATTGTACCAACAGGAATTAAATCACATACACGATGAGATAAAGCAGAACAAATCATACTCTCATCGAGGTACTACACAAACAATTATCAAATGACAATCAGATTAGCAAAGGTGGGGCGGCCATTTCCCCCCCCCCCACCATGTACAATCTATAAATTGGACAACAGTATAAAGTACTATACTGGAATCACGGTAGGTAATACATCAAAACCTACTTTAAACATGCCTCTCAAACATTTCGACAACTAAAACAACTACTTATCAATCCTACTTTATTTTCCGCCCTAAAAACCCTGCGTACACTTGCTGCTGTGTCATCAATAAGGAGGAAAAAGCCTTCAGGCAAAACCTCGGGTATAATATATGAGCAGGGAAAAGCGTCACAGAAAATTACCGGTACATAGACCGTATCACAAAAATTAACATTGAAAAGAGAGTATAACAATGTGATTACATGTTATACAACATTAGCAAAATGGTGGTAGAGAGGGGAGGAAGGTGGGATGAATTTAATCTTCCTTTGTGTTGAAAAACAAAGACGTGTTACGCAGTCGAATTCCAACACAAAGGGAACGGTCCCAGCTCGGCCTCGTTTTGAATCCGGGTAAGTATTTACGTAATCCGGACCGTTGTTAGACTATCATTGAACTAAACGTTTATAGGCATCTTCGCCTCACATTGCATAAATACACTTTTTACGTATGTAAAATAATCATATTTTTCTACCATCCATTATATACTTACCACTTTTGTTTTCAATTCGATTACAATAGTATTACATTGTATGTCGTTCTGTTGATGTAACAATTATGATATTGTGTTGTGTATTTTGGGACAAATAAATATATCCTGTTCCAGTAAACCACGCCACACTGTTTTTTTATCGATTTACATTTCGTTGTGTCAGAGCGTGTCACAAAGCAGTCAACCACTCAAGATGTGTCATCCTTTTTGCGGAATAGGATATAAAGTTCGTTACATTCTCAGTATTGCAGTGGTTTCTCTACGATTCCATAATACGCACCACGAAACCACTCAACCAATGAACGACGTTCAAATAATAACCTTCAAATACCAACGAGTACCGAAGCTGTTTATTTTTAAATAAGTGGTCTATCGAACATCCCTTAATTTAAGTGATAATCTTATTTTCTGCACCACTACGCCGTAGAGAATAACCTGTAGCAGTGCACTAAATGTCAAATATGCGTCATTGTTATCACATCGCCGTTGCGGCAACATCATTGACGCTAGTGTCAGCGTAACTCGACGCCGAAAGCATCCAGGACGCGCGATCTCATGTATTTTTAAATACCGCGTACGAAACGCTAAAATTACCCGTTCATCTTGCCGTGACCCAGAAGTTCAGTTAAACCAGTAAAGTGTTCGAATTATAGCATCCAATATCCTCTCTTTTCAAGGAAACTGACGTAACAGCTAAGACCTTTTGGGAAGGGAAAGTCTATTTTCAGGTTTTGGCAGGATTAGTCCGAAGTGCGGTGGAATACGAAACAGGTTGTAAGCTAAGCAAAGTCACCTGCTATTTTAAAAGAAAAGATATTGCGATGTATTGTCCCGTGAAGTAATTTCACTTCTGTTGGCATGGTCTCCAACCCAAATTATATCAACTCATCCACATCGGTGTTGTTGTATACATTATCACTTCCATCCATCTGATGTGTGATCGTCCCCACGTCCGCTTCTCTTTACACACTCAAACTACAATTAACGTTTCCAACTTGTCACATTCTCCTCTCGTGATGACCTTAGCTTGTTAGGTAGATGACCTTAGATGGTAGCTTCCGTTTTGAGAATAACAACACGTGTAGTGGAAATATTTGTTATCCTTTCAATGGCAGACTTATTTCTTCTCATCGCCGTCTTTGAGATTCGGGACGCCTTCCTCCAGCACATAATTTATTTCTGTCCATTCTTAATTGTCCACGACAAGCATCCATATATCCTACTGGGACACAACAAGGAGTTCAAAAGTATTTTCTTCGTTGTTTCCTCATCCGTCCATATATGTCAAAGTTCGTAATAGCCAATCTTTGAATTTCTCCACTACAGTCATCAGGAAAACTTGCATTTTCGAACCCAAGAAAATGTGTATAACAACCACATCAATCAACTAGTCGTCTGGACACTTCAATATCTTCGTAGGTCAAGACTTTGGTATGTTTGATTATAACACTAGACCAGCCTTTTCGCTTTGATATATATATATATATATATATATATATATATATCTGCTTCGCATTATATGGTAATATTGGTCAACCGCTATTTATCTTCTGGCTACGTTTCTCGGAATTTAGCATTACTTTACGTCAGGTTAATTCTACCTGTCTCAGTAGAATACAGTCGAAACACTCTTTACGGTCACGTTGGTAGTAGAGCCACCTGGCAGTGAAGGTTACTCTAGGATAGTCTCAAATTACCGTGAAGCAGCAGTAAAGTATATGAATTTCGTTTTGTCGCCTTGCCATTAAGGTCATGTTGGGCCCAGTCGCGATGGCAACCTTCATAGTGATGCTCCACCGCATGTCCACGTTCGATGTTCACCTCTACGTATTTTCATTACGTTCTAAAGGAAAATACGTAAGATTCTCGAAAAATTTAATCGAGTGATATCCCATGGTGTAGACCTCTACCTGCTACTAGACACCAGTGATTATATGTTTCCCATGTGCCAGTTTGCCGCGTGAAGCGACGTTTTCTAAACACAGTATTTGCATTAACGTCGAATTCCAACTACGGTGAGAGAGAACAACTGGGAAATAGCTTGTCATCATCATAATAAATTGTGTCTTCTGTCCGGAAATTAGACAGCAATGGATCTCTAGTCATTGTCGTGCTAAAATGTTCTTGTGCCCCTACGGATTTTGTTCTCCATCTTGCCTCGCAGTAATGTGTTTTAAAGTTTGTCGATGTGTGTTGAGTTGCAATGTTCGACGGAACTTGGTGATGTGAATCAGATGTATCTTCCCGTGTTCTACATTATGAATTTTCTTGTTTATCCATTGAATGTGCATGACCACATTTTGAACGCTTCAAGGTTTTTAGCTTAGCTCTTTCTCAGACCAAACCCGGAATGTTGACTATACATAGTAGGTCAGAAGCTGTTTCATTATGCTTAACGTTAACCCTAACTTTTAGTTTGGGAGGAAACGATTCAACGGAGCTACGTATGGGGAAACAAGCTGGACCGAACGCATGCAGCATATTGGAAGGTATTATATAGCGGAGTGGATCCAGGGAGGGTAATCTGGGAGGCACAAAAACCTCCACAGGCGGCCGAACCAAATGGTACGGGTAGACGGTTTTTCGCTGCCGCGCCGCCGTAACATTCCAGCGTCTCTGCTGTCTCGGCTCGACTGGTGCCATCGTTCAAAACGTTTCGTCGCTGCGCGGCCGTAAGTTCAGCTCTTCTTCAGCTTCTCCGCTGGTTCGGCTGGCTCGACTGTTACATCGGAAGAGGGGGTGCTATTGAATTTTTTTTCGCCGCCGCGTCATCGTAACTTCACCTTATTGCAACCTGAACAGGGGCACATTTTCAAGGGTCTATGGGGCACGATCACGTGGACCCATTCAAAACGGTGTACGGGCACGCCAAATTCCAATGGTCTAGGGGGCAGGTGCCCTCCAATCCCCCTCCTGGATCGGCCTATGTATGTGCCACAACACTAACAGCTAAAGGGACAAATGTTGTAGGCCTACGTGCCTGTCTATGCGGGTTGGTAACACTGGCAATGGCAGATATACGGAAAGAAAAGTTACAGGTAGCACAAAACTCCTGGGTTCAGAGAAAATGTAACGTGAAACAAGAAATATCTCAAAAAACAAACGTGGAGAACAGAGAAGGACGGGAATAGCAGAGGGTATCGATTGAAGGAAAAAAAACTCGTCGACATGGCGAAACCAATTACATGCCACAAAACAAAGAAAAAAAAAATGCACCAAAACTTACAGTGTTAATATGTCATGTCCTAATCAATTGCGTTGAAGTATGTGTAGCCTACTGTTTGTACTTGTGTAGACACGAGAAAACAAAACAAGCGTTATTCAACATTACATTCGCTTGTCGAACGACGCGTTCTGTCGGTTTTATTTAAAGCAGCGACATTTCAAGGAACAATATATATATATATGTATATATGCCAAGCAAGGTGATAATAATAATTATCTACCTTTAATTAAATCGCACCGCATACCCGGAAATAAAATGTGTTCAGAAGCGCTTACAATATTACGCTGACAAAAGTAATGAATGTCATAAAATGTATAAATGAATATAACGTATATGATCAATATAATAATATTATATTGTAGAATTAAAATTAGACGAATGTAATATATGTAATGTAGAATGCGTTGATACATCCAGTCTGCGGAAACGAAACACGCTTTGGTTACTCTATTATAAGCGTAATAATGTAATAAACACCTTCCTAGTCAATGTGGAAGGCGAGTTGAATCCTGCAGTCCGACTCGATCACACGATGACTTTAAAACATCATTAAATGCCAAAACACAGTTGCTTTGTCCGTAAGCGTTTGATCTAAGAAACGTCGCATTGTTTACCATCGGCATTTTGGCAGTAGCACCATGTGGCCCATTAGATCCGCGTAACGAGTAACTCCCGAGCGGTCGCGTGTTCCCCCGAGGCGTGCGCGCCGTCGTGTACTTTATCTCAGGAAAATCGGGCGACTCTTCTGAGACGGAATCCCCGCCCAGAGTCCAGAACTTGGTGTGCGTGTACTCCGCCGGGCGACATCATTAGGGAATATTAGGTTAATTAGTTTCGGCTAATAAACATGCTAAAACATGCTAGCTGCGCGAGAGTGAAGCCAACAACGTTGACAAAAACGGTCAAAACCATTATAAAGAAACGTATACTATATTAATTTATGTATGTATGTATGTATGTATGTATGTATGTATGTATGTATGTATGTAGCCGTACCGGGAAAACAGGTCAAGAAAAATCGACTCTGGTCGTGTGAATAAATCTGCCCCCGTGTCGTAACTAATTAACCTTCCGTTATCGAACACTAGTCTAGGTGGCGCTTCGTTCGATCTCATGAAATATTAAAGCCAGCTAAATTCGCGCCAGTATTTATTTATAAGTATTGATGGCGCGCTGGCGACGAACAACGATTGTTGGGAAATTCTCTCGGGCAGCAGTCCAGGGCGATCGGTGGTTAGGCCAGTAGGCCCCATGCCGTCTCGAGAACGCTGTAGTGTATCCGTAGTAGTCATTTTTAACATACACAGCTACACAATCTGAGTCTTGTTGCAACCAAGATTGAAGCACGGAACATGTGCAAGTATGCAACAGTTGCTTGCGCCGAGATGTCTTAGTTTCGCTACACTTGAAGAGTCAGACAAGTAGTTTACGGAGTGTACGGAAAACACGTTTACGTCGTAAATTATCAATTTTGAATGGATATCTGTACAACCGAGGTAAGTTAACCGCGTTCTTCTCGCTAAGAAACATATATGTTATATATATTCGAACGTCTGATAATCTGCTCTTTGGAAACTTTCATAACTGAACATTGTACAACAGTGTATACGTTTATTTCGATTTCGCAGTAGAATAGATAATAAAATGACAGTTACATTACATTTGTGCACAAATGCGCCGTCGATTGTTGCTACCATTATTTTTCATATTGAGATATAAATGTTCCATCTTTAACTTGTTAACTTTTCCAAGCGCAAGTGAAAACATATGCGACCGGGAGGTTTGGTGGAGCTCAGCCCACCAACCTTGAGAGTGGTGTACATAGCCCACCCAATATTTTGATATTGCGAAACACCAACAACAGCACCTCCTCTAACCGTCTTCCAAAGTCATGTCCAACAGTGGAGTGCCGAAGGTCCGGTTCAGCACCCACACTATTAATTTCGTTTCATCGCCAGTGGCATGATGAGTCTAGTCATTCAGCTTTGCACCGAGAAACGTCAGACTTGTGGGGACTTAAGATTTTACAATGGCAGATTCATACATTCCACGTCGCCTTTTTTGTTCGGTTGTGGGGTAAATGATTTGTATGTGTATATAATATGTGTGTGTGCGCGTGCGCGCGTGTGTGTGCGTGCGTGCGTGTGTGCGTGTGTGTGGGGGGTGTGTGTGTGCATGTGCATGTGCGTGCGTGGGTGGGTGGAACTGCACCGTAGGTGTATGCTTCCCTGAGGCTTTGAGTTGGTGTTTGTTGGAATAAATCGATCTGCCAGAGCGTGAAAACGCTTTGAACAAGCCTGGATGCTGCGCGATATAAGAACTTATCTTCTTACGTTCAAACGCCACTGATTCAACGAGGACCAAGAGTGCACTACGATAGTCATTCAATATATATATATATATAATTTCACAAATGCCTGCTGACTTTGTCTACACTAGGAACTCCCACGCCTCTTAAATGATGTCTTGCAGGATCCTCATGTTTTACAGTCATTTTAAAGTATCAATGAACGCGTTTTACTTTGATAAAGAAAGAATATTGTTCTTAGCTAATAAAACACTAATTTCAATAAATATAACTCCAAATTAATATGGTACTACGACATTCTTATCACACCAAACATCGCTAACGGCGGTTCTTCTGTTTTATCCAATACAATTGAAATGTCTTATTTCTTCAACTGCAGAATTGAAGAATAGTCAATAGCTTGTATGTGGTTTCATAATAGCAACACTGTTGACAACATTCGTGCAGATGTACAACACAGGTTCCTGCTTCGAATTTATCAAAAATACCTGTTTGAGTGGGAACACTAATGTTCTTAAAAGGACCCATTGGTCTCTTGCGTGTTTCCGTTGTGTAGTTCATAACATTCCTTCTGTGTGGAAAACAGATAGTGTCTCAAATGAGATTAAGATACTTTTTAAATGTAATCTCGACCAACAAGTGTTATTAATTTAAGCACAGTGCCATTGCGTGGCAGAAAATAATAAGACTCGGTGCAATGTTTAATCAGGCGTCTCGTATATATCTGCCAACTCTTGGGTCATTCCGGCTCCAGGTGAATTACTTTGAGGCCGTTATGTTGTCGTATTGTGGTGGCAACAACCACTACACATTTTCTCGATTTTAATTTCTGACGTTTAACTTGGCCCGCAAAACAATGTGAATATTCCTGCCAAGTCATCAACGTGGTCAGCAAAGTAACAATTTTAGCAAGCAAAACAACAAGGATAATATATAACTGGTAAAACTAGATTACTAATGCTAGCCAGGTTATATTCAACTTAATTATTGTATGTTATAATTACACTATTTTATCATGCATATTATGTTTGTACACACATTCGACTTCTTCTACTCCTTGGTCGCTTGCAGGGGTCACATCATTCGGTCGGTTCCGCCATCTCGACAATACGTCAACGTGATCGTTTCTTGTTTCTTCCTTTGTCGATTGTTCATCCTTGCCCTTTCAAACTATCCCATGATAGCGTTTCTCTATCATGATGTCGGTCTTCCATTTCTCCTACCGGCCTCACTTGCTTTCGTTGTCAGTCCGTCCTCATTCATTCTCTGTATATGACCATCTGGATCTGTTTTAACTACGTTCAGGTGTCTTTTCATTCCATCTCTTCTCCCTGTTTCCAAATTTTTCTTCTATCTACTCGTGTCACTGAGCATGTTCTTCTGATGAAGACGTTCTCTCGAATCTGTAAATTATCCTGTCTTTGTCAATGCCATTGTTCACAAACTATAAACAAGCTGGTACCACGTACGCTGTTTTTTTTAACTGTTTTGATGCAAAAATAGCGCCCCGGTTTGTACCAATCTGCCCCGCTGCGGCTGAACGCTACCACTACACGCTTTTGAAATAAGGGATACACATCGCATGTTGATGCAAACTATTTAGGCTTCCAACGTGTGCTAAGGCGCAACATGTTTATAACATAAAGTAGGCCTGAGATGATGTGGTATGAGGGAATTAACGCGCTCGGGGTATCACATTTAAACAAAAAGTATAGTTATAACGATGACGTCGAGGTGGGCTCAAAGTCTACACAAGTGTCCTGATAATGTATAATGTGGTCAGGCGTTCTGCAAACACCTCGCGAAAAACGACCCAACACTCGTTTTTCATTGACAGACGAACGTAAGAGGTCTGTTATGCATCGCGGTCATTATACCGGAACGCAATTCAGCGATTGCGTGCCGTCGCATCCGGTGGCGAGAAAGAAACAGACGAGTTAATTAATTTGGCGTCTCCTCCGTATCAGTTAGCATTCACTTGTTAACCGGTGCACGGATCAGAGCTGGGGACCGTTTCACTACTATAATGAGTTCATAGAGAAATCCATCATTAAACAGAATTCGTTTAAAATTCAAAATGCTGCCGCAGCCGTATCAGCGAAAACACTGAAATTCCGTGTCATATCGGCGAAAGTGTCCCGGTGGTGCGTCGTGGCGTTGACAGTTATCAGTCTACAAGATCACGGTTAAAGAGGGAACTTGATTTAAAGACCACAATCGGGCTTACGATGTCCCAGGATGTTGGTGAAACGGTCCCCTCATCTGATCGCAGTTCAACCTCGGTTACGTATTGATTAAACAATAGTGTTTCCTTTACCTGTTCAAAGACGATTAGAGGTCTAGTGCTTGCTGGAGAATCGCCAGAAATGTCGAGGTCCTTTTGCATACGAACACAAGAAAATTATGGCGTAATGTCGACATCAATAGAGTCGCGTCAATAATTTAGTAGTTGTTTTTAACAGCACAACAGCAGTTGGGAATTGGGGCGGGACGTATGACGAAATAGATTGATTGATTGATTGATTTATTGTTTATTTAGGATCAACAATTTTAAAAAAAGTTGCGTATCGTGGGTATAACACGCGCTAAGTACATATACACACAACACTATTACGTTTTACACGCACCCATCATCCTATGTAACACACCATAATGGTGAACTGATAATATCCAATAATAATGATATACAAATATTCCAATCAAGTAGATTCCAACAAGTGTCTATCGACCTGCATTGCAAAATCAAAGTTTATTGTACGCAGGGCTTTCCTAAATTTCCTGTATTTGGGATGTTAAGTTAACTATGCGTTCAGGTAGTCGGTTCCATATAGATACAACTTTATTGCATAAATGTTTTTGTTACATTAATTAAGTTTAAAGGGTGTTGTTTTAAGTTTAAGTCCATGACCTCTTGTCGAAATGGTGGTATTTATAGCAGTGTTATTGCACGAAATGAGATTCCACGCATTATATTATATACCATTACCATATCATTATAAACTCGGCGGAGTTCGAGACTCTCTAGATGAAGATATTCTAGTGTTTGTAGGTAGCCACGATTGGCATCGAATTTAAAGCGGTAACAGACCCGGCGCGTAGGTCAGCCGTAGCGTCGCAATGTGCTTCACCATGGCTCCACAGGGACGCGGTGTACGTTGACGTAATGTGGGTGGAGCTGGTCAAGCAACAGGCGGATCAGGGGCGCATCAAGGCTTTGACCAACAGGGGACGCCGGACATTTTCAAAAATTGCAGTTTGTCAGACCCGTAGAAATGTTGATTACTGGGAGCTGCGATGTTACACCGGCAACCCTCTAACTGATGTTTACCGTTGAGCTACGTTGCTTCGAAACAGTTGACTGTTAAATGAAGAAAAACAACTGAGAATACTATGCTGTTTACTAGAATAACCTTGAGGAAGACACACCACTTATATTACACGGACAGCTCCTGTGTGATAGAGAGTCTGACGTCACCAATGTCTTCTCTTCCCAGTCCGTTAATCACTGAACATTACTTTAGTTTGTGTCGCTAGGTAACCTATACGTTTCGGCTATTCATTTGTATTTCTACGGAGGTTTTCTCAGATGATTATACCACCTTCAGTGAAGTAAGTTGTTTTTATGTATATTGTGACAACTGGTGTGCCCGTAGCAGACGCAGCAGTGAAAAACGATTCTCATCGCCGAATTTTCTTTGTTGCTGTAACTGGCAATGTTACGTCTGGAAAATGCATGTTATGGCGCATTATAACATGTGTTAAAAGTGTATCTCAGCTCCTGGATAGAAGGGAATACAAGAAACCAATACATGAGCTGACACATTCAAATATGTCGAGAAAAAAAAGCATTCCACGCGTTACAGCAGAGCCACAGTCAAAGAAGCGGTAGGTGTTTATTAGTCAAGCTTAGGGGCATGTCTCAACGTGTCAGCCGTAGGGAACTGTGAGATGTCATTAGAATCTTCCACTTTGAAGTACAATCTGACTAAACTAGTGGTGTGATACTGTTGATTGATGCTGCAAATGGTTACGTTGTATTGACTCTTTTAGATGAATTGGCCTAAACAGTTGTCTGTTACTTTCCTTTAACACAATAATAAAATAGTTCAGCACATCAGTCTTAACGCATATGTAATTACAGCCTAGCCGAGGAGAAAATAACAAATTGCCCCCCCAAAATATAGCAGATAACTATTAATAAGAACTGTAGCCAAATTAACTCATGCACCCATTACGTGTTAACTAAAAACAATAAAACCAATAATACGAATATCTGCCAATTAAATTTGTAATTATTTGGCAGTGTATATTGGATGTTACAAACCATTCGTTTGTTCATTGTTAAAATGCAACACACTAAGCTTGGAATGTGAACAGTTGTTTTGTGCGACAGAATCTGCCTGCAGGCCTTGCGTGTGGCCTTGAATTGGATGCGCCATGGTGCACCTGCTTACAAAAAAGGGGAACGCAAATAATGCCTGAGGGTCTTGTAAATGCAATTCGTTCTATAACAGCATTTACATGTATTAGTATAACTCCCTTATTGTTGTGGATGTCTGTCTCTGAGTTTATCTTGCTCTGCCTGTCTGTCTGCCTGTGTGTATGTATGTGTGTATGTATGAATGTGTGTATGTATGTATGTATGTATGTATGTATGTATGTATGTATGTATGTATGTATGCATGTATGTATGTATGTATGTATGTATGTATGTATGTATGTATGTATGTATGTATGTATGTGTGAATTTATGTATGTATGTATGCATGTATGTCTGTATATATATATATATATATATTAGTAGTCCTGCCTGTCCCGAAGGACAATAGGTTCTGCGCCTGAAGAGTCAATGACTGGTGGGGCAGCGTCTGCTGTGACTATGCTGACTTGAGTGACAGTCCCTTGCACAGTTTCTGCAGACGTAGTTCGATGGAAAAACTGGTGCGCCGTTCTCACGATCCCTTCGTTGTCGTCTCTTCTCCATCCACGTTGCGTTCCGTTTTTTCTCGCTGGTTTTCACCCGCTCACGCACTGTTGCGATCTATGGTAGCTGTCTCCCATGATGTTGTGTCGATGCTGCATGCCTTCATATCGCGTCGACACACATCCTTGAAGCGAAGCAACGGGCGGCCGGTGGGTTTGGATCCTACTTCAAGCTCACTATAGAAGATGTCTTTAGGGATTCTACCATCCTCCATGCGACATACGTGGCTGAGCCATCGCAAGCGACGCTCGCTGAGGAGAGCATACATGAATGAATGAATGAATGAATGAATGAATGAATGAATGAATGAATGAATGAATGAATGAATGAATGAACTGTATTTCAGTTACAAGTACAATATAGTGAACACATGTACAATGGATTATAAAAACAGAAAGAAAAAAAAATTGCAACCGTGGAGATCCTCTAGAAACCCCTAGGGGCTTATAGCGAGGACCACCAGAAATAATAATTTAACAATAGTTTCCTTGTTCCATAAAATTAAAGCATAACAGTAGGATAGTAAGTTCTTCTGGAACTAAGTGAATAAATCTTCTCATAGATGCAGTTAATGTATACACATACATTACTAACAATACGTAAATAGAACAGGTTGACTACTAATTAAATTGCACTCATTATTACATAATATATAAAGAATAAATTAACTAATTTTCAAGTCAAACATGAATACAAACTTAATCATTTATACCATAATAAAATTATGGTATGCTTATGGTTAATTTATAAGGTACGATATTTAAAAAGAAGAAGACTTAATGATAGTTTGACAATAACAGCACTTTGAGTTTCTTCTTAAATTGATTTATGGATACAATTAGTTGTAAGTTTTGAGGTAGTGCATTCCAGAATATTGGTCCTGAATAATTTGTTGTGAATTTCCTTATGTTTGTTCTTATTTGTTGGATGTAATATGCGTTATGGTTTCTCAGCTTGTGTTTATGTACATTATCAGTTCGCAATAACATTGATGACATATTATATGTGAGTTGTTTATTTGTTGCTTTATACATAAAAGTACCTAACTGATGTTTGTATATATCATCCAATTTTAATAGTTTTAACTTCGTGAACAGTGGGTTTGAGTGTGCAATATATTGGGATAATGTGATTATCCGAATAGCTTTCTTCGGTAGTATTTTTAGTTTGCTTAGGTTTGTGCTATATGAATTTGCCCATAGTAGAGTACAATATTGTAAATGTGATGAAATTAATGCAGTGTAAATAGTTTTCATAATGGAGATAGGAAGAAAGTGCTTTAGTTTGTTTAGCATTCCTACATTACGTGCTATTTTATTTGATATACTGTCAATATGATTTTTCCAATTTAAGTGTTCATCTATAATTATACCGAGAAATTTAGTGAATTGGACAAGTTTTATTTTGATTCCATCTATTTTTATTTCAGCTTTGTCAATACTGTATTTCTTCATGTTTGTTGTGAATATAATAACATTAGTCTTTTTTGTGTTTAATGAAAGCTTATTGGTATGAAACTACATGAAGATTTTTTTTATTTGCACATTTACTTCTTCAATAAGTGTGTCAAAGCATGTATGGGCATGAAAAAGACTAGTGTCATCTGCAAAAAGTGTAGGATTTAAAACATCCGATACATATTCAATATCATTTATATATAGGATGAAAAGTAATGGACCTAATATTGATCCTTGAACTCCGCATGATATTTCCTTATATTCTGATTCAGTATTATTGCTGCTGGGAGTGTTTGCCTGCTTGAGCACTTCTGTATTTGGGATGCGATCCTGCCATTTCACTCCAAGAATGCGCCAGAAGGAACGTAAGTGGAATGTGTTGAGACGACTCTCCTGCCCTGTGTATGCTGTCCATGTCTCACTGCCGTACAACAGGATGCTGACGAACAGGCTTTGTACACTTGAACCATGGTGTTCAGCGTGACTGCACCGTTTTCCCATACCCTCGTGGTCAGCCTGGTCATTGCAGAATAAGCTTTACCTATAAGTTTGTTGATCGCAGCATCAATGGAAAGGTTGCTTGTGATAGTTGAGCCCAGGTAGGTGAAGTCATGGACAACGTCTAAGGTATGCTCGTTGATGTTGATGGATGGAGCATTGCGAACATCCTGGCACATGATATCCGTATTCTTAATGCTGATGGTTAACCCAAATTCTTTGCAGGCATCCTCTGGAGGCTTTCTGCAGAGTGAGATGTAAGTGCAGCATCATCAGCAAAAAGAAGTTCTCGAATGAGTCATTTGCGGATATTGGTCTTTGCTTTCAGATGGGCCAGACTGAAGAGCCTACCGTCTGATTTGGTGTGAATGTAGATTTTATCTTCAGAGGTTCTGAAAGCATGCGATAGTACCATTGATAAGAATATATATATATATATATATATATATATGTATATAATATAAACACTTTATATATATATGTGTGTGTGCGTGTGTGTGCGTGTGCGTGTGCGTGTGCGTGTGCGTGTGCGTGTGCGTGTGCGTGTGCGTGTGCGTGTGTGTGTGTGTGTGTGTGTGTGTGTGTGTGTGTGTGTGTGTGTGTGTGTGTATGTGTGTGAGTGTATATATATGTGTGTGTGTGTGCGTGTATTCGTGTATGCGTCTATGCATGTATGCATGTATGTATGTATGTATGTATGTATGTATGTATGTATGCATGTATACATGTATGCATGTATGTATATGTATGTATGCATGTGAGTATGTGTGAGTAATACTGTGTATGTATACATGTATGTATGCATGTATGCGTGTATGTACATATGTACGTACGCATGTATGTCTTGTCTTAAGAACATTATATTAACAAATGAGGAACAGTCAACTTCAGCTTAACAAGTAATCCACTACACTCGCTCTCGTCACCCTTTACTCCAGTGTCACATGTCCGTAGATGCATCTGAACAGTTTGTCAGCATATCATTAGTTGGCATTTTCTAAAGCGTGTGTGCGAATCAGTCACAACAAAATTCACTTTCAAATTCGTGCTGGATTTGTTCTAGCTGTATAAGCAATTTCTTCGTCAATACGACATAAGAAGATAAACTGTGCGACACAGTATCCAGCTTGGCACACATTTTACGGGGAGTAAATTATTCGCCACTGGGCCGCTGTAACTTCAGCTTCTCCGCTGTCTCGGCTGAAATTATGATATCCGAAGACGGTGGGGGAGGGACGGGGGGCAGAAAACCATATGTCTGCCTTCCAGTTGCACAAACCTTTCACAGTCGACAAAATGTGCATTAATCGTCTCGTACAATTTACATTTCCACCCGCCATTGACGCTCGCCACAAAAACAAACATTCACGCTCACATTTAATGGGAGGCAGACCCGTATGTCTGCCCACCCGGATACATTCCAGGGGCAGCTGTTCTCCCTGCCCCCCCCCCTGTTTCCGGTTTAATTCCAGATAAATTGAAAAAGTTGCATCGTCTGCACTGCGCGGCGCCAAACCTCCAGTAAGCAGTTAGTTTGTGCACAGACGGGCAAACTAAAGTGTCTTTAAAGTAAACCGAATTGAAAGAAAATAATTTGTTATTATTTGTTTCATGAAGGAAACGACGTTCCACCCATATATGTCTAGCAAACCGAAGCTGAGACTGTAGCTGAGACAAACGCAGTAGACATCTCAAGTACGAGCTATATGGTAGGGAAAGTGCGCGTTGATGCAATCATATCATATCACACGAAAACAGGAAATACCGCTTCGTACACATTACGTCTGTGCAGAAATTTCTACATATGTGACAACTACTTTGAACAAGAAATGCTCATGTGAACGCTTGCCAACTAAATACGACTCTTATTCATCCTTCAAACTCTGTGTGGACATTGCTAAACCGAACTTGCTCTAAGATACCAATCTCTGGCCTGCTGGAACCAAGACAGGACGGTACTTCCCGCCTAGGAAGCACACAACAGTGCTTACGTACGGAACAGTGCTTCCGACGTGCTTAACATCTTAAAATCCTGTTATATACTTGCAGTGCAAGAACATTGGCTCTCTGAACAATGCCTTTCCTACCTCAATTCTGTTCAACCTGGTTTCAATGCCAGAGGTATTAGTTCTATTGATTTTTGTGATGGTTTGAGTGGACTCCCTCATGGCGGGCTTTGCTTTTTATGGAGACGTTGACTCGACCCATTTATTGAACCTATAATTTATGACGATGAGAAAAGACTCTTTGGTCTAAAAATCATCGCGTCTAATACCACTATTCTGATTCTTAATGTATATTTACTATATCACAGTGATGACAATTTCGATGAACATCAAGTTTTTAAGCACGATACAGGCTATAAGCGATTCACTTGAATCAGCAAACATATTCATCATTGGGGATTTTAATGCGGAAATTAACAAGCCCAATCTGTTTTCAACACTTCTCAATGCTTTTATTACTGAATGTCATATTATTCCAAGTGATATTAAATGCTCCCTTCCGATGTTTTTATTTATGTCAGTGATGCTCATAGCTCAAGGAGCTGGCTGGACCATGTGTTCAGCACTCACTCCAATATAGTAATAGCTATAAAAACTTCTGGAAAGATATAAAACAAATTAACAATGCCAAATTGCCAAACCCTAGCAATGTTGGCGATGCATGTGGTGCTGAAA
>CM034538.1:21382377-21437377 GCA_020002185.1 Paraescarpia echinospica | reverse complement strand
AAACAATGCATTATTGCAATAACTATTATATCGTTGGTAACAACATTATCACGGGTTGTTCCTACAGTTAATGCAATCAACATTGCATGGCCTGTGGTGGCACCAACACTGCTGCTGTGACTTTCATATTACCTATATGAGTAGGTGTGCGCGTGTGTGTGTGCGTGCCTGTGTGCGTGTGTGTGTGCGTGCCTGTGTGCGTGCGTGAGTGCGTGCGTGCGCGTGTTATATGTTTCCGCCTTGACGATTTGTATTGTGGACGTCAAACATTCAGCGGTTCATTTACGACCACTCAGAAGAAGATTAACGCTTTTATTTTTCGAAATTCTCCGTAGTTTAAGAACTCTTGTGACTTAAAGGACGTGCGGCACGTTACACCGATGTTCAGCATTTTCTGCGATTGTTCCGAACTACATAAACCGTTTCTCGATCAGTTGGGGACATGTTTTGGTAAAAGCCAGCTACGAATATGTCGTGTGTCGTGAAACCGTCTGATGTTTTATGCGTCTTTGTATGTAGCGCCATCCGCAGGAAAGTCATTTTTGCTAATATAAAATTTATATATATATATATATATTATGCTGCACGATTTGATAAACTCAGTTACACACTATTGACCAGTATACCAGTGCTCCACGAAGTGCGTGTTTCAGACTGTGGTACCGTCACCGAAGTCGACCCAGCACACCACCGCACCTCGTCCTCGGCTTTTTGGACTTCGTACCAAGCCACTTGAATCGAGGTCACAAGCGACCTCGCTTTGAGTCGCTGCAGCAGATCATGGATAAACTGAACGACAAACTCCGAGAGTTCCCGCTCCCAGGTAGGTCAACTTAGCGGAGGATAAGAAGAATGCACTGTCTATATTTCGCCAAGTCACGAAAATAAGGTGGTGCCTCGTATAGAACACATTAAAAGGAGGCAGTCTGTTCCTAGTTTTTTTATTTATTAATTAGTGTTCTTAAGACTGTAATAACTACGTTGAATGCATACCGCCAAATTGTGTTCAGTAAGAAAGAACGTTCACGATTTTGGAAGATATGCCTAAGGAGTGGTAAATGGTAAACAAAACATCCATTTCCAAAACAAGCTTTATTGGCAATAATGCTAGGCAGGCTGAATTGACCGCAATACCCTTTGATGTTCAACAGTTTCCCAGTTACCCACGTTCAACACGACTTCGTGTTACAAATTACTACACTGGCTAATTCAAGGTAGAGGAACATACTATCTCCCTGTAAACTTTCGGGGTTCAATGACGATTTTGCTTGTTTAAGTTGCGGTTGCGGTATCCATGCAATTGTTCTCGATAGGATAAAGGTTGTTTGAGTTAATATAGTACAAAACATATTATATGATGATTTACTAGACCACGAACGCCTCGCTACATAAGCATGTTAAACCTGCCGTGTTGGTGGATATCAACTGAGCGTACGTCGACAAGGTCAAAGAGTTGTGGTGGACGAGGATACGAGCGGTCATTCCCAACAGAGTAAATGGTCGAAAGAACATGATAAGATCGAGCCCTGTGTGAACACCGTTTCTGTAACCACAATTGACATGTTGCGGCTAATCAAATGCTGACCGTCAAATATGATGCAAAGGTCGAATATTCGAGTACCGTAGCAGGCTGGGAATGCCAATTTCTTCCGTTCGCGTTTCTTTCAACACATGAGGATCAGACCCAGTAAAATCTTAGGAGGATGTGTTGATGCGGTACGGGCAAATTGCACTGAAGGTCCATTCGTCACTCGACCAACTGGGTTACGCTGCGGGAAAACGTACCATACTAACGCCACTGGCGATTAGCTAAGAGCATCTCGCATCCTAGTTTTAATCGCGTTGGAAGGTGTTAATCACAATACAGGTCAAGGGCAACCTGCTTACCTTAATATCTCCACACGATTAACTGGTGCACGTAGTTTGTGTTACAGGAGATTATTTACATTATAGACACAGCAGATATTTTGTTCCAATATTTGTTGTTGCTGCTGCTGCTGCTGCTGCTGCTGCTGCTGCTGCTGCTGCTGCTGATGATGATGATGAACTAGTATGTAGAGTCTCATTTGCAAAAGATGTATTACATAATATAAATAATGTGGGTAGCTCTTCTCTTTTAGCCATTGACGAACTGCGCTCATTGCTTACTGTTTTATGTACGCAGTAACTTATATACACCGATTCAGTCGAATTGTAATTTTTTTTAGTACGAATAAATGTATTATTATTATAAAAGGGAAGAATCTTGACTTAAATAGGGTATTTTGAAAAGGTATATGTCTTACGTCCTATTCTAGGGTTTGTAAATTAATCCCTGAAAGTTTGAGAGAGAGAGGGGGAGAAAGGGACAGAAAGAGAGAGAGAGACAGAGAGAGAGAGAGAGAGAGAGAGAGAGAGAGAGAGAGAGAGAGAGTGTGTGTGTGTGTGTGTGTGTGTGTGTGTGTGTGTGTGTGTGTGTGTGTGTGTGTGTGTGTGTGTGTGTGTGTGTGTGTGTGTGTGTGTGTGTGTGTGTGTGTGTGTGTGTGTGTGTTTGTGTGACATAGACCGCACGAGCGAGAAAACGGGACAGCGAGAGCGATAGAGAGAGAGTGAGAGAGAGAGAGAGAGAGAGAGAGAGAGAGAGAGAGAGAGAGAGAGAGAGAGAGAGAGAGAGAGAGAGAGAGAGAGAGAGAGAGAGAGAGAGAGAACACGATGGCGTATGTGCAACGAATGTCTAAAGCTCTGACCCGTCCGTCCCACGCTAAACGGATTAGTGCACGATGCACAATACGTCTAAAACAGACGCCGCGGCCAGGACGAGGATGCACCTGAAGAAAGGCTGTGCTCATTAGATTCCTTATGGGGATTGTCCTGCAATATGCGCGGCAATCTTGAGGTTATCCGTGCATTTCAGGCTGCGGGTCAAAATAGGGATACACAAGTCAATCATGTTGTTCCTTAGTAGATTGGCAAACCACGCATACAATTTAAATTTTAAACATGGGATAGCGCCTTGTGTACGACTACGACACTTATTATGATAAATTATTATACACGTGTTTGGTTCAGTAAGTAATGGTTGACTGGCGACGTCACAGTAGGCTTTATCAGAACGTGAGCCACACAGAAGCTTTCCTTGTTAGCCTACTGGTCTAATGATAGCAACCTAGCCGCACTTAATTGCAATAACGTATACTTGATTTTGGTAACGACTGATTACTTGTGCCTCTATTAATTAAAAACAATGGGTAACATCACGATTAAGTTTGCTTACTTGAAAGGCATCACGTTTGTGCGACCTCTTACACTAACCTTTCTAAACCAGAACACTTTTTCGGTGGGATTTAATTAACGAAAATGGAGCGACGTGTTTTTTCTTGGCGGAGATTCTACAGCGGTAATTTAGTCTCAATCCCAGATGATTGTAAAAAAACAAGGCCACCGAAGTAGTGAATACTTGCAGGTCGTGTGGTTGGAGTTGACACGGTAACGGTAAAGCTTGCTCCTGAAGACTGTTCAGGCTTGATTGAAGTCGATCCCCTCGAGACGATGTGCATGGACGAGTACAACACCCACCAGCTGTCCTTCATTCGGCTATTCTACGTCAAAGATCGGCCTCGTTTTGAAACCATCGGTGAGTGACGTTTTCCCGAAATGCTCTCCGCGTAGACATATGTCTGTGTATTTTTAATAGTGATGCACAACAATGACGTTGCATTTGTTGTGTTCACGTGATCTGTACAGACACCAGCCGTGACCGAATTGAGTTCTATACATATTATATTGAGACACCAGTGAGTGAAAAATATTAATCATAATTGTTGTCATTGTAACTGTTTAACTCACTTTGATGCTATGTTTAAGTGGCTGTCACATATCAATAAATCATATTTGGTACTACAATGGCAAAATATGGAATTTTGTTATGACGGATTATTTTAAACAAATAAATATACATAATACAGTTAATAATGTCATAATATGCCAAATAAAGTGTGTGTGGCTAGATGATAGTACAACTAAGATAAACATTACACAACCGAGCGAGATTTGTTAATATATACTACAATTGAGTGAAGAAGAACTAAAAAAATGGGATCATTTCATACGTTTATCTCATAGTAACTTCTAAACATGTAAAAGGAAGTGGACGGCATATTAAACGTCAAATGACTTTAGTAAAGGTAATGAATGACTAGAGAATAGCACCTCAAAGTAGAAATTGTTGTCGCTCCCCTTTTACTCCCTGGAAGTCCGGCGTGAGACTCGCCTCGACACCGATCTTCGATTTCTTGTTTTATTTTTTTATTATCTATTTTCCCTTTGTTGTTCTTGCTCTATTGTCTACACCAACCGTCTCTACTCCCCTCTGTATTTCGCTGTCTTTCTCCCAATACTTGTGGATGCAAATAGCATAGATCCGACCCTAATGAATTCGTAACGCGTAACGTAGCGGTAGTTCTAAATCAATGCTCTACGGGTCCTACCGATCATCGCATTAAATATATTGCTGCATCACAGAATGTGCTAGTGTTTGTTCGATTGAATCTTAGCTTTGCGTACGCGAAGATAAATAATGCGTGAGACAATGCTGTCCATATCGAATTATGGTGTCGTTAACGTCATAGATGTACCTGCAGTGTGTCGAACTGCATCTATGGACAGAAACAAAGCCTATTTGACATTTAGCAGACTACTATAAATTATTCTCCGTGGCATTAATTTGTGGGAAATAATACTATTATTATCTTAACTAGTTTTTCGTAGTGAAAATCATGTATGCAAAGATGACAAGCGTTGTTGTTTATGACACATGGGGTGCGCATTTGCGTAGTTTATAGATCGAAAAAGGTTATAGAGTGTGCAACTACACGTTGGTAAAGATTGTCTGTGATTGTGCCCATTCACACACGTACTCATGTACGTCCGCACGCACGCACGCACGCACGCACGCACGCACGCACACATACATACACGCAGACATACGCACGCACAGATACACAAACACACGCATACACAAACACACACACAGTCTCTCTCTCTTTCACACACACACACACACACACACACACACACACACACACACACACACACACACACACACACACACACACACACAACACGCAAACAGGCATGAACCGACCAGTCACTGTTGGCTTGCAGGAATTGAAGACATCCACCCGGACGCTTTGGACGAGGGAGGCATATTTCGTCCCGCGTTGTATACTCCTTTCCCGGATCTTGTAGACGCTGTGGCTGCTTGGGTGCAGAAACATCCGGTAAGCCGTGGATAGGTGTGGAAGGGTGAAACACATACGTAACTACCGACAAACAAACAGCATGCGTATAGAGACACACCGTAGGAAAGACCACCGGACTAATGATAAACAGTTAGACTGGGTTGTGACAAAATACTTAAGATTAAAGACAACGGAAACGGGGGGAATATGCGTGTCAGCGAGAAAAGGATGAGGATAGGTGTGCTTGTGCGTGCGCGCATGCGTCCGTTTGTGTCATGCGCATGTGCGTATGGTTCCGTATATGCGTGCCTCCTTGCGATGGTTCATATGTGCTTGTGTGCACGCATGCGTGCGTGCACACATACCGTTCTCATTTCACAAATGTCGGTTTTATTTGAATTTCTCTAAACAGAAGACATAACATAAAAACAACATACAAATGCCTTTACATTAATCTACAGATTTCTACGTGCATTCCACCGTCGCGGCGTTTTGTTTCAGTCCGTCAGCGTGACGAACATACAGACGCTCAACACGATGCACAGAAAGAAATCAAGTGAGTAGTAGTCACAAATCTCATTCAATGCTTTCTCGATTGAACACGAAAAAAGACAGTCAACCACCTCACTGGCTTGAACACGAAAATGGCAGACAGTCAACCACCTCACTGGCTGAACACCTAGACAAACTAAGGGCCCAGTCACAGCTAATGCCATCGCGTTGCAACTTGCAGAATGGAAAATCGCCAAACATGTACCGGCACTTCACAAGAAGGGCACATGGAAGTAGCTGCATTACAGAAAGCAGCAAGTGCCGGCATGAATCTATCAGGGACCTTCATTGAAGACGAAATGGCAACGGCACTGAAATTACTGAAATGCGGAAAAGCCGGCGGACCTGACGGTCTATACCCAGAGTTCATAATTAACGCTGGAAGTAAGGCGACCAACTGGCTAAGAATATTCCTATCAACGTGCATGACCAGAAACAAGACACCAAAGCTGTGGAGACGAGCGGCTGTAGTGGCTGCCCCAAAACCAGACAAACCAAGGATGACCCCAAGAATTATATACCAATATGTAAGCCAATCGTCGACCGGCAACTACCAAACGAATAAGCTGACTTCAGACGCGGAAGGTTCATAACAGATCAAATGATTCTTCTACCACAAGACATAGAAGGCAATTTCCAAGCCAACGAAAAAGCCGGTGCCATATTCGTAGACGTAACAGCTGCCTAAGACAATGTGTGGCACCGAGGCCTCCAACACAAGCTACTGCAGTCCATGCCAGACAAACGAACGGTTAGCTTCATCATACAAATGATTTCCAACCAAAGCTTTGTACTGGAGACCAGCGATTGACAGCGAAGCAGACTCAGACTACTAAAGAATGGTGTTTCGCAAGGTTCTGTCCTAGCACTACTTCGCTTCAATATCTACATCTACGATCTGCCTGAAACAATTTCAAAGAAGTACGGATATGCCGATGACTTTGCAGTACAAACAGTGGTTCCATGTTGAGACTGGTCTCACACAAGACACGAACATCCTCTCCACTTACCTGAAACAATGACGACTGAAATTCAGCGAGAAGAAAACGGTCTCTGTCGTTTTCCATCTGCACATCAAGGAAGGTAAACGCGAAATGGATGTGTTTGTGAACAATACACATCTCGTCTGTCAAGCAGCGCCTACATACCTGGGCATCAAACGAAACAGGTCACTGACTTACAGACAACACCTGGAAAACTTAAGCGCAAAGGTAGCATCATATCAGCCGACTTGTTGGCACCACATGGGGAGCAAATACAAAGACACTACGCACCTCCACCTTGGCATTAGTGTATGCGCCGGCAGAATACTGTGCATCAGTATGGTTCAAGGGAGCACATACATCAAAAGTAGACACCAGCATGTACAATCCCCTGCGAGTCGTCACTGGATGCCTGAGACCAACCAGAGTGGAACAAATATCTGCGCACGCAGGCACTGCGCCTCCGACACTACGAAGACAGGCAGCTGTCTTGGCCCTGACCAGGCGTGCAGGAAGTTCGGCAATCTGCTCGTAAATAGCTAAGGTACAGCGCCTGAAGTCACGACACCCTTTCACGAACTTATGAAATGTCTAGGCCCAAGTGAAACAACAGCGCACTGGGTAGCAGCGAAATGGAGAGAGGCGTGGCTGTTAAAACCAACCTCAATACATAGCTTCATTCTAGAACTAGGTGTGCACTGTGCTGATTTCGACTTCATGCGAAAGGCATGGACGAAACTGAACCCCCTGCGAACGGGAGTTGGAAGATTCAAAACATCTATGTATAGTTAGCGACTGTGTGAAAGCGCTGCATGCTAATGTGGTGCGAACCAACAATCAGCAGACCACATTATCAGCCACTGCACTCTCTACGGTGCTCCAAACGATGAGACTGGCATCGCGAGTGGCTGCTCGACAACACACTGCAAGTCGAGGCTGTAGACACACTCGAGAAGAAGATAAGTGATAACATTAGGCAACTGACAAAAATCCTGCCTGCCTGCTGCACCAGTTGCACCTGTTGCCCTTGGAGAAAGCTATGTTGTCTATTCAAAAAAGGAACACTCAATACCGCAACACATTTTTAGCGTTAATTAATTATTCAAGAATTTATAGTTAAAAAGTTATATATTTCTTTCCGCTATTCCCACCAAACGCCTGTATGTTGACACTAGGTGTATTTGTTGATGAAGAAGAAGGAAGACCCGACAGGAGGACACCGACTTAACAAATGTAACATCACCTACTCAATGTCAAATATTATATTAAACAATTAAATTATAAAAAAAAAATAATAAACAAATATAAATAAATAAATAATATAGTTTACGCTGCGCGTTCTATATCTTCTAACACGCCGAATACTATCCACGTTGCTTGTGTATTTATCAGAAAACTGCGGCAGACATTTCAACACGGACTGCATGTTTGAGATGAGGATTGCGAGACGGTTCCGCGCTTTCTACGTGCGTGTCGGCTATACGGCGCGGTACACGGCAGCCCGCGAGAGGGCACCACTGGTCGGCATGCGCGCTCAAATCCGGTGCAAGACGTACGTGCCTGGACTGGTGCACTGCGGCTTCGAGAATGCGGCTGACGTGATGGAGAGAGTGCGCAAAGACCTGGCAGTAAGAGGTATTTTGTGTGCCAATGGCCGCTGACTCGATTGGCATAGAGTTCGCCTCGTGAAGAGTCCTTTGTGGCGACCGTTTCACACATGAAATTTCATACAATTTGAAAACAATGTTTTAAACTGGCGTGTATGCCTACTGATCAATGAATGCTTGTAACTGGAATAGTATAACATACCTCCTGCGTTAATTGACCAGAATATAAACACATAATACAAACATGGTTCCTGTCGTCTGCTGGCGGATCATATGATCTGTGATCGGCGTTCACAGAGCATTTGGTAGCTTTATTTTATATTAGACTTTTGTTGTAAAATAAATTGATCTCGATTTAGTATTAGGGTTGAGCAAAGTAGCGAAGTAAGATTTAACACGATTGCCGCCCATAGAATGAACTCTAGATGGCAGGTGGACAAGGAAGCCTTTTGGCTTATCAAGAGTCCAACCCTTTTTATTTATGTGTACCCCACCCTTTTGAGGTATGTGTCGATTTTTTTTTTATATTCACGTTATTAGCACCCACACAATCAGCAGATAATATTATGTTCCATTCAGTTAGAGTCCTTTGTGAAAAAGAAAAAAAAATTAATGTAATGTACACTTCTCCTTTACTGATGTAACTTCATGTTATTTAGTCCTTCTATCTTTCTTAACTGAGAAAAATATATTTATATCAATATATTTTCATAAGCATTCAATATTTTAAACACTAACTCATATCTGATCTCCTCTCAATATCTAGTGTTGTTAAACCACATTCTTTTAGGCGTATTTCGTAACTAAGATCCCTCAGTTTTTGTATAATTTTAGTCGCTCTCCTCTGTACTCTTTCTAGCAAATATGTGTCCTTCTTGCGATATGGCCTCCACGCTCGTATACAATATTCTAAATGAGGCCTAACTATTGTTTTGTACAACGGCATTTTAGTTATTTTCCTAATACGCTATATTTCGCCTAATTAATCCAAATATTTGATTTCCCTTTGAAGCTGCATTTCCGCACTGCTCTGAAACCTCCATATCAGCACTAATGGTTAAACCTAAGTAGTTTCTTTTACAGTAGTGTTTAGTACAGTATCCCCCATTGTACAGTATATGTCTTCATTCCCATGTCCTGCATGGAGGCATTTACATTCCCCAAAATTTAACAACATTTGCCACTTTTCAGATCATTTGATCATCCTGTCAAGATCATCTTGTAACTGCTGTTTACTTCCATCACGTTTAATCCTTCTAAACACTTTTGTATCATCCCCAATTTGTAACACCTTGCTTGTTATATCATCGTCCAAATCGTTGATATATTATATTAAGAATAATATAGGTCCCAATACTGATCCCTGTGGTACCCCACTCAAAACTGATTTCCAATTTGAAGCCTCCCCATCAACTACTACCGGTTGTCTTCTGTCAATCGGCCATTTTTCTATCCAGTTAAGTATACCACTTCCTATGCCATGGGGCTTTAGTTTAAGCAGTAACCTTTGTTGTGGCACTTTGTCGAAACTTTTTGAAAATCTAAGTAGATGATATCTACTGGTGATCCCTCGTCTACCTACTAAGTGATATCTTCCAAAAAAACATAACATATTTGGTAAGCATGACCTCGCTTTTAGTAAGGCGTGATGTATGTTTGCATACGTGTTTTTCATTTCCCTCCATTCCTGGCATTACCTGTTGTTTTTAGTGCCTTTACATATAAATCTTGATAATTCATTGTAAATAAAATGTTGTGCTAACTAAAGTAATGTCAAGCACACTTTGTAGTAGGGTAATATCGGGTATAGTGAGCACCTCAACTTAAATTGCATATATTTTGAGAACTACTTATTGGAATGTGGTCAGGTAAATTTTTCTTAGGAACAGTTCCATTTATAATATTGAAAGGTGGCACAAAACAAATTAATTTATGTTTAGTATTTTAAGAATATTAAGAAATAGACTTGCACAAAAGTGTTCATATTACCCGAAGTATCGGTAAATATGAGTATATATTTGCAATTGCTTGTTGTTCGGGTTAAGATATGACTGTTATGATATGTTGGTGTGATTTGTCCAAGAAATAAAAAGTAAAATAATCATGAAGATTGTAAGGACTGTGAATGATGTCTTTACTAACATAACATCTGTAACATGAAACACTGTTACGCAGGAAAATGTCTTGAAACTTGTAGGCCTTTTTATGTCGCAACTGACGCTGTTGAACAAACAAGTCCCACTTAGACACAATTGTGGCAGGTAAATGTGTCATCATTAAGAATGCCACACTCTTCGGCGCATGATTAATGAAACCATGACGGAACGGATCGCACTGAATCCAGTCCTCCTTGGTCTTTGCGTCACTTTTGTTGCCAAATGAACCGTCACACTGACCACAAACATTCTTAGATATTTCAGTCCCTGTCATTTTCTTCTCCGAGTTCTTCATTGTCTTTATGACGTTGGATATCTTCTTCTTTGCATCTTAGTTTTCTTACACTTTCATCTTCTTAGTATATTTGCCTTCTTGATGTTTCATCTCCTTCTTGCCATCTCTGTTTTCTTGAATTTTCTTCTTTTTGGCATATCTGTTTTCTTGAGTCATTGAAGCAGCTAATTTGCTTGCCTCAATATTCTTTTTGTAGTGAGAACTTGTCATTATTTCAGAATGAGCAACTTTACGTTTTCTTACTCGGCGATCTTTTACTTTAAGGCTGGTAACTTTAGGCGTACTAATAACATTGTCAAAAGAAACCAACATAGCTTCTGCATTCGCTGTTGACGAAACAGCACTTGTGCAGTTGTGGACGGATGGGGTTCTGGCTGGGCATCAGTTGAAACAGTTAGACTGATATATAACAAAAAGACATAATGTTTGTGTAATTACAGGACATCTTCTTAGAGCTCGTGTTAGTATACAACGTTGTTTCTAAGTATTGGCATGTGTAAAATTGTTCTTCCGATAGTTTCAGCCAGCAGCGTTAGTAATACAAAATTGCGAAGACTTGAAATATGCCATTCGCATTATCCGACAGGTGGCGTTGTATTGCACGCGGAGACAGTGGCTCTGCCAGATTGGATCACCAAAAAAGAATTGCAGGAGAAGGGAGACCGGACGTTCTTTGACGGCGAGTGGTACTTCATGCCCGACCAGGACGGCAACGAAATGGGCCCGTTCCGTCATACACTACTCTATGCCGTCAGGTACCCGCGCACATACGCATGAACACACAGATGCACGCACGCACACACACGCACGCACGCAGGCGCACATGCACGCACGAACACACGCTCACGCGCACACACACGCACACACCGATTCACCCTTGCACCAGCTGACGTTAGTGTTGTGTTACAAATTGCATTTTGATTGATTGAGCGAGGGTATCGTGGATGTTGAAAGCGTGTCACAGTTTCGTTCGAGGTCACAGTGTATGCGTGTTCGCTGTGAAAACGTAAAGTTGCTCATGTCCTTTAATTCTACCATTTTCCTAAGGGGAAAACTTTCTTATATCAGCATGCATGTTCACAACCATTGACGATCTTTGAAAGTTTTATTTCTTTTTAATTGCCTTTTATCTATGGTTGTTAAAGTATACTCTTTGTGACATGACTTTCCGTTGTAGGATATACTTCGACGCGGTGACAACTCCAATAAGTCAACGTTCGTCTCTCTATCAGCTATACAAGCATCGATGTTGTTCCTGCTCGATTTTGTGACGACCAGCTCTACCATTTCCGACGTCTTCGTCTAATCACTCTTGCTCAAAGCAGGGATGCCTTGTATCAGCCTGCCAGGAACTGCTAGAAGCAGAGGCCGCGCATAGCCTGCACGTGTGCGTTTCATGCAAGTCCAACCACGTTCAATGTAATATGTGCAAGTGGAGACAAACACATTTCTGCATATCGTACCACAAAAAGTGATGAACTGGCTCACAAAATTAGAAATGTGGATAGTTTTTTTATTTGTATTTAATCGGCTAACTTCTTGTGCACGTTATCCGACCTGAGTTGTTTCTGATCATTCACCTGGACGTCCAATAATCAAATATTCGCTCAATCCAGTTAGTCCACTTTTGAGAAAGAATACCGATATTTTCCGTCGTGTGCATTGTACGTATATAATATAATGCCTGCTATTGAATTTTCTTAATTATTATTCTTTGCCTTGAGAAACTGTCGCACAAGCGATGGTTGAGATACACCATTGTCGCATTATGCAAACACGCATTCGTATGCACAACGTATTCGCATTCATCCATTATATACACGTAAATATCATAGACGCTGGTGTTGCGATCGATGCGAAACGTTCCGGTCACCATTTTGCAAATGTACCGGTGTGAGCCTGTGTCTGTGTGTAGTAGTTGAACGATTGTTTCTAATGATGATGAAGTTGTGTTCCGCGTAAAAATCACAACCGAAATCGCCAGAAGACAGAATGTCTTTGGACGTTTTACGCAACGTAATTACGAGACTTCGTATTTTATTGTTGCATTGTATACATTAATACGATAATGCAACAGATGTGGTGTTTCATTAAAGGGGCACTGTATATTTTGCGCTATTCCACGGCAGAAGTATTTTGTCGGGAACACAAGACAAGCGTGCGCTGCATCTAGTGATTGTGTTGTTGATAAGGATTTATTTATTTAGTGTTGTTAGTTTGCAACAGTATATGTCATAAATAAATTGTTATCAACAACACAATCACTAGATGCAGCGCACGCTTGTCTTGTGTCTCCGCAAACATATCACCTGCACGCCATACTTCTGCCGTGGAATAGCGCAATCTATACAGGGCCCCTTTAAGTAATCGAATTGGTGAAAGTTATGTGTAGTTTGTGTTTTTATTGTGTGTAATTTTTGTAAATTTTGTTTTTATATTTGTTTTAGTGATAATAAAAAATACAGTTTACAAAGTATCAATAGTTCGTATATATTGTTATTATTAGGTCTATCTGTAATCATAACGATAAGTTTTCCGCTGTTTTTATGTCCATAAATGATGCAATTTTGCTGTAGGCATCTGTATAAAGTTGCCATATATAATGTGAGGGGCATTATGACATTATTACAGTAATGCGTGTCTTCCACCCTTCCCTATAGCAAGGCAGTCTGGAGGGTGCCGGTGTGAAATAACGTTACCGGTGTGGTATGCTGTTAAACTGACTTGCAAAAATGCCCGCCACCTGACGGGATGACTTGATAGAAAAGAGTCGCGAGCGTAATATTTACCTAATATCAGAAAACACACAACATCGTTACATAAACATCATAACGCGTTCGCGTCTACTCCATGTTGCCAAGTCTATGACGCAGGGGCCTTTTCCCCGACGTTTTTTTGTGCGCACCTAGTTCCTGCGATTGTTTTTGGTACTTTTTACGTATTACGCGCTCATTATGTTTTATGTATTAAGTGCACATTACGTTTTAAGTTCATAGTCGTTAAGGAACGAACCGATTTACCCCCATAACGGTGACTTGACATAAATGGGGTGTTTTGAAAAGGTATAGGTATTACATCCTACTTTAGGGTTCAATAATTAATCGCTCAAAGTTTGGCGCTCGACGCTCAAGCCGTCTAAGAGGGAAACGTTAAGATACATACGTTAGGTCGATTATACTTAGATGATGCTGGTTGTCGCGGATTATCAAAATTCGATTGGCATGTATTGACGTACACATCGGCACATTCGCGAACGGTACCGCGAAGGCACTTGTGTCATTTACCCTTCGACTCATGCAAAGTGGAGAGCAGTAGCCCAGCGGTAAGAGCTTCGGACTCTCGACAGAGAGAATCCGGGTCCGAATCATGTGCGGCGGTGTCGAACCTTGGGCAAGTTCGTTTACTCTATTTGCTTCAGTTCACCCAACTGTATGAATGAGTACCCGGCTATAGTCAGTGGTGGATATTTGAAAAACGAGGTAGATCTGCATGCAGTTGTTGACGGAAAGACCATTAAACAAGTGAACAGCTTTTTATACCTGAGCGGTACAGTGTGTGAGGATGGAAGGAGTAGTAAAGAAATACAAAGGAGGGTGCAAGCAGGAGGAGCAGCATGGAAGAGGGTAGAAGGCATTATGTGGGACAGAAAACTGAAGAAACGAATGAAAGGAAGTGTTGGAAGCCTGCGTTATACCAGCCTGTACAGGTATATGTGGGTTGGGAACACTAGCTGGCACTGACAGAGAGACAGGAGGAGAAACTACAGGTAGCATGAAAACAACTGGGTCAGAAGAATATATAGAGTAACGCGAGAGGATAGAAAGAAGATGCAGGAATTGAGAGAGGAGATTGGAATGAAAAAACACCTAAAGAGGAAAGTAGCCGGAAACAGAATGAGATAGGCGGGACATATACAAAGAATGGGTGAAGACAGTCTGCCGAAAAGAGGGTAGAAAGTAGAAGACGACGGCAGACGACGGAGAGGAAGACCAAAGCTGAGATGGAACGATAGCATAAAACGAAACCTGGGGCGGGCTGGCGTGAACAGCCATGAATGGATGGCCATTGCGGACGAGAGAGAGAGGTGGAAAGAACTGATAAGAAAAATAGAAGCTACCAAGTGACGTGGACCCTACCCGGCAGGGAGCAAGGGGGAGAAGAAGATTATCTGCAAAAATAACGATACGTTTTCCGCTGTTTTTATGTTCATATATGACGCAATTTTGCTGTAGGCATCTGTATAAAGTTGTCATATATAATGTGAAGGGCATTGTGACATTATTACAGTGATGCGTGTCATCTACCGTTCCCTATAGCAAGGCAGACTGACTCGGGATGACTTCGAAGAAGAGAGTCGTGAAAGTAATATTTACCAAATATCAGAAAACACTCAGCATCGTTACATAAACACCATAACGCGTTTGCACATACACGGTGTTTGTTCAAAGTAAGGAAGGTCGCAGAGAATATGAAGTCCACATCCATCAATAGGCCCTAGTCGTGACAATGTAGAATTGTCAATTAATTTTCATATTGCTATGCTATTGGCTTGAGTGTAGAAATAAGCATTATTTTGTCTGCGTCTACATGTTGCCAATGACGCAGGGGCCGTTTTTGCTGGGCACGCCTGGTTCCTGCGATTGTTTTGTGGCCTACTGAAGGGTTCATTGATTAATCCCTCAAAGTGTGAAGCTCGATGCTCAAGCCGTCTAAGAGGGAAACATTAAAGGGATTCTTTGAGAATTTTAATCTCTTTGTAATGTACGCAATTATTAGGTAATCCTGTTAATATGATTATTTCATGTAATTCTATGCCTTTATTTCATAAGAATTATGTTTTATTAATCACGAATGACCCTGACAATATATCGAAAAAATAACTATGCGTACGCGGAGTTTCTACTTTGGGCCCACCTTCACAATCCGTATAAGGCATGCTCATGAATATTCGGGAATGTCCGTCAGACTTCGATTAGCTACGCCGAGTTAATAGATGCAACAAATACGTCATCAACATGTGTGTATTTGGATTAGCCACCGCCATGCGAATGAGTCGTGACCGATCAAATTATCAAAATGAAACGTTGACCAGCTGCTGTTTATGTCACAGATCCAGCAAAGTAAAGAAGGAAAATATATGGAATAAACGGAGAATGAACATAGCAACAGTTCATGACAGACGGATTGATTTAACACCACCTCTGTATGCACGAAGCCGCCGATGGCGACGCCGATGTCATATTGAATGACTGGCACTGTTTTGTTGGAATATAAAAACTATGGTACTATCATGTTCATTTTTCACTAGGTACATCTGGCTATACATTTTGAAGTGAAGTTTTATTGAAAAGTTTAGAAGCCGAGAAATATTCAATAATGAAACCATTTTATTTGCACCATATATCCAGCTGCTATTTCCATAAGCACTATAAATACATTACACATCTTTGATGTAATCTACAGTATTAAAATAGGATAGGTGATTATGTACTTTCCTATCTACGTAAAGTTTACTTTTACTAGTTTTAGTTTTTTAAATGTAGATCTATTAATAGCACTGCTATGCATTTTGATACACAAAGCTATCAGATGCACACATCCACTTGAAACTCGAAGTGAAGTACAACTTCCCAGAACAGAATGGGGCAGAACAAAGTCAGACATCATCTTATGTCAGGTGACCCATTGTCCAATTAATGGCAGTGTTAAGTAGAGCTCTTCAATTTCCTCTTTCCATCAGCTCAGCTATTTCCAATGTTCCTGCAAATAAACAAAGTTGAATTTATGAAACTGAGCCTAAATATGAGTTAACTACCTCAATACTGTGTTAATTCAGTTTATATATTGGATTATGGGACTTATCACCAAGTGTACAGCTGGCTAAATTTAACAAGATTTAACAAGATTGCCATCCAGAGAATTAAGTCTAGATGACAGGTGGACAAGGAAGCCCTTTGGCTTATCGAGAGTCCAACCCTTTTATCTACATATATCCAGCCCTTCTGAGGTATGTGTCGAATTTATTTTTACACATATTCACACTACTAGCACCCACACAATCATCACATAATCTGTTCCATTCATTCACAGTCCTTTGTGAAAATGAGAACTTTCTTACGTCTAATCTACACTGCTCCTTTACTAATGTAACTTCATGTCCTCTAGTCTTTCTATTTTTCTTAACTGAAAAAAAACATATTCTATCAATATTTTCATAACCATTCAATATTTTAAACACTTTTATCTGATCTCCTCTCAATCTCCTGGTCTGTAGTGTTGTTAAACCACATTCTTTTAGGCGTTTTTCATAACTAAGATCCCTCGGTTTTGGTATAATTTTAGTCGCTCTCCTCTGTGCTCTTTCTAGCATATCTATGTCCTTCTTGCAGTATGGCCTCCACGCTTGTATACAATATTCTAAATGAGGCCTAACTATTGTTTTGTACAGCGGTATTATTAGTTCTTTTTCTTTATATGCTATATTTCGCCTAATCAATCCAAGGATTTGATTTCCTTTTGAAGCTGCAATTCCACACTGCTCTGAAACCTTCATGTCAGCACTAATTGTCAGAGCTAAGTCTTTTTCTTTTACAGTAGTACTTAGTACAGTTCCCCCCATTGTATATTCTACATATTCGTTCCCATGTCCTGTGTGAAGGCATTTACATTTCCCAAAATTGAACAACATTTGTCACTTTTAAGACCATTTGATCAACCTGTCAAGATCATCTTTTAAATGCTGTCTATCACCATCACTTTTAATCCTTCTAAACACTTTTGTATCATCTGCAAATTTCAACACCTTGCTAGCTATATCATCGTCCAAATCGTTTATATATATTAAGAATAATATAGGTCCCAGTACTGATCCCTGTGGAACCCCACTCAAAACTGATTTCCAGTTTGAAGCATCCCCATCAACAACTACCCGTTGTCTTCTGTCAATCAGCCATTTTTCTATCCAGTTAATTATACCATTTCCTATGCCATGGGCTTTTAGTTTAAGCAGTAATCTCTGATGTGGCACTTTGTCGAAAGCTTTTTGAAAATCTAAGTAGATGATATCTACTGGTGATCCATCATCTACCCACTTAGTGATATCTTCCAAAAAACATAACATATTTGTTAAGCATGACCTCGCTTTTAGAAACCCATGTTGAGATGGATTTATCAAGTTATGTTTAACAAGAAAATCCACCATGTGATCTTTAATTAGTCTTTCTAATAATTTACAAATCACCGATGTTAAACTAACTGGTCTATAATTATTTGACTTGTTTCTCGAACCTTTTTTAAATAACGGTATAATGTTTGCTTCTTTCCATTCTAAAGGAACCACTCCCTCTTCTAATGACAAGTTGAAAACTGTTGCAAGCAGTATGCTAATTTGTTCTACAATTTCCACTAATAGTTTGGGTGGAATACCATCCACTCCAGGTGATTTATTTTCCTTCATAGCCCTAATTTTCCTAGCTACCATTTCTGGGGTTACAATTAACTGTCTTAAATAGTCTGATTCTTCCCCCTTGAACTTAGCCTCTGGTACTGGCAATGAACTAGTGTCTTCTCTGGTAAACACTGAACTAAAATACTCATTCAGGTCTTCTGCCATTAAGAATTCTTCTGATATTATATTTCCAGCACTATCTTCTAGAGGACCGACCTTATCCTGAACTTTCTGTTTGCTTCGAATATACGCATAAAAACTCTTGCTGTCATGTTTTATATTACAAGCTCATTTATGTTCATAGCTTCTCTTTGAATTTCTAATTTCAGCTGTAGCTTGGTTTAGTGCTTCTTTATAAATGTTGTAGTCTTCGTCATTTCCAGTACGTCTATATGACTTCCACATCATTTGTTTATACTTAATTTTTTTAATGGCTTCTTTCAATAAATGTTTCTTTTTGGACCGTTTCCCGTGTTTTTTTAAGGGAACAAATTTGACGGTGATGCATTCAATTTCACTCTAAGATATTCCAGAATTCTGTTGCTGTCTTATTCTTCAGTGTGTTATTCCAGTCTATCTTTGCTAAATATGTCCTTATATTTTCCTTTCTGGAAATTTCTCCTGTACTGCTTTTTACTATTCCTTTCTGATTTTACTTTGATGGTAAAATGTATCTGGTTGTGATCACTATTCCCCAGTGGCTCACATATCCTGACATTGTCAACTAATTCATTCTGTGAAGACAAAACTATGTCTAACACATTCTCTCCCCTGGTTGGTTCTAGCACATGTTGAGAAAGGAAACTATATTGTACTAAAACTAAAAACTTGTGGTCCTCACTACCCATACTCTGTAGAGATTTCCATTTTATATGCCCATGGTTAAAATCCCCCAGTCCCGTTTGCTCACTTCCTTTATAGCGTTTTGTATTTTTTCATTCTCTTCTATGCTTATGTTTGGACTTCGATAAACAAATCCAACCGTTAACGTTGAGTTTCCTGTAACTATGTTACACCAAACAGCTTCTTCGCAATCTGCTTCTCTGTCTAATTTTATTTCATAAGCCTGGATAGATTCTTTAATATTTAAAATAACTCCACCTCCCCTTCTTCCTATTCTATCTTTCCTAAACATTACATATCTTTTCTGTCCCAATTCGGCATCTGATATATCGGTGGTTGCGTATGATTCGGTTATACCTATTATGTGAGGGTCAATATCTTCTACCATAATGTTTAGTTCATTTCTTTTGTTTACTATACTCCTTGCATTTAAACAAATACATTTATATCCAGCTACAGAACAGTTTTCCAGACTGTTCTTTGCTGAATTAGTTTTGCTGTCTTTATCTATGCCTCCAGTTTCAGGCTGTTCAGTCCCCCTGTGAATCTAGTTTAAATGGATGCAACCTGTCCCACTGTCAACAGATCGCAGTAGGTTCTCTGAGAAAACTGCTGCCCCTTTCCACTAAGATGGAGGCCATCTCTCATGTACATATCTTCCCTCCCAACAAAGTACCCCCATAAATATGTGAATCCCACCCCCTCTTCTTCACACATCTGCTCAACTACTGCGTTGATCGCCATCCTCTTGCAGTTTCTATACGTTGCCCCCCTTCCTCCCATTACTGGCAAAATTCCTGACAGAATAATCTGTTCAACTCTTGTCTTGTTTAGCTTCCTCACTAACTGTCTATACTTCTGTACTATCCCAGTTGTTCCCTCCCTGTCTGCATTATTTGTTCCTACATGTACCAGTATAGACCCTCCCTTGCCATGTCCCAATACCTTCTCTACCCTGTCAGTCACGTGTTCAATCCTAACCCCCGGTAGACAAACAAAGACGTCCTTCCCCTCGCTCAGTGTCTTGTCCGTCTTTCTCATAATGGAGTCGCCCATAAACACCCTCTCTTTCCTCATTGTCCCCTCAATCACTGCCTTAGCGTAGCTCCTTCTTCGGTTTGCATCTGTCTGGTTGATGTCTTTTCCCCTGTCGTCTTCTCTCCTGTCACATTCTCTTCCGAACCATTCTTTCCTGTTGCTTTTTTTCTTGTCACCTTTCCTCCTGTCAGCGTCCCTTTTATCGACTTCTCTTCTATCACATTTGCTCTCACTTCCTTTCGTCCCTTCATCTTTCCTCCCATCTCATTTTTGCTCATTGCATTTCCTTCTCTCCTCTCCCGTCTCTTTTTCCTTCCTACCTCCTTCTCTACGGTCACTTTCTCCCCTGTCACCTTCACGCTTGTCACGTTTTGTGTCGTCGATTTTCCAATTTCTTCCCCTCCAATCACCTTCCCTCCTCTCAATCTCCTTTCCTCAGTTTTCTTGCCACTGCTATTCTCCTTCAGTCTTGCAGTGTTCTCACCTCTCTCCCTGTCGTCCCTCTCCATTCGACCTGTCACCTTGCTAATGCCCATCTCCATTCCCTTCACAATATCTGTCAACCTAACTATCTCCTTCTGCAGACACTCTACCTTCCAACACCCATTGCACTGAAAGGTGAATCCTTCCTCCATGGTTTCTGCCCATGACTTCCCACAGCCGGACAATGCAATATCTACCCAGCTGTGGCAGTGATCGCACAAGTGTCGCTTTGCCTTGACTTGCCACTTGCAATGCGCCATATCCCTATCAGAATTTATTTAATAACTTAACTAACTTGGTCTTCTCTCTGTATCTGTATTTTGACTGGCAAAATGTCCTGTGGACACATCACGCCAGTGCGCATGGTGGCTCTTGTAGATAATTTTTTTACAAGTTGGGCTAGACTAATTTGGAATGAAGTCAGTGATGTACTTGATACAATGCTTGGAGGTAGATAATTCCACTCTTTTATTGTGACTGGGAAAAAGCTGTTTCCAAAAATGTTTGTCGAGTGCCTGATTTGTACTAACTGTTTATTATGTTTACGTGAACATCTGGTGTTGCGTTTGATGTATTGATCTAGTGGGATATATATGGGGTTATGTTCCATTTTATATAATATGCTATGTCTTTGGGTTTTTCTTCTTGATTGGAGATCTTTAAGGAGTTGTGTTACCGTTCCTGGCTCTCTTTATAAAGACTGTTTCCTGTTTACTACAGCACACTTTATGTTACAGATTTCAATTACACAGCCGACTATTTATCCTATCACGAACGCTAACATTACCGGTAGTGACCTAATTTAAATACAATCAATTGCGTTACGTTAGGCTGCTTTATTTATTTAGGTTAAGCCGCCCGACTATCGCCCTTGCTCAATTTTAACAACAATGCTACCTAATCAAAATATCTAGCAAGTACTGGCTTACACATATATTATCTTATGTCAGTAGTTTGATGGTTGTTACTTTATCTCCTATATATTCTACCACATAATCAGGTTTGTTAAATCTTGTTTACAACTTATCGAAGGCTAAGTTATCCTATTATCACTCACTATACTAAGGTGTTCTAAAATACTTTAACTAACTAACTTTAAGCACAACTGCTACTTAACATATGTTTACTGCAACTATATGAATGATATTAAGGCAAGAATAATACTTATCAATCAGTAATTCCACTTGTTTATCAACTTTTCTGCACCACCAATTTCTACGATCTATCTCCGCCAAATATAGCCTCGTCTCGATGTTCTTTAAATCGTGTGCCCAGTGCTCTCGCTGTTTCTCCTATGTAGTGTTGGTCGCATTATGGGCATTGGATGTCATATACCACCCCACACTTTGCTGCCTTGTCTATGTTGTCTTTTGGATGTACCAGCAGGGACCTCAGGGTGTTGACCGGTTTGTGGTACAGGAGGTATGTCGTAGGACTTGAAAATCCTTGCCAATTGTTCAGATAGCTTACTGATATAGGGTAGACCTAAGGCATGTTGTCTTCTGTTGGTTTCTTTGGTGTTGACATTCTCCTTATTTCTCCTTGGTTGTGTGGTGTTAAACATCCAAGGTTTGTAACTATTCATTTTTAGGACTTTCTTTATGTGCTCCACCTCTGGTTTTATCCTCCTCTTCAGTTACCAAACGTTCTGCCCTTTGGAAGAGTGTCCTCACCACTGATCGTTTGCGTTCTAATGGGTGGTTTGAATCCCAGTACAAATACTGGTCTGTGTGTGTTGCCTTCCGATATGCCTTGACCTTGGTTGATCCATCGTCCTTTAGACATATACATGTGTCTAGAAAGGCTAGGGTGTTGTCATGTTCTGGTTCTACTGTGAACTTGATGTTGTTGTCCATTGAATTCAGATGGTGTGTGAACTGCTCTACTTCACTCTCTTGTAACACTGTAAATGTGTCATCCACATATTTCAGCCAGATGTCTGGAGGGTGAGGTGCTTCTCTGATGGCTCTTTCCTCAAAATGTTCCATGTACAGGTTCGCCACTATCGGGACACCGGTGAACCCATGGCCGCTCCCTCCTGCTTGTAGAACACCCCATTATAACTAAAATATGTGGTGTTTAGACAGATTTCTAAAAAGTGGTGATCTGGTCTACTGATAGTTCACATTTGTCTTTCAGTGTCTTGTCCTTGTTTAATCGGTCCTTGATTACCGATACTGCTTCTGTCACTGGCATTGAACAGAGCTGTCACATCAAATTATACCATTTTTCTCCCTGGTGGAACTTCCAGGTCTTCGATTTTCTTGACAAATTGTTCGCTGTTTTTCACGCAATGTTCCGTTTTTCCAACTAGTGGGTTCAGAATTGTTGCTAAGTACTTTGCTGTATTGTACGTTATGCTGCCTATACTTGACACGATAGTTCTTAATGGTACGTTATCCTTGTGGATCTTCGGTAATCCGTAGAATTTTGGCACTGCTTCTGATGTGGGGTAGATCCTATGGTATAGGGCATCCGATAGTCTTGGTCCTTTTCCACTCTTTCATGGTGTTGACTATTTTATTTGTGTACGCTCTGGTGGGATCTCTTTTCAATTTTTCATAGGTGACGACATCTGCAAGTAGACCCGCTATCTTTGCATCGTATTCTGTGGCCTTCATAATCACTTCCTCTCTTCCAGTGATATATTCGATCTGTTCTGGTTGGATCTGTGTTTCTTTGGCTATATCACTTCTCAAACCGTCGGCCCTGTGTTTTTCGTTGATGTCCTTACATGCCAATTCTGTTGCCGTGATCAGATCGACAACGGGGTAACCGCAAAATTTAACCCTTTCTTCAACAGACTGACTTCGCCCCTGTCTAACTGCTCTGGCCGACTTGTTGTTGTTTTCGTAACAGTTGGTCATACTTCGTTGTTGCCTTTCCCGCATTTCACGGAAAGAGGTCTCTGTAAAAATATTGGACCTCGAGTAGAACTGGCATAGGAGAAAGATCAAGGAGGCCATTAACATAACAGGGGAAGCCTTCACTGAACAGAGACATTGGCCAGGAGCTCCCGCCAGTCATGCTCCAGCAGGTAAATTCAGTCTGCCGAAGAAAGCCGCGAGATGCGGCCAAAATTATACAGAAGCAAACAAAAAAGTTTCTTGAGAGGTAAATATACTAAACAACATCTCGTGTCCAAAACGTCCAATGGCACTGGTTCATCATGCAATTATTCTGTTTTGAAAATGTATTTTTTCTACACCTATGAGGTATCCATACCGACACGGGTGCATCCCAAACTTGTGGTTTAGCTAGTACATCGGTCAGGAAACCAACCCACTTTGTGGCTATCCGAAAACCGCGATTTACACCTACCTCCACTTGTGGCTCGCCTAAAAAACGACCTACAGGCTCAGGTTTCCTGGGGGAACCATGTCTGCCTCCAGCGAAATTCCTGGGAGGAGTAACCCATTCATGGAAAGGAATGCAGAGAGAAACAGACGAAAACATCGACTAAGGTGATCCGCGAAAACGTCGACGTTGAGCTGGCAGACCTCACATACCTAACGATTGACCCATATCAAAATGGAGCGTCTACGTTCCGGTTGACCAATGATGACCAAGTACAATTTCAAGTACATTTTAATCGATCAACATTATAATTATATTACAATGATAATTATATATATCGGATATTATCATTAGGGTGGGCATTCAATGCTTTGCATCACACAGACAAAACAGTACAAAACTAGTCTTTTGTATTCTGAAGACTCAAGTTAGATACATACATGGAATATAGTTGACATGTTCGTAAGAACAACTGACTACACATACAGATCATTTAAAAATACATGTACAATAATGACGTATTACAACCCCATAAACAGATCCTGACACACACCCCTGAAATCCGTCTCTGTGTATACAAAGTATCAGGGTTTTTTTACAAGTATTATTTCCATAAAATGTATCATCGTCAGGTTTTCTACCAGTCTGAATGCACACAGGCATCTTTAGTCAACCATTCTTTCAGTATACATATGCATATGTGATGTCATATTACCAAGTGTTATACTAATTGTGTACCACAATGCATCACATCTCTACCATTTCTCCCCAGAGTGAAAACAGACACGAGTTTTCAAATGACAACTTCAAGAGGACTGTGTATCACAGGTTTTATATGATTTTCAGGATTTCTCCCCAGCATGGGTATGGACCTGCGTCTTCAAATTGCCACTTGTTGAGAATTGTGCCCCATAGGTACAACATTCATAGGGTTTCTCTCCAGTGTGAATACATATATGTTTCTTCAATTGAACATTGTGTGAAAACTGTGCACCACAGGTATCACATTTGTAGGGTTTCTCCCCAGTGTGGATACGGATATGCCTCTTCAAATGATCACACTGTGAGAATTTTGCACCACAGGTATCACATTTGTAGAGTTTCTCCCCAGTGTGGATACGGACATGTCTCAGCAAATGACTAGTTGATGAAAATTGTGCACCACAGGTATCACACCTGTAGGGTTTCTCCCCAGTGTGGATACGGATATGCATCTTCAAATAATGACTGTGCGAATTGTACACCACAGGTAATGCATTTGTACGGTTTCTCACCAGTGTGGATATGGATATGCTTCTTCAAAGAACCATTTTCTGCGAATTGTGCACCACAGGTATCACACCTGTAGGGTTTTTCCCCAGTGTGGATACGGACATGTGTCTTCAGACCACTATTTCTTGCAAATAGTGCCCCACAGGTATCACACTTGAAGGGTTTCTCACCTTTGTGTCTGCAAACATGTACAGCCAAACTACATGTGTTTAAAAACCGTTTTCCACAAGTGTCACATTTGAATTGTTTATCCTCAGTATATGTGTGCACATTTGCAGACATATTGAAAATGGTAATGTCTCTAACTTTAGATTGGTAGGCTTTTAATCCAACGTGGATCCACACTTGCGTCTTCAAAGGAAAACAGCACGTCAACTCTTAAACGTTTTATCACAAGTGTCAATGCACATATATTCGTGGCTGTAAATTAGAAACCCAGAGAGAGGCGTAAAATACACATGCCACATCGGAATGGTTTCTCAAAAATATCTGTAAGAAAAGAATGTCTTCCACATTTGTTACACTGTAAAGGTTTCTCAACAGTCTGAGAAAACGAATGAGCCTGTCAGTTTGCTCCACTACCATCATAGTTGAACGGATTCACCACCACAAGAAAGTTGATGTCTACTCAATGTGAACACTGTGCATAGACTCATGTTTCTCTTGTTCCCGAGCTTCACGGCAAATATGTTGACACTCACTGACATGCTTCAATATCCTACATCGTGTTGGTGCATAGAATTGGACAGTTGTTAACAATGTGCGCCAGTCTTTGCAGCTTGATCATTTCATTGTAGAAACTTCTGTCATAGCTGTCGACACACAGCAGTCACCTGAAACAACACATAATAAATCAATAGATGTAGGCAACATTGATAACATTACATCGGTCTGTGTTCAGTCCTTTAAAATTTTGTCAATTCTATTCTGCATAATTATTTACATTCTATATCATAGTATGAACTGTATCTATTGAAATATCTTAGTTACAGATGTGTTTGAAACATCGTTTTTAAAAGCCAATTTTAGAGTTGAAAACCTGAAATAATGGCTAGTGATTTAGAATTAAGAATGCTGAAACTTTCAGTCCTGTGAAACAACAACAAGAAGTTTATTTTGACCCCAAAATCTAACAAATATTCACACAATAAACAAATCAGGTATATACATTCACACGAATAAAATATATATGTATACATAATAATGTGTTTATACACCATTTTTTTCGAAACCAGTATAGTAATTAATAAAAAATCATTTTATGACAAATAGGGGGTCAATGGCTCCGACTAAGACATATTGTCGTTATTATAGGAGCCACAGCAGTTGACAAATAATTTTTTTAATATAAGATGGCCTTTTAAATTATTGATCTATCTAAATTACATAATCGTATGAATGATGTATGGCTTTATAGCGATTGATAAAATTAAATTCATCCACTTTTTGAATATCTGTATTATCTATTTTAAGTGTAAGGGGTTGTATATCTTTATTGGGGAAATGAAAAATCATATATTTAGTTTTATTAAGTGATAGTTTATTTTTACTTAGCCACTCAACAACTTTGTAAAGTTCACTGTTTATTAAAGATTCAATTGTGTTATATTATATATTATTACTTAAATATGTTAAAGTACTAAATAACGTGGTATCATTATCAACTTAAATATGCTACTAGCTTGTGAGAAGTCATTTATATATATAATAAATAACAATGGCCCAAGGATTGAACCTTGTGGGACTCTAACTGCTATTGGAAGAATTTCGGACTTTGTTTCTTCAATTTCAACATACTGTTTCCAATTGTTTAAATAATTATTGAACAGAAGTAGAGCTGTATCGTCAATGCCATAATATCGCAATTTATTTAATAAAATTGTGTGGTCAATAGTGTTAAAAGCTTTAAAAAGATCGAAAAATATGTTAATAGAACGTCACTTTTTATCCATTTACATTATAATCCTATGTACTAATTCTAATGCAGCACATTCAGTTGAATGTGTAGGTCTAAAGCCGTACTTATTGTGAAAAAGCAGATTGGTACCATTAAAATATGCTGATAACTTAGTAATAATTATTTTCTCTATTACTTTAGTGATTGTTCAATGTAGAGAAATGGGTCTATAATTTCTTAATAATGTTGGAACATCTTTCTTAAATATAGGAATTACTTTGGCAATTTTGTGTTGGTCAAGAAAATTCCTGTGATTAACACTTTATTTATTAATATAGTTAGTGATTTAATTATTGCGGGTTCAATTATTTTTATTAATTTTGAAGAAATCAAATCCACAACTATTTTTGTAGGAAGACTTTGTATTGTTTTCTTTACTGTTTCTTCACCAATGTTATGAAATCTAAATATCGTATCTATGTGTTTATTTAAATAATAACTAAAATTTTTATTGCCATAATATTTAATATCATTTGCAAAAAACTTTGGAAATGAAATGAAAGGGTTTAATGGTACATAAAATTGGGTCATTTCTATTATAGCATAAACTACATTTCAATACCTTAGTATGAACAGTATCTATTGTAAAGTTTTGGTTGCACAAATGTTTTTTAAACATCATTGTAAAAAGCTAATCAGACTGAATTTGATGCTTTACACGGTTTCAAAAATTATGACTCTGCTACAAAAATTTGCAAAGTTATGGAGCATTGAACATGGTACAGGTCAAAAAGTGAAAATGAAGAAAACAGCTGTTCAAGCTTTACATTATATATATGTAGATGGACTGCATGGAAATATTACATGCATGACATTCAAATTGGGCACACAGTATGCAATGATACACAAGAAGTACAAATGTGCTGCTACAAAAACTTATCAAGTTTGGTGCTTAGCTAATTAAATCATTATATCTATAATGGTACAAAAGGTGTATTACATCAGAATATCTCATCCTGGTGCCTACAATGCCTGAAGCCCACTAAGCACTCACTCTCCCACACTGGGCAATAAACAACAGCCCAGCCCTGGCCACACCAAGACTGACCAATAATAAAACAATAAACTGTGGCCATGATCAAGTGACCACTCCAGGCAGTGGCTCGCCATCCACTGATCTAAATTCAGTGCCAGGCTGCTCAGCCACCCCAGTGATCCGAGATAGGGCATTATCCAGTTATAAATAGCTATAAGTGGCAGTTTTAAATAGAGATCAGTGTAGGAGGCTTACAGCAGCAGGGAAATAGTAGGAAACTTTAGCATTTTGGGGGGCCTTGAGAATAAAGAAATCAAATACATATTTCTTGTGAATAGTGACAGTACCCTAAAATACGTCTATGCAAAATTAGAGAAAAAGTTGCTGAACGATTTCTGAGATATGGCAGGGCCCAAAGGACTAAAAAATGGATCAATTAAATAAGTTTTATATTTTCACTGATAATTAATCTGATAATGTATTTTCAGATGTGCTTGATGTGTGCTTGGCTTCTTATCTCAGTCATTATTTGTGCAAAAGCTTGAGTCACTGCATTGGAAATTAACAAAATTATTGCAAAATTTGAGTGTAAAATTGTTAGGAGTGTAACACTTTTAGCTTGACATTTTAAAAATACACCATTTTGAAATTGCAGTAAACAAAAAATACCAACAGCAAAGTACACAAACAAATAGTTTTATCAATGTAGGATTATTAGAGAAACATTTGCTAGCTTTTGGGTAATGTGGTTTCACTTGTGACCAATATGTGACTCTATATAAGTATACGCACATGGTTTACACGCAAAGAAAATTAAGCTCCTGTTGAATTCAAGGTCCCATAAAACAGAATACAAGAATTTGTTTTCACCTGATGTTACTGATGTTTGCCAATTATACATACTGATGTTTTTTGTACTAATTGTTCCTCATATATTTATATTTGAAACTACAGGACTGTATTACCATTACCCCCGACATTTGTCAGGAATGTAACATTGCTGAAAGGCTCCCAGATTTAGACACATTGCTTTAGAATTACTTGTTGATATGCTCAGTCATTGTAGCTCCTATGTCTATTGCATGTAAGGGATAAACATGATAATACATATGCATTAAGGTGGTAGCTGGCATAATAGTGTTATCAGAATTGTAACATTTTAGTGGAATTCTAAGTCGTTGTATTAATTAGACAGCAGCATTGCCTTTGGTGTATTTTTACATAAATTATCACTTTGCCATAATAATATGATGAAAATGAATAGTTTAACCCTAACCCTTTAAATATATAAATCAGATACTTACAAAATTAACTTCCATTACACCTGTAAATAACTTGTTTGAAACAATAAAAATTTGCTTAATTTGTGGTATGCACATTTTAAAACAATCACGGTAATAAGCAAGGTGTTGAAATTTGCGGATGATACAAAAGTGTTTAGAAGGATTAAAAGTGATGGAGATAGACAGCATTTACAAGATGATCTTGACAGGTTGATCAAATGGTCTGAAAAGTGGCAAATGCTGTTCAATTTTGAGAAATGTAAATGCCTCCACACAGGACATGGGAACGAAGAAGTAGAATATACAATGGGGGGTACTGTACTAAGTACTACTGTAAAAGAAAAGGACTTAGGGTTAACCATTAGTGCTGATATGAAGGTTTCAGAGCAGTGCAGAATTGCAGCTTCAAAGGGAAATCAAATCCTTGGATTAATTAGGCGAAACATAATGTATAAGGAAAAAGAGCTAATAATACCGCTGTACAAAACAATAGTTAGGCCTCATTTAGAATATTGTATTCAAGCGTGGAGGCCATATCGCAGGAAGGACATAGATATGCTAGAAAGAGTGCAGAGGAGAGCAACTAAAATGATACCAAAACTGAGGGATCTTAGTTACGAAATACGCCTAAAAAATGCGGTTTAACAACACTAGAGACCAGGAGATTGAGAGGAGATCAGATAGAAGTGTTTAAAATATTGAAGGGTTATGAAAATATTGATAGAAATATTTTTTTCTCAGTTAAGAAAGATAGAAGGACTAGAGGACATGAACTTACATTGGCAAAGGAGCAGAGTAGATTGGATATAAGAAAGTTTTCATTTTCACAAAGGACTGTAAATGAATGGAACAGATTACCTGCTGATTGTGTGGGTGCTAGTAGCGTGAATATGTTTAAAAATAAAATCGACACACACCTCAGACGGGCGGGATACACATAGATAAAAGGGTCGGACTCTCGATAAGCCAAAGGGCTTCCTTGTCCACCTGCCACCTAGAGTTAATTCTCTGGGTGGCAATCTTGTTAAATCTTATTAAATCTATGTTAGATTTCAATCCCATTTATTTTTAACACTTGACAAATATAATGTCAGGAGTGTAACGGATTCGGTGCCAATATGATGTTAATTCAAATGCTCAATGTGTCAAGACAAGTTGTACAAGTGGTTCAAAATTGTTTATGGAAGTTTTCTTGTTACCAGGGAGGGTTCCATACTAGTTAAGATGTTCAACATTGATGATTACATTGATTAGATACTTAAAAAATTACCTTCTTTTACACAAAAAGTGTTTGAACCAATAGAAATTGGCTTAATTTGTGGTAGGCACATTTTAAAAACATGTGATTTGTGCCTTACTCAAGCACTTAGTATGTTGCATTATAGAAAACAATCATAGTTTGTTTGATTTCAATTACATTTAATTTTAAATAAATAAATATATAAATCAGATACTTAAAAAAATTATCTTCTATTACACCTTTTAAAACAATCACAGTATGTTAGATTTCAATTACATTTAATTTTAAAACTTGACAAATATAATGTCAGGAGTGTAATGGATTTGGTGCCAATATACTATGTCAATTAAAGTGATCAATGTGTCAAGACAAGTTGTACATCTGGTTTTAAATTGTTTCTAGAAGTTTCCTTGTTACCAGGGAGGGATCCATACTAGTTAAGATGTTCAATATTGATTATACTATTGATCATAGAAACTACTGTTACACAAATAACATGTTTAAAACAATAGAAAATGGCTTAATTTGTGGTAGGCACATTTTAAATACACAAGATTTGTACCATACTCTAGCACTTAGTATGTTGCATCATGAAAAACAATCACAGTTAGTTTGATTTCAATCATATTTAATTTTAAAACAAGACACGTAGAATGTCAGGAGTGTAACAAATTTGGTATGTATGTCAACTCAAATGCTTAATGTGTCATTGTTATTAAATTGTTCGACTGGTTTGAAATTTTTTGTAGAAGTGCTACGGTGATAAGTGTTGTGTATAAAATAATTAAGATGTTAAATGCTGAAGTTTATATGTTACATTTTTATTTAAATTATGTTGTTTTAAAAACATGTTTTGACCCCATAAAAATCTGATAATTTGAGAATTGTCACATTCATACGCCCAAAAGTGGTATTAAACTTGAATATTAAATGTATTTTATCATGGGAGAACAAATAAAAAGTGCTTAATTTGACTACATGGGTTTGTATAGCTGGTAATCAATATTTCTTAAACTAAAGCTGAGATTTTTTAACTTTAGTCATTGCCAATAAAAAATTGATAACAATAACAAACATTGAGTCAATATATTAAGTTTTGTTATTTTTGTGTACTACAATGTGCACGGATCATGCAAGAATTAAGATTTCTATCAGTTGATTTTTCACCTCTTATGTCACACTTGAGCCATTTTTTTTACCCAGGTCGGAAGCTATCGACGGTATCTCGAAGTCGAATATTAGTGGATAACATCCGTTTATCGCTCACATAAGTAAGTTGTAAGGCGAAGTAGCAAACGGCATGACTAAAAGGCGCAAGACCACGAACGACCACGCACGACGTAGTGTTGGTAACCAAGCGGGCTGTTGGTGGCACGTACGAGGCATGTGTGTGCAGCTCGCCAAATTTCAGATATGTTCTTCACATTGGAGTAACAAAATTCGTAACTTTTATCATAGCTTGTGGTAACTCGCTGGTTCCATTCACCAGGTGGCGCTACTGTGTAAAAACAAAATGCTCGTCCGGAAGATCGGATAAAATGCCTAAATTGTGTAACTCCTGGGTGAAATACAGACTCAATTTTTTTAATAATGCACACACAAACCATATATATACCATCAACGGCCAAACTATCTACCAACACATTATATTACATGGACGTGCGTGGTCGTTCGTCAACTTCGTCAGTTCGTGCGTGGTCGTGCGCCTTTTAGTCAAAACTCAAAAGGCTCATTCAGCATAACCATTTTATTTAACTGGCCTATATTATTAGGACCTTATGAACACGGTTTTACCTGCTTTTTTTATATGTATGTGTTCGTAATTTAATTCTTAATCACTTACGGTACAAAGAGGTCAGATATTATTTTTTGTATTATGTTTTAGGGCAATTTAATCCCATCCCGGGTGCATCAAAACCGCAAAGGCGACTTTCTTGCGATTTTGTGGACATGTCCCCGATCTTAAAGGGAATAAAACATCTATTGCTCGAATTCGTGTTACATTACATCCTGCTATCTATTTCCACGTCCACCAAGCCAAAAAATCCAATGAATTAGAAATTCCACATTTTATGGTGTGCATCCGGATATTTTCGAATATGCATATTTTTGGCGCGCTTTTTGGGATGCCGAGATGTGACGTCACTTATGACTCAAACTCGCATCAGGCCGACCCTTTCCATGCATTCAGAGCATGTTTACAAGTATAGCTTTTGGGTCGAAACGAGCGTCAGAACGAGTTATTATGCAATATTCCGACGTAATACAAACACTAGTCATCATAGAGGAACAACCAGTTATCTTACGGTTCCACATGAATCGATTTTTACTCAAAACAACGAATGCGAATGAGCCTACAAGTCGACTAGGTTTCGCCGAGCTTGGGCTCGTTTTCAGAATAATTATATCGAATGCAACCAACGGGAGATAATCTACACCAATAAACATACATAGCAAACATATATTGTATCCAGCTACATAAAGTAACGTGTATAATCTCATAATATCACTAGAATATCGATATATGACGGAGTTGTACAATTTATCATAACAATTTAAATCAGTCGGAGAGTTTCCGTTGGTCCCGCTAGCTTAGTGGGTAGGCGCGTTGGTGTCGTGTACTGGCCGTGGGCTGTGCGTACGACATTATAGAATGAAGATTCTCGTAGAGAAAGTATGAACACGTTTATTGTGACACAGGCGGAACTCGAGAACCAAAAGGAAAAGAGGAAACGGGGCATGGTAAACGGTTCCGCGATCAAGGATCTAACATTCCTCCCCCTTTAAGAAAACATAATTAGTATAATTATAAAAATGTAAACTTTTAACGCCAACGAGAGTCACTTATACGTATCAATGTCATATCTAAGATAGATAGTATGCAATTGTTTATAGTACTAATCTAGTGCTCTCGCGACTAGCTACAGCTACCGAAACATAGTCTATTCTGGCTATCTTGATATATGCATTGTCCGTTATGACAGTAATATATACTTTACAAGTTCAATCTGTCCGGTGGCTTCACCACTCTGTGTGATCTTCTCAGCGGTACTACCACGTCTGGTACTACACAGGACTGCGACCGTTCAACTGTTGGTCTTGAGATCACCTCTCCTGTGGCTGTACCCGTAGTCACGTCCGAGTTGCCAAATGATAGTGGTGGTGTCGATGGTGCTCGCTCGAACCGAGGTAGTACTTCACGCTCTGCAAGCCTCAGTGGAAGTTGAGGCTCTTCAATCCTCAGTGGTACCAGACGCTCTTCAGTCGACTCGATCGGCCTTCTCTCGCGCAAATGATCCTGGTGACGCTTCCACATTCTGTCATCCTGCAGACGTACCGCGAAGGTCAGCGGACCCAGCCGGTTCTCTATCACCGTAGCGACCCATTTCGGTTGTCCCTGAAAGTTCAACGCCCAGACATAGTCTCCTGTCATGAAACTTCGCTCCACTGCTCTCTGGTCGTGGCGTTCTTTGTCTTCTTCCTGTTTGCGCAAGACTCGGTTCTGAATGGATGGTCGTAGAAGATTCAGTCGTGTGCTCGGTGGTATCTTCAACACAAACTCTGTTGGAGCTCTGCCGGTTGTAGCTTGTGGAGTTACCCTGTAGCGTGCTAGGAAGGTGTAGAGACGATCTTCTAGGTTGCCATTTGTCTTCTTCAACCCTGCTTTTACAGTCTGAACGGCGCGTTCAGCTAAGCCATTACTGGATGGGTGACAAGGTGAAGACTTGATGTGTTTGATTCCGTTAGCTCGACAAAACTGTTCAAACTCCTCACTGGTGAAACAGCTTCCGTTATCTGATACCACTGTTTGGTAGACCCAAAATCGCAAACGTCTGTCTTAGCTTCGTGAGAGTTGCACTGGTTGTTGCAGCTGATACAACGTGTGCATCGATGTACTTGCTTACCTCGAACGGTCCCGCATAATCAATGTGTATTCGATGCCACGTTCGTCCCGGCCATTCCCATGGATGCAGTGGTGCCACTGGTGGTTGTTTGCTGTGTATTTGGCATGTCGTACAGTCCTTAACACACATCTCGATTTCAGCGTCCAAACCTGGCCACCAGAGGTAGCTTCGGGCTAACGCCTTCATCTTCACTATGTCCGGATGCGTCTCGTGTAGTTCTTTCAACAACGTGTCACGACCCTTTGGTGGTACGATGACTCTTGCTCCCCACATCAGCACCCCGTGTTGGACACTCAGTTCGTCTTTCCTTCGAGTGTAACTCTCCCACTCGCGTGGTACATCGCTAGGCCATCCTCCTTCCACGAACCGTAGAACTTGTGACAGTATCGGATCGGTTGCTGTCCATTTAGCGATGTGTTCTGCCGTGATGGGTGATACGGTTGTAAGTGCTAGAACCACTTCCTCCGGGACTGGTACTCGTTCAGGAGTGTCTGGTAGCGGCAAGCGACTCAATCCGTCTGCATGACAGATACTCGTACCCGGTCTGTACTCAAGATGGTACTGATAGTTACTTAGTGTTAGTGCTCATCTCTGAATGCGTGCACTAGCCATTGCGGAGATGGCGCGATCTTCCTTCAACAGCCCGATCAACGGCTTGTGGTCGGTCTGCAACGTGAAATCCCTCCCGTAAAGGTACTTATGGAACTTGGATATCCCGAAGACCAGCGACAACGCTTCCTTTTCCAGCTGTGCGTACTTTTTTTCTTTTTCTTTTGTGGAGAGAGAGCGTGATGCGTATGCGATATGCTTGTAGCTGCCATCGGGCAATCTGTGTGAAAGTACGCTTCCAATCCCGTAAGGAGATGCGTCACTGCTCAAGATGATCGGAAGTTCAGGGTTGTAGTGTACAAGCACATCTGAAGAAACGAGCAGTGCCTTAGACTCATCGAAAGCCTTTTGTTGCGTCGGACCCCACTTCCACTTTGTGTGTTGGCGTGTCATTTCATGCAGCGGAGCAAGCAGCATACTGAGATTGCGCAAGAAGTTGTGATAGTAGTGAATGAGTCCTAGATAACTCCTCAACTCCTGTACATTCTGCGGTGCAGGCGCGTTCTGTACTGCTCGCACTTTGTCTTCCGTAGGATGAATACCTTCAGCATCAATCGCATGACCTAAATAGGTGCACGACGAAACGCACATTTCTCCTTCTTCAGGCGTAACCCTGCGTCTTGTAGTCGCGTTAGCACAGTAGCCAGATTACGATCGTGCTCTTCTGGCGTTCTTCCTGTGACCAGGATGTCGTCGAGGTAGACTACGGTCATGGGTATGTTCTGTAGTAACTGCTCCATGATTCTCTGGAAGATACCTGAAGAAGAACTCACACCGAAAGGTAGACGTTCGAATGCGAATAGCCCTTTCGACGTGTTGATTGTAGTCAACGGATGTGATTCTTCATCCAGTACGACCTGTTGATACGCATGGCTCATGTCCAGCGTGGTGTACAGTGTACCACCTGCTAATTTTGTAAACAGATCAGATACGTTCGGGATCGGGTACTTGTCTACCTTTACGGCTCTGTTAATGGTTACCTTATAGTCGCCACAGATTCTGACTGCGCCGGTAGACTTCAAGACCGGTACAATGGGCGCGGCCCACTCAGAATACTCCACAGGACGGATGATTCCGGCCTTCTGCATACGATCTAGCTCGTCCTCTACTTTGGCTCGTAAAGCAAGAGGTACAGGTCGAGGTTTACAATACCTCGGTTTAACCGTGTCATCATCGTAGAACTTCGCAGTCAGCCCCTTTAGAGTGCCTAGTCCCTCATTGAACATTGATTCGTAAGGCTTTAGGAAGTCCTCTCTGTCTACCTGGTTCACGGTAGCCCAGTTCACTTTCAACACTGTTAGCCAGTCCCTTCCCAGCAGGTTAGGTCCTGACCCAGGCACCACGATTGCCTGCAGCCTGTGCTGTTGATTGTTGTGACAAACGTTCACCTGTGCTCGCCCTAAAGGCTCGATTGTGGTATCTGCGTACGTTCGAAACCTCGGAACGTTACGCGTGTCGAGAGTGAGCACATATGTCTTGCAGATTTTAGCCCATTCATCCCTCGATATAAGCGAAACTGCTGCTCCGGTATCTATCTCCATAGCCACTTCACTTCCCTCTATCTGGACATTGCAAATGTACGGTGGTATGGTGTGGGTGGCACTTGTGTGATACAGGCCAAGTGTGTATGTGTCTTCACATAACTTGTCATTGCGTTGCGAGTGTGTGTCATTTTCTACTAAGTGTGTCTGCTGAGTGTTTGCATTGCACACATTAGCAAAGTGATTTAGCTTTTGACACTTGTAGCATCTCCTGCCCCAAGCTTTGCACATTCGCCGATCGTCGTGTGGCGGTCCACCACAGCCTGAGCATGCCGGTGCTGCCCCTTGTGACGTCTGTACCGCTGCTGACTGCTCACGACTGGTCGATCGTCTCGATGTGGCGTCCCCTGGCGATCAGGCGGAAAGCGTTTTCTTGGTGGATTGCGATCTCTGTGTCGCCACCTGGCGACCAAAACTGAAACCTCCACGTGAAGAGTTGCGCCGCCCCTCGTCATTCGATACGGCGTGGAGAGGCCTCGGCACGGACGAAGAAGAGTTTCCCATGATCTTCGACTACTGTAGCGTAGCTTCCAGTGTGCGCCCGAACGTCAGTAACTTCTCTAGCGTGATTGTAGGTTCACTTAACCCCTTGTCACGCACTTTTGACATCGCACATTTTTGGATGATTTGCGACTTCACTTCTCTGTCTTTCTCATGGAACTTAGTTTTTGGCTAGTTGCTGCAATCGTGCATTGAATTGGTCCAGCGTCTCTGACGACGTCTGTTCAGCCTGTCGGAACTTGAATATTTCATATTCTTCATTGCACTGCGGCCTGAAGTAAGCAGTGAGCTTCCGCTTGGTTTCTGCGAAATCATCATTTTCTGTCACCCCCACTGCTTCACTCAATTCAAACACTGCCTCACCAGCATAATGAAGCAACATCGCTCTCATTCTTGTATCGTTCTGAATGTCTTTAGCCACCACAAAGTTTTCAAAGCGCCGCACCCAACGCTCCCAGCGTTGGCCTGCGCTGTCAGTCGGCTCCAGCGAAAAAGGTGCCACGTCAGCGACAGTTTCCATTTTCACACAGAAATTAGGCGTAGTCTAGTTCAAAGTAACTCGTAGAGTTGTCAGTTTACCTCGTCGCCAATTAATGTCGTGTACTGGCCGTGGGCTGTGCGTACAACGACATTATAGAATGAAGATTCTCGTAGAGAAAGTATGAACACGTTTATTGTGACACAGGCGGAACTCGAGAACCAAAAGGAAAAGAGGAAACGGGGCATGGTAAACGGTTCCGCGATCAAGGATCTAACAGTTGGTTACTTGTCGTTTATTTTACAATCGGGCGACGCCGGTTCAATCCTGACAGCCTGCAAACCTTTGATTTTCTATACACTTTTTTTTCGCGACATCTTCAAGTGTAACTTTGGAAACTGCTTGAAGAGACAAGTCTTCAACTCGTGCGTACTTCCAGCGATGACATACGGCGCGGAAACATGGGCACTTAAATTATCATCCAGGTAAAGAACAAGCTAGCAGCCGCACACACAAAGATTGATGGAAAGAAGTATGTTAAACATCACATATTGGAAGAGAAAAACAAACATCTGGGTAATACAGAAAACAAAGGTCATAGACGTGATAGAACAAATCAGAATACAGAAGTGGACCTGGGCAGGGCACATCAGCAGACTACGAGATAACCAGTGGACATCGCGTTTCACAACCTGGAGACCTTACGAAGGGAAACGATCTAGAGGAAGACCGGCGAGACGGTGGAGAGACAAACTAGACCTCTGCGCTCGTCCCCTGCAGTTTAATCGTCGGTGCCAACCCTCAACATCGTTGTTTGTTCTGATTTTGAGGGAGAAGTTGCTGCAGGGGGCCAGATGCGTGACTCCAGCCACGTGTGTCGCACGTACTGGACGAGGCGGCACAACGGTTCAGCTCCTGCATCGCTCGCGAGATCGTCGAACACAGCCGGAATGTGTTGCGCAGGAAGGAAGGGGAGAGCGATCAGTTTCTTGACGTAAACGAGTGTAGCACGGTCCTTTATGTACGCCCGTTGAAGGCCGTATTCCTGCACCTTCCGCCACACGGCCTGGGAACAATGGAATATATATATATTATATATATTAAGGTGTGAATAACTGAACAGGTGAAAAAAACTAAGCAAACACTATACGCTGGTGGCTTAATTCGTTGCTTTTCCAAACAAACAATAGTCCCTTATCGATTACTTGTATTTTAACTTATATGTTTATTGTATCGTTAATTTATTTATATGTGCTATTAGACACTTGAAGTTAGTAAAGTTAAGCTTGACATGTGGATGTGGATCATTGGGTGTGCAATCGTTTGGGCCGAATTCACCATTGGGTGTGGGTCGAATTCACCGTAGGCCAAATTCACCTGTATCCACTTGGATCAGGTCTCCTCTTCTTCTTCGGTATGCCAGACGTGGTAAGTTAAGATGTTTTAACCTTTCTTCATACTTCAAGTTTCTTTTTTCTGGAACCAGCTTAGTTGCTCTCCGTTGTGCTCTTTCAAGGGTGTTGATATCTACAGCGTAGTGCGGGTTCCAGAAGGAGTCGGCGTAGTTGATATGTGGCTCACTAGCTCTGTGTATAACAATCGGAAGCTGCTACTGTCCAGATGTTTAAACGTGTGCTTGATGAGGAGGCCTGTCATCTGGTTTGCCTTCTTCACAATGGTGCCAATATGCTGTCGGAATTTTAGGGATCTGTCGAACGTTACACCGAAATCTGTTTCTGATGTGTTGTCGATTTCTGACACTTCCCCCATCTTTACTTGTCATCGTGTGTGACATATGTTTGCATTTTAATGTATTGAAATGTAAATGCCATTTCTCTGACCACGATGTTAGTTTGTTTTTGTCCATTTCACACCTTACGTTTTTTCTATATTTTTGTATCATCGGCGAAGATTTTGAGTCCACTGTTTATACCGTCTGGTAGATCGTTGATTAACAGGTTGAATAGAATGAGGCCAAGGTCACTTCCCTGAGGTATGCCACTTGTGCATCATGACCTCTGCCCACTTTGATAGCTTTCCATTTACCACTAGTCCACTACCCTTTGTCTTCTTCCCGTTATGAAAGCTTCGGTCCACGATGCCACCTCTCATTGGATGTCATACGCAATTAGTTTTTTTGCTAGTATTTTGTGTGGCACCGTATCGAAGGCTTTCGCAAGGTCAATATATATTGTGTCTACACATCCGCCCGAGTCAATGGTGGTAGTCCAAGTCTCCATGACTTCTAGGAGTTGGATGGTGCATGACCTTTGTGGAACATGTTGTAGTCATATGAGCCAGGATATGGTCTTGAATAATGCTTTCCATAATCTTACATGCTATGCATGTCAAACTGATTGGCCGGTAGTTGGAACCATGTCTTTTTGTGTAGCGCTGTTACGTGTGATGTCTTCCATTGAACTGGGAGCACTTCATCCTTTAATGACCTGTTGAAGATCAAAAGGAGGGGCTCCACCAGTTAATTTCTCAGTTCATGTAGAACGTACGGGTGACATATGTCTGGACCTGATGACTTGATTGTCTTTAAGTTGGTTAATTTAGCCAGGACTTCTGCTGTGATTTCAATACTGATCAGCAGGTTTCCATTATGTCTGTCTTCAAGTGTCGGAATTTCCATCATATCTCCGTGTGAGAACACACTTGTGAAGAATTTGTTAAGTGTGTGCTTTCTCTTAGTCTGTGCTTGCTGTTGTGCAAAGATCAAAGTCACCCATGGTAGATCTAACCTTTCTTCCATCTTAGACATAGCGCCAGGGCACATTGGGGTTTTTGCTGATTTCTGTTGCAAGCTTCCGCTCGAAATCTTTTCTAGATTTTCCTACAGCACTGGTCACAATGTTTCTCATACGTGAGAACTCAACATAGTCTCTGTACTGTTTTTTCTGTACCTCTTCCAACTGTTGTACTTCTTTTTAACTTTCCTCATTGCATCGTTGTTCATCCACAAAGGCTTAATTCTCTTTCCTGTCGCTGTCTTTTTCTTTGGTACGTGTTTGGGTGTACTGTTCAGTTCTTGCCACATCTCATTCGCACATAGGTTACTCAGAGCCTCTTTCCAGTTTGTTTCTCTGAGTTTGCTATTGACGTCAGTGTAGTTGCCTTTCTCAAACTGGTAACTGGTCTACTCTTCACTCGTTGTGTCACAGTAGCAGTGGTATTCCGCCTCAGTGATTATATGGTCACTTTTCCCTAGAGGTGGCTTTTGTGTTATATTTTGTGCCATATTTTCATCATTCGTGATTAGTAGATCGAGAAGTGATGGTTCTTGATTATGTCGATATCTGGTGGGAACATTTACATGTTGGTGTAGAAAGCTGTCACTCAGTGTTTCGAGTAGTTTCGTTTCTAACGTGTGTTGTGCTGGTGCTGTCAATGTCTCTCAGTCAATATATTTCATGTTAAAGTCTCCGGTTGTTAGGATATGTGTCACACCTCGACTGTTGCAGGCTGTTTTGATCAACTGGAGGAGGGTATCGTTGTTTTCAGAGTCACTGTTAGGACTACGGTATACTACCCCTAACAGTCGTATATCGTTGTTTTCAGAGTCACTGTTAGGACTGCGGTACACTACCCCTAACAGTCGTATATCATTGTTTTCAGAATCATTGTTAGGACTACGGTATACTACCCCTAACAGTCGTATATCGTTGTTTTCAGAGTCACTGTTAGGACTACGGTATACTACCCCTAACAGTCGTATATCGTTGTTTTCAGAGTCATTGTTAGGACTACGGTATACTACCCCTAACAGTCGTATAATGTTGTTTTCAGAGTCACTGTTAGGACTACGGTATAATACCCCTAACAGTCGTATATCGTTGTTTTCAGAGTCACTGTTAGGACTACGGTATACTACCCCTAACAGTCGTATATCGTTGTTTTCAGAGTCTTTGTTAGGACTACGGTACACTACCCCTAACAGTCGTATATCGTTGTTTTCAGAGTCACTGTTAGGACTGCGGTACACTACCCCTAACAGTCGTATATCAATGTTTTCAGAATCATTGTTAGGACTACGGTATACTACCCCTAACAGTCGTATATCGTTGTTTTCAGAGTCACTGTTAGGACTACGGTATACTACCCCTAACAGTCGTATATCGTTGTTTTCAGAGTCTTTGTTAGGACTACGGTATACTACCCCTAACAGTCGTATAATGTTGTTTTCAGAGTCACTGTTAGGACTACGGTATAATACCCCTAACAGTCGTATATCGTTGTTTTCAGAGTCACTGTTAGGACTACGGTATACTACCCCTAACAGTCGTATATCGTTGTTTTCAGAGTCTTTGTTATGACTACGGTATACTACCCCTAACAGTCGTATAATGTTGTTTTCAGAGTCACTGTTAGGACTACGGTATAATACCCCTAACAGTCGTATATCGTTGTTTTCAGAGTCACTGTTAGGACTACGGTATAATACCCCTAACAGTCGTATATCGTTGTTTTCAGAGTCATTGTTAGGACTACGGTATACTACCCCTAACAGTCGTATAATGTTGTTTTCAGAGTCACTGTTAGGACTACGGTATGCTAAGCCCTAACAGTCGTATATCGTTGTTTCAGAGTCACTGTGGGACTACGGTATACTGGCCCTAACAGTCGTATATCGTTGTTTTAAGTCACTGTTGGACTACGGTATCACTAGCCCCTAACAGTCGTATATCACGTTGTTTCAGAGTCACTGTTGGGACTACGGTATACTAGCCCTAACAGTCGTATATCGTTGTTTCAGAGTCACTGTTAGGACTACGGTATACTAGCCCTAACAGTCGTATATCGTTGTTTCAGAGTCACTGTTAGGACTATGGTATACTAGCCCTAACAGTCGTATATCGTTGTTTTAGAGTCACTGTTAGGACTACGGTATACTAGCCCTAACAATCGTATATCGTTGTTTTAGAGTCACTGTTAGGACTACGGTATACTAGCCCTAACAGTCGTATATCGTTGTTTCAGAGTCACTGTTAGGACTACGGTATACTAGCCCTAACAGTCGTATATCGTTGTTTTAGAGTCACTGTTAGGACTACGGTATACTACCCTTAACAGTCGTATATCGTTGTTTCAGAGTCACTGTTAGGACTACGGTATACTAGCCCTAACAGTCGTATATCGTTGTTTCAGAGTCACTGTTAGGACTACGGTATACTAGCCCTAACAGTCGTATATCGTTGTTTCAGAGTCACTGTTAGGACTACGGTATACTAGCCCTAAAAGTCGTATATCGTTGTTTCAGAGTCACTGTTAGGACTACGGTATACTAGCCCTAACAGTCGTATATCGTTGTTTTCAGAGTCACTGTTAGGACTACGGTATACTAGCCCTAACAGTCGTATATCGTTGTTTCAGAGTCACTGTTAGGACTGCGGTATACTGGCCTAACTGATCGTATATCGTTGTTTTCAGAGTCACTGTTGGGACTGCATTTATGCCAGCCCTAACGATCATATCGTTGTTTCAGAGTCACTGTTAGGACTACGGTATACTAGCCTAACGATCGTATATCGTTGTTTTCAGAGTCACTGTTGGGACTACGGTATGCTAGCCCTAACTTTGATCATTATCGTTGTTTTCCAGGAGTGCTATTGGGACTACGGTATACTAAGCCCTAACAGTCGTATATCGTTGTTTCAGAGTCATATTGGGACTGCGGTATACTAGCCCTAACCTGATCGTATATCGTTGTTCAGAGTCACTGTGGGACTGCAATTTATGCTAGCCCTGGCACAGTCGTATATCGTTGTTTCCAGGTACAAGCCCAGGACTACGGTATACTAGCCTAACGATCGTATATCGTTGTTTCCAGAGTCCGCTGTTAGGACTACGGTATACTAGCCCTAACAGTCGTATATCGTTGTTTCAGAGTCACTGTTAGGACTACGGTATACTAGCCCTAACAGTCGTATATCGTTGTTTCAGAGTCACTGTTAGGACTACGGTATACTCGCCCTAACAGTCGTATATCGTTGTTTCAGAGTCACTGTTAGGACTACGGTATACTAGCCCTAACAGTCGTATATCGTTGTTTCAGAGTCACTGTTAGGACTACGGTATACTAGCCCTAACAGTCGTATATCGTTGTTTCAGAGTCACTGTTAGGACTACGGTACACTAGCCCTAACAGTCGTATATCGTTGTTTCAGAGTCACTGTTAGGACTACGGTATACTAGCCCTAACAGTCGTATATCGTTGTTTCAGAGTCACTGTTAGGACTACGGTATACTAGCCCTAACAGTCGTATATCGTTGTTTCAGAGTCACTGTTAGGACTACGGTATACTAGCCCTAACAGTCGTATATCGTTGTTTTCAGAGTCACTGTTAGGACTACGGTATACTAGCCCTAACAGTCGTATATCGTTGTTTCAGAGTCACTGTTAGGACTACGGTATACTAGCCCTAACAGTCGTATATCGTTGTTTCAGAGTCACTGTTAGGACTACGGTATACTACACCTAACAGTCGTATATCGTTGTTTCAGAGTCACTGTTAGCATTACGGTATACTAGCCCTAACAGTCGTATATCGTTGTTTCAGAGTCACTGTTAGGACTACGGTACACTAGCCCTAACAGTCGTATATCGTTGTTTCAGAGTCACTGTTAGGACTACGGTATACTAGCCCTAACAGTCGTGTATCGTTGTTTCAGAGTCACTGTTAGGACTACGGTATACTAGCCCTAACAGTCGTGTATCGTTGTTTCAGAGTCACTGTTAGGACTACGGTACACTAGCCCTAACAGTCGTGTATCGTTGTTTCAGAGTCACTGTTAGGACTACTGTATACTAGCCCTAGCAGTCGTATATCGTTGTTTCAGAGTCACTGTTAGGACTACGGTATACTAGCCCTAACAGTCGTATATCGTTGTTTCAGAGTCACTGTTAGGACTACTGTATACTAGACGTAACAGTCGTGTATCGTTGTTTCAGAGTCACTGTTAGGACTACGGTATACTAGCCGTAACAGTCGTGTATCGTTGTTTCAGAGTCACTGTTAGGACTACGGTATACTAGCCCTAACAGTCGTATATCGTTGTTTCAGAGTCAATGTTAGGACTACGGTACACTAGCCCTAACAGTCGTATATCGTTGTTTCAGAATCACTGTTAGGTCTACTGTATACTAGCCGTAACAGTCGTGTATCGTTTTTTCAGAGTCACTGTTAGGACTACGGTATACTAGCCGTAACAGTCGTGTATCGTTGTTTCAGAGTCACTGTTAGGGCTACTGTATACTAGCCGTAACAGTCGTATATCGTTGTTTCAGAGTCACTGTTAGGACTACGGTATATTAGCCGTAACAGTCGTGTATCGTTGTTTCAGAGTCACTGTTAGGACTACGGTATACTAGCCGTAACAGTCGTGTATCGTTGTTTCAGAGTCACTGTTAGGTCTACTGTATACTAGCCGTAACAGTCGTATATCGTTGTTTCAGAGTCACTGTTAGGACTACGGTATACTAGCCGTAACAGTCGTGTATCGTTGTTTCAGAGTCACTGTTAGGACTACTGTATACTAGCCCTAACAGTCGTATATCGTTGTTTCAGAGTCACTGTTAGGACTACTGTATACTAGCCCTAACAGTTGTATATCGTTGTTTCAGAGTCACTGATAGGACTACGGTATACTAGCCCTAACAGTCGTATATCGTTGTTTCAGAGTCACTGTTAGGACTACGGTATACTAGCCCTAACAGTCGTATATCGTTGTTTCAGAGTCACTGTTAGGACTACGGTATACTAGCCCTAACAGTCGTATATCGTTGTTTCAGAGTCACTGTGTTAGGACTACGGTACACTAGCCCTAACAGTCGTATATCGTTGTTTCAGAGTCACTGTTAGGACTACGGTATACTAGCCCTAACAGTCGTATATCGTTGTTTCAGAGTCACTGTTAGGACTACGGTATACTACACCTAACAGTCGTATATCGTTGTTTCAGAGTCACTGTTAGGACTACGGTATACTACACTAACAGTCGTATATCGTTGTTTCAGAGGTTAGCATTACGGTATACTAGCCCTAACAGTCGTATATCGTTGTTTCAGAGTCACTGTTAGGACTACGGTACACTAGCCCTAACAGTCGTATATCGTTGTTTCAGAGTCACTGTTAGGACTACGGTATACTAGCCCTAACAGTCGTGTATCGTTGTTTCAGAGTCACTGTTAGGACTACGGTACACTAGCCCTAACAGTCGTGTATCGTTGTTTCAGAGTCACTGTTAGGACTACGGTATACTAGCCCTAACAGTCGTATATCGTTGTTTCAGAGTCACTGTTAGGACTACTGTATACTAGCCGTAACAGTGGTGCATCGTTGTTTCAGAGTCACTGTTAGGACTACTGTATACTAGCCGTAACAGTGGTGCATCGTTGTTTCAGAGTCACTGTTAGGACTACGGTATACTAGCCGTAACAGTCGTGTATCGTTGTATCAGAGTCACTGTTAGGACTACTGTATACTAGCAGTAACAGTCGTATATCGTTGTTTCAGAGTCACTGTTAGGACTACGGTATACTACACATAACAGTCGTATATCGTTGTTTCAGAGTCACTGTTAGCATTACGGTATACTAGCCCTAACATTCGTGTATCGTTGTTTCAGAGTCACTGTTAGGACTACGGTATACTAGCCCAGACAGTCGTGTATCGTTGTTTCAGAGTCACTGTTAGGACTACGGTATACTAGCCCTAACAGTCGTATATCGTTGTTTCAGAGTCACTGTTAGGACTACGGTATACTACCCCTAACAGTCGTATATCGTTGTTTCAGAGTCACTGTTAGGACTACTGTATACTAGCCCTAACAGTCGTATATCGTTGTTTCAGAGTCACTGTTAGGACTACGGTATACTAGCCCTAACAGTCGTATATCGTTGTTTCAGAGTCACTGTTAGGACTACGGTATACTAGCCCTAACAGTCGTATATCGTTGTTTCAGAGTCACTGTTAGGACTACGGTATACTAGCCGTAACAGTCGTATATCGTTGTTTCAGAGTCACTGTTAGGACTACTGTATACTAGCCGTAACAGTCGTGTATCGTTGTTTCAGAGTCACTGTTAGGACTACGGTATACTAGCCCTAACAGTCGTATATCGTTGTTTCAGGGTCAATGTTAGGACTACGGTATACTAGCCCTAACAGTCGTATATCGTTGTTTCAGAGTCACTGTTAGGACTACTGTATACTAGCCGTAACAGTCGTGTATCGTTTTTTCAGAGTCACTGTTAGGACTACGGTATACTAGCCGTAACAGTCGTGTATCGTTGTTTCAGAGTCACTGTTAGGACTACGGTATACTAGCTGTAACAGTCGTGTATCGTTGTTTCAGAGTCACTGTTAGGACTACTGTATACTAGCCGTAACAGTCGTATATCGTTGTTTCAGAGTCACTGTTAGGACTACGGTATACTAGCCGTAACAGTCGTATATCGTTGTTTCAGAGTCACTGTTAGGACTACGGTATACTAGCCGTAACAGTCTTGTATCGTTATTTTAGAGTCACTGTTAGGACTACTGTATACTAGCCCTAACAGTCGTATATCGTTGTTTCAGAGTCACTGTTAGGACTACGGTATACTAGCCCTAACAGTCGTATATCGTTATATCGTTGTCTCAGAGTCACTGTTAGGACTACGGTATACTAGCCCTAACAGTCGTATATCGTTGTTTCAGAGTCACTGTTAGGACTACGGTATACTAGCCCTAACAGTCGTATATCGTTGTTTCAGAGTCACTGTTAGGACTACGGTATACTAGCCCTAACAGTCGTATATCGTTGTTTCAGAGTCACTGTTAGGACTACGGTATACTAGCCCTAACAGTCGTATATCGTTGTTTCAGAGTTACTGTTAGGACTACGGTATACTAGCCCTAACAGTCGTGTATCGTTGTTTCAGAGTCACTGTAAGGACTACGGTACACTAGCCCTAACAGTCGTATATCGTTGTTTCAGAGTCACTGTCAGGAATACGGTATACTAGCCCTAACAGTCGTATATCGTTGTTTCAGAGTCACTGTTAGGACTACGGTACAATAGCCCTAACAGTCGTATATCGTTGTTTCAGAGTCACTGTTAGGACTACTGTATACTAGCCCTAACAGTCGTATATCGTTGTTTCAGAGTCACTGTTAGGACTACGGTACACTAGCCCTAACAGTCGTATATCGTTGTTTCAGAGTCACTGTTAGGACTACGGTACACTAGCCCTAACAGTCGTATATCGTTGTTTCAGAGTCACTGTTAGGACTACGGTACACTAGCCCTAACAGTCGTATATCGTTGTTTCAGAGTCACTGTTAGGACTACTGTATACTAGCCCTAACAGTCGTATATCGTTGTTTCAGAGTCACTGTTAGGACTACGGTACACTAGCCCTAACAGTCGTATATCGTTGTTTCAGAGTCACTGTTAGGACTACGGTACACTAGCCCTAACAGTCGTGTATCGTTGTTTCAGAATCACTGTTAGGACTACGGTATACTAGCCCTAACAGTCGTATATCGTTGTTTGAGAGTCACAGTTAGGACTACGGTATACTAGCCCTAACAGTCGTGTATCGTTGTTTCAGGGTCACTGTTAGGACTACGGTATACTACCCCTAACAGTCGTATATCGTTGTTTCAGAGTCACTGTTAGGACTACTGTATACTAGCCCTAACAGTCGTATATCGTTGTTTCAGAGTCACTGTTAGGACTACGGTATACTAGCCCTAACAGTCGTATATCGTTGTTTCAGAGTCACTGTTAGGACTACTGTATACTAGCCGTAACAGTCGTGTATCGTTGTTTCAGAGTCACTGTTAGGACTACGGTATACTAGCCGTAACAGTCGTGTATCGTTGTTTCAGAGTCACTGTTAGGACTACTGTATACTAGCCGTAACAGTCGTATATCGTTGTTTCAGAGTCACTGTTAGGACTACGGTATACTAGCCGTAACAGTCGTGTATCGTTGTTTCAGAGTCACTGTTAGGACTACGGTATACTAGCCGTAACAGTCGTGTATCGTTGTTTCAGAGTCACTGTTAGGACTACTGTATACTAGCCGTAACAGTCGTATATCGTTGTTTCAGAGTCACTGTTAGGACTACGGTATACTAGCCGTAACAGTCGTGTATCGTTGTTTCAGAGTCACTGTTAGGACTACGGTATACTAGCCGTAACAGTCGTGTATCGTTGTTTCAGAGTCACTGTTAGGACTACTGTATACTAGCCGTAACAGTCGTATATCGTTGTTTCAGAGTCACTGTTAGGACTACGGTATACTAGCCGTAACAGTCGTATATCGTTGTTTCAGAGTCACTGTTAGGACTACGGTATACTAGCCGTAACAGTCGTGTATCGTTATTTTAGAGTCACTGTTAGGACTACTGTATACTAGCCCTAACAGTCGTATATCGTTGTTTCAGAGTCACTGTTAGGACTACGGTATACTAGCCCTAACAGTCGTATATCGTTATATCGTTGTTTCAGAGTCACTGTTAGGACTACGGTATACTAGCCCTAACAGTCGTATATCGTTGTTTCAGAGTCACTGTTAGGACTACGGTATACTAGCCCTAACAGTCGTATATCGTTGTTTCAGAGTCACTGTTAGGACTACGGTATACTAGCCCTAACAGTCGTATATCGTTGTTTCAGAGTCACTGTTAGGACTACGGTATACTAGCCCTAACAGTCGTATATCGTTGTTTCAGAGTCACTGTTAGGACTACGGTATACTAGCCCTAACAGTCGTATATCGTTGTTTCAGAGTCACTGTTAGGACTACGGTATACTAGCCCTAACAGTCGTGTATCGTTGTTTCAGAGTCACTGTTAGGACTACGGTATACTAGCCCTAACAGTCGTATATCGTTGTTTCAGAGTCACTGTTAGGACTACGGTATACTAGCCCTAACAGTCGTATATCGTTGTTTCAGAGTCACTGTTAGGACTACGGTATACTAGCCCTAACAGTCGTATATCGTTGTTTCAGAGTCACTGTTAGGACTACTGTATACTAGCCCTAACAGTCGTATATCGTTGTTTCAGAGTCACTGTTAGGACTACGGTACACTAGCCCTAACAGTCGTATATCGTTGTTTCAGAGTCACTGTTAGGACTACGGTACACTAGCCCTAACAGTCGTATATCGTTGTTTCAGAGTCACTGTTAGGACTACGGTATACTAGCAGCCAACAGTCGTGTATCGTTATTTTAGAGTCACTGTTGGGACTACTGTATACTAGCCTAACGGTCGTATATCGTTGTTTCAGAGTCACTGTTGGGACGCTGCGGTATGCTAGCCCTAACAGTCGTATATCGTTATATCGTTGTTTCAGAGTCTGTTAGGACTACGGTATGCTAGCCTAACAGTCGTATATCGTTGTTTCAGAGTCACTGTTAAGGACTGCGGTGTAACTAGCCCTAACAGTCATTATATCGTTGTTTCAGAGTCACTGTTAGGATACGGTATACTAGCCCTAACAGTCGTATATCGTTGTTTCAGAGTCACTGTTAGGACTACGGTATACTACCCCTAACAGTCGTGTATCGTTGTTTCAGAGTCACTGTTAGGACTACGGTATACTAGCCGTAACAGTCGTATATCATTGTTTCAGAGTCACTGTTAGGACTACGGTATACTAGCCCTAACAGTCGTGTATCGTTGTTTCAGAGTCACTGTTAGGACTACGGTACACTAGCCCTAACAGTCGTATATCGTTGTTTCAGAGTCACTGTCAGGACTACGGTATACTAGCCCTAACAGTCGTCTATCGTTGTTTCAGAGTCACTGTTAGGACTACGGTATACTAGCCCTAACAGACGTACATCGTTGTTTCAGAGTCACTGTTAGGACTACGGTATACTAGCCCTAACAGTCGTGTATCGTTGTTTCAGAGTCACTGTTAGGACTACGGTATACTAGCCCTAACAGTCGTATATCGTTGTTTCAGAGTCACTGTTAGGACTACGGTATACTAGCCCTAACAGTCGTATATCGTTGTTTCAGAGTCACTGCTAGGACTACGGTATACTAGCCCTAACAGTCGTATATCGTTGTTTCAGAGTCACTGTTAGGACTACGGTATACTAGCCCTAACAGTCGTATATCGTTGTTTCAGAGTCACTGTTAGGACTACGGTATACTAGCCCTAACAGTCGTATATCGTTGTTTTCAGAGTCACTGTTAGGACTACGGTATACCAGCCCTAACAGTCGTATATCGTTGTTTCAGAGTCACTGTTAGGACTACGGTACCAACCCCTAACAGTCATTATATCGTTTTCCAGAGTCACTGTTAGGACTACGGTATACTAGCCCCTAACAAGTCGTGTATCGTTGTTTCAGAGTCACTGTTAGGACTGCAGTCATGCAACTAACAGTCGTATATCGTTGTTTCAGAGTCACTGTTGGGGACTACGGTATACTGGCCCTAACAGTCGTATATCGTTGTTTCAGAGTCACTGTTAGGACTACGGTATACTAGCCCTAACAGTCGTGTATCATATCGTTGTTTCCAGGTCACTCTGTTAGGACTACGGTATACTATTTCTTTGATTAGTATATCGTTTCAGAGTCACTGTTAAGGACTACGGTATACTAGCCTAACAGTCGTATATCGTTGTTTCAGAGTCACTGTTAGGACTACGGTATACTAGCCCTAACAGTCGTATATCGTTGTTTCAGAGTCACTGTTAGGACTACGGTATACTAGCCCTAACAGTCGTATATCGTTGTTTCAGAGTCACTGTTAGGACGACGGTACACTAGCCCTAACAGTCGTATATCGTTGTTTGAGAGTCACTGTTAGGACTACGGTATACTAGCCCTAACAGTCGTGTATCGTTGTTTCAGAGTCACTGTTAGGACTACGGTATACTAGCCCTAACAGTCGTATATTGTTGTTTCAGAGTCACTGCTAGGACTACGGTATACTAGCCCTAACAGTCGTATATCGTTGTTTCAGAGTCACTGTTAGGACTACGGTATACTAGCCCTAACAGTCGTATATCGTTGTTTCAGAGTCACTGTTAGGACTACGGTATACTAGCCCTAACAGTCGTATATCGTTGTTTCAGAGTCACTGTTAGGACTACGGTATACTAGCCCTAACAGTCGTATATCGTTGTTTCAGAGTCACTGTTAGGACTACGGTATACTAGCCCTAACAGTCGTGTATCGTTGTTTCAGAGTCACTGTTAGGACTACGGTATACTAGCCCTAACAGTCGTGTATCGTTGTTTCAGAGTCACTGTTAGGACTACGGTATACTAGCCCTAACAGTCGTATATCGTTGTTTCAGAGTCACTGTTAGGACTACGGTATACTAGCCCTAACAGTCGTATATCGTTGTTTCAGAGTCACTGTTAGGACTACGGTATACTAGCCCTAACAGTCGTATATCGTTGTTTCAGAGTCACTGTTAGGACTACGGTATACTAGCCCTAACAGTCGTATATCGTTGTTTCAGAGTCACTGTTAGGACTACTGTATACTAGCCCTAACAGTTGTATATCGTTGTTTCAGAGTCACTGTTAGGACTACGGTATACTAGCCCTAACAGTCGTATATCGTTGTTTCAGAGTCACTGTTAGGACTACGGTATACTAGCCCTAACAGTCGTATATCGTTGTTTCAGAGTCACTGTTAGGACTACGGTATACTAGCCCTAACAGTCGTATATCGTTGTTTCAGAGTCACTGTTAGGACTACGGTATACTAGCCCTAACAGTCGTATATCGTTGTTTCAGAGTCACTGTTAGGACTACGGTATACTAGCCCTAACAGTCGTATATCGTTGTTTCAGAGTCACTGTTAGGACTACGGTATACTAGCCCTAACAGTCGTATATCGTTGTTTCAGAGTCACTGTTAGGACTACGGTATACTAGCCCTAACAGTCGTATATCGTTGTTTCAGAGTCACTGTTAGGACTATGGTATACTAGCCCTAACAGTCGTATATCGTTGTTTCAGAGTCACTGTTAGGACTACGGTATACTAGCCCTAACAGTCGTATATCGTTGTTTCAGAGTCACTGTTAGGACTACGGTATACTACCCCTAACAGTCGTATATCGTTGTTTCAGAGTCACTGTTAGGACTACGGTATACTAGCCCTAACAGTCGTATATCGTTGTTTCAGAGTCACTGTTAGGACTACGGTATACTAGCCCTAACAGTCGTATATCGTTGTTTCAGAGTCACTGTTAGGACTACGGTACACTAGCCCTAACAGTCGTATATCGTTGTTTCAGAGTCACTGTTAGGACTACGGTACACTAGCCCTAACAGTCGTGTATCGTTGTTTCAGAGTCACTGTTAGGACTACGGTATACTAGCCCTAACAGTCGTATATCGTTGTTTGAGAGTCACAGTTAGGACTACGGTATACTAGCCCTAACAGTCGTGTATCGTTGTTTCAGGGTCACTGTTAGGACTACGGTATACTACCCCTAACAGTCGTATATCGTTGTTTCAGAGTCACTGTTAGGACTACGGTATACTAGCCCTAACAGTCGTATATCGTTGTTTCAGAGTCACTGTTAGGACTACGGTATACTAGCCCTAACAGTCGTATATCGTTGTTTCAGAGTCACTGTTAGGACTACTGTATACTAGCCCTAACAGTCGTGTATCGTTGTTTCAGAGTCACTGTTAGGACTACGGTATACTAGCCGTAACAGTCGTGTATCGTTGTTTCAGAGTCACTGTTAGGACTACGGTATACTAGCCGTAACAGTCGTGTATCGTTGTATCAGAGTCACTGTTAGGACTACTGTATACTAGCAGTAACAGTCGTATATCGTTGTTTCAGAGTCACTGTTAGGACTACGGTATACTACACATAACAGTCGTATATCGTTGTTTCAGAGTCACTGTTAGCATTACGGTATACTAGCCCTAACAGTCGTATATCGTTGTTTCACAGTCACTGTTAGGACTACGGTATACTAGCCCTAACATTCGTGTATCGTTGTTTCAGAGTCACTGTTAGGACTACGGTATACTAGCCCAGACAGTCGTGTATCGTTGTTTCAGAGTCACTGTTAGGACTACGGTATACTAGCCCTAACAGTCGTATATCGTTGTTTCAGAGTCACTGTTAGGACTACGGTATACTAGCCGTAACAGTCGTATATCGTTATTTTAGAGTCACTGTTAGGACTACTGTATACTAGCCCTAACAGTCGTATATCGTTGTTTCAGAGTCACTGTTAGGACTACGGTACACTAGCCCTAACAGTCGTATATCGTTTTTCAGAGTCACTGTTAGGACTACGGTATACTAGCCCTAACAGTCGTATATCGTTGTTTCAGAGTCACTGTTAGGACTACGGTACACTAGCCCTAACAGTCGTATATCGTTGTTTCAGAGTCACTGTTAGGACTACGGTACACTAGCCCTAACAGTCGTATATCGTTGTTTCAGAGTCACTGTTAGGACTACGGTATACTAGCCCTAACAGTCGTATATCGTTGTTTCAGAGTCACTGTTAGGACTACTGTATACTAGCCCTAACAGTCGTATATCGTTGTTTCAGAGTCACTGTTAGGACTACGGTATACTAGCCCTAACAGTCGTATATCGTTGTTTCAGAGTCACTGTTAGGACTACTGTATACTAGCCGTAACAGTCGTGTATCGTTGTTTCAGAGTCACTGTTAGGACTACGGTATTCTAGCCGTAACAGTCGTGTATCGTTGTTTCAGAGTCACTGTTAGGACTACTGTATACTAGCCGTAACCGTCGTATATCGTTGTTTCAGAGTCACTGTTAGGACTACGGTATACTAGCCGTAACAGTCGTGTATCGTTGTTTCAGAGTCACTGTTAGGACTACGGTATACTAGCCGTAACAGTCGTGTATCGCTGTTTCAGAGTCACTGTTAGGACTACTGTATACTAGCCGTAACAGTCGTATATCGTTGTTTCAGAGTCACTGTTAGGACTACGGTATACTAGCCGTAACATTCGTATATCGTTGTTTCAGAGTCACTGTTAGGACTACGGTATACTAGCCGTAACAGTCGTGTATCGTTATTTTAGAGTCACTGTTAGGACTACTGTATACTAGCCCTAACAGTCGTATATCGTTGTTTCAGAGTCACTGTTAGGACTACGGTATACTAGCCCTAACAGTCGTATATCGTTATATCGTTGTTTCAGAGTCACTGTTAGGACTACGGTATACTAGCCCTAACAGTCGTATATCGTTGTTTCAGAGTCACTGTTAGGACTACGGTATACTAGCCCTAACAGTCGTATATCGTTGTTTCAGAGTCACTGTTAGGACTACGGTATACT
>CM034538.1:21170268-21381377 GCA_020002185.1 Paraescarpia echinospica | reverse complement strand
CCCTAACAGTCGTATATCGTTGTTTTCAGAGTCACTGTTAGGACTACGGTATACTACCCCTAACAGTCGTATATCGTTGTTTTCAGAGTCTTTGTTATGACTACGGTATACTACCCCTAACAGTCGTATAATGTTGTTTTCAGAGTCACTGTTAGGACTACGGTATAATACCCCTAACAGTCGTATATCGTTGTTTTCAGAGTCACTGTTAGGACTACGGTATAATACCCCTAACAGTCGTATATCGTTGTTTTCAGAGTCATTGTTAGGACTACGGTATACTACCCCTAACAGTCGTATAATGTTGTTTTCAGAGTCACTGTTAGGACTACGGTATAATACCCCTAACAGTCGTATATCGTTGTTTTCAGAGTCATTTTTAGGACTACGGTATACTACCCCTAACAGTCGTATATCGTTGTTTTCAGAGTCACTGTTAGGACTACGGTATACTACCCCTAACAGTCGTATATCGTTGTTTTCAGAGTCACTGTTAGGACTACGGTATACTACCCCTAACAGTCGTATGTCGTTGTTTTCAGAGTCACTGTTAGGACTACGGTACACTACCCCTAACAGTCGTATATCGTTGTTTTCAGAGTCACTGTTAGGACTACGGTATACTACCCCTAACAGTCGTATATCATTGTTTTCAGAATCATTGTTAGGACTACGGTATACTACCCCTAACAGTCGTATATCGTTGTTTTCAGAGTCATTGTTAGGACTACGGTATACTACCCCTAACAGTCGTATATCGTTGTTTTCAGAGTCACTGTTAGGACTACGGTATACTACCCCTAACAGTCGTATATCGTTGTTTTCAGAGTCTTTGTTAGGACTACGGTATACTACCCCTAACAGTCGTATAATGTTGTTTTCAGAGTCACTGTTAGGACTACGGTATAATACCCCTAACAGTCGTATATCGTTGTTTTAGAGTCACTGTTAGGACTACGGTATAATAATTCCCACAGTCGTATATCGTTGTTTCTTAGAGTCATTGTTAGACTACGGTATACTACCCCACAGTCGTATATCAAGTTGTTTCTTGTGAGTCACTGTTAGGACTACGGGTATACTCACCCTAACAGTCGTATATCGTTGTTTTTGTGAGTCACCATAGGACTACGCATACTACCCCTAACAGTCGTATTTCAGAGTCACTGTTAGGACTACGGTATAATACCCCTAACAGTCGTATATCGTTGTTTTCAGAGTCACTGTTAGGACTACGGTATACTACCCCTAACAGTCGTATATCGTTGTTTTCAGAGTCACTGTTAGGACTACGGTACACTACCCCTAACAGTCGTATATCGTTGTTTTCAGAGTCACTGTTAGGACTACGGTACACTACCCCTAACAGTCGTATATCGTTGTTTTCAGAGTCATTGTTAGGACTACGGTATACTACCCCTAACAGTCGTATATCGTTGTTTTCAGAGTCACTGTTAGGACTACGGTATACTACCCCTAACAGTCGTATATCGTTGTTTTCAGAGTCACTGTTAGGACTACGGTATACTACCCCTAACAGTCGTATATCGTTGTTTTCAGAGTCACTGTTAGGACTACGGTACACTACCCCTAACAGTCGTATATCGTTGTTTTCAGAGTCACTGTTAGGACTACGGTATACTACCCCTAACAGTCGTATATCGTTGTTTTCAGAGTCATTGTTAGGACTACGGTATACTACCCCTAACAGTCGTATATCGTTGTTTTCAGAGTCACTGTTAGGACTACGGTATAATACCCCTAACAGTCGTATATCGTTGTTTTCAGAGTCACTGTTAGGACTACGGTATACTACCCCTAACAGTCGTATATCGTTGTTTTCAGAGTCATTGTTAGGACTACGGTATACTACCCCTAACAGTCGTATAATGTTGTTTTCAGAGTCACTGTTAGGACTACGGTATACTACCCCTAACAGTCGTATATCGTTGTTTTCAGAGTCACTGTTAGGACTACGGTATAATACCCCTAACAGTCGTATATCGTTGTTTTCAGAGTCATTGTTAGGACTACGGTATACTACCCCTAACAGTCGTATATCGTTGTTTTCAGAGTCACTGTTAGGACTACGGTATACTACCCCTAACAGTCGTATATCGTTGTTTTCAGAGTCACTGTTAGGACTACGGTATAATACCCCTAACAGTCGTATATCGTTGTTTTCAGAGTCATTGTTAGGACTACGGTATACTACCCCTAACAGTCGTATAATGTTGTTTTCAGAGTCACTGTTAGGACTACGGTATAATACCCCTAACAGTCGTATATCGTTGTTTTCAGAGTCATTGTTAGGACTACGGTATACTACCCCTAACAGTCGTATATCGTTGTTTTCAGAGTCACTGTTAGGACTACGGTATACTACCCCTAACAGTCGTATACCGTTGTTTTCAGAGTCACTGTTAGGACTACGGTATACTACCCCTAACAGTCGTATATCGTTGTTTTCAGAGTCACTGTTAGGACTACGGTACACTACCCCTAACAGTCGTATATCGTTGTTTTCAGAGTCACTGTTAGGACTACGGTACACTAACCCTAACAGTCGTATATCGTTGTTTTCAGAGTCATTGTTAGGACTACGGTATACTACCCCTAACAGTCGTATATCGTTGTTTTCAGAGTCACTGTTAGGACTACGGTATACTACCCCTAACAGTCGTATATCGTTGTTTTCAGAGTCACTGTTAGGACTACGGTATACTACCCCTAACAGTCGTATATCGTTGTTTTCAGAGTCACTGTTAGGACTACGGTATACTACCCCTAACAGTCGTATATCGTTGTTTTCAGAGTCACTGTTAGGACTACGGTATACTACCCTAACAGTCGTATATCGTTGTTTTCAGAGTCACTGTTAGGACTACGGTATACTACCCCTAACAGTCGTATATCGTTGTTTTCAGAGTCACTGTTAGGACTACGGTATACTAACAGTCGTATATCGTTGTTTTCAGAGTACTGTCGTATAATGTTGTTTTCAGAGTCACTGTTAGGACTACGGTATAATACCCCTAACAGTCGTATATCGTTGTTTTCAGAGTCACTGTTAGGACTACGGTATAATACCTAACAGTCGTATATCGTTGTTCAGAGTCATTGTTAGGACTACGGTATACTACCCCTAACAGTCGTATAATGTTGTTTTCAGAGTCACTGTTAGGACTACGGTATAATACCCCTAACAGTCGTATATCGTTGTTTTCAGAGTCACTGTTAGGACTACGGTATAATACCCTAACAGTCGTATATCGTTGTTTTCAGAGTCATTGTTAGGACTACGGTATACTACCCCTAACAGTCGTATAATGTTGTTTTCAGAGTCACTGTTAGGACTACGGTATAATACCCCTAACAGTCGTATATCGTTGTTTTCAGCGTCATTGTTAGGACTACGGTATACTACCCCTAACAGTCGTATATCGTTGTTTTCAGAGTCACTGTTAGGACTACGGTATACTACCCCTAACAGTCGTATATCGTTGTTTTCAGAGTCACTGTTAGGACTACGGTATACTACCCCTAACAGTCGTATATCGTTGTTTTCAGAGTCACTGTTAGGACTACGGTACACTACCCCTAACAGTCGTATATCGTTGTTTTCAGAGTCACTGTTAGGACTACGGTACACTAACCCTAACAATCGTATATCGTTGTTTTCAGAGTTATTGTTAGGACTACGGTATACTACCCCTAACAGTCGTATATCGTTGTTTTCAGAGTCACTGTTAGGACTACGGTATACTACCCCTAACAGTCGTATATCGTTGTTTTCAGAGTCATTGTTAGGACTACGGTATACTACCCCTAACAGTCGTATATCGTTGTTTTCAGAGTCACTGTTAGGACTACGGTACACTACCCCTAACAGTCGTATATCGTTGTTTTCAGAGTCACTGTTAGGACTACGGTATACTACCCCTAACAGTCGTATATCGTTGTTTTCAGAGTCATTGTTAGGACTACGGTATACTACCCCTAACAGTCGTATATCGTTGTTTTCAGAGTCACTGTTAGGACTACGGTATACTACCCCTAACAGTCGTATATCGTTGTTTTCAGAGTCATTGTTAGGACTACGGTATACTACCCCTAACAGTCGTATAATGTTGTTTTCAGAGTCACTGTTAGGACTACGGTATAATACCCCTAACAGTCGTATATCGTTGTTTTCAGAGTCACTGTTAGGACTACGGTATACTACCCCTAACAGTCGTATATCGTTGTTTTCAGAGTCACTGTTAGGACTACGGTATACTACCCCTAACAGTCGTATATCGTTGTTTTCAGAGTCACTGTTAGGACTACGGTACACTACCCCTAACAGTCGTATATCGTTGTTTTCAGAGTCACTGTTAGGACTACGGTACACTAACCCTAACAATCGTATATCGTTGTTTTCAGAGTTATTGTTAGGACTACGGTATACTACCCCTAACAGTCGTATATCGTTGTTTTCAGAGTCACTGTTAGGACTACGGTATACTACCCCTAACAGTCGTATATCGTTGTTTTCAGAGTCATTGTTAGGACTACGGCATACTACCCCTAACAGTCGTATATCGTTGTTTTCAGAGTCACTGTTAGGACTACGGTACACTACCCCTAACAGTCGTATATCGTTGTTTTCAGAGTCACTGTTAGGACTACGGTACACTACCCCTAACAGTCGTATATCGTTGTTTTCAGAGTCACTGTTAGGACTACGGTATACTACCCCTAACAGTCGTATATCATTGTTTTCAGAATCATTGTTAGGACTACGGTATACTACCCCTAACAGTCGTATATCGTTGTTTTCAGAGTCATTGTTAGGACTACGGTATACTACCCCTAACAGTCGTATAATGTTGTTTTCAGAGTCACTGTTAGGACTACGGTATAATACCCCTAACAGTCGTATATCGTTGTTTTCAGAGTCACTGTTAGGACTACGGTATACTACCCCTAACAGTCGTATATCGTTGTTTTCAGAGTCTTTGTTAGGACTACGGTATACTACCCCTAACAGTCGTATATAGTTGTTTTCAGAGTCACTGTTAGGACTACGGTATACTACCCCTAACAGTCGTATATAGTTGTTTTCAGAGTCACTGTTAGGACTACGGTATACTACCCCTAACAGTCGTATATCGTTGTTTTCAGAGTCACTGTTAGGACTACGGTATACTACCCCTAACAGTCGTATATCGTTGTTTTCAGAGTCACTGTTAGGACTACGGTATACTACCCCTAACAGTAGTTTGTCCTTGTTTTTTTAGAATTACTGTACATCAGATAGATTCATTGAAGATGCCATCTGTGAGCGTCTCTTCTGGAATAACTCTCAACCACATCCTCACGTAAATTACAACCCCTCTACCTTCCAGGATCTTTGGGAAAGCATCATAGCCATCTATGTCAATCATTTGTTTTGTTAATGTTATGTCACTGTTTTGGGGGGATACGTCGGTTACCGTGATAATATATCTGGCGTCTCACTAACAATTAGTGTATTCAGCTCATCCAGTTTGTTAGTTCGTACGTCAGCATTTGTTGTCCAACATTTCAGTGTATTTTTGCAGTGTGTGTGCTGTGCTTTGCCATCAATAATTTGTGCAGTTTGTGCATTTTGTTCCTCTCCTTGTGCTTGATGCTTTGGTGAAAACATTGTGCATGTGCTGAGGGTATGGAACATCTTTTTTTGTGTTAAGTATTCCCTTCGTTTTCGGGGGCTCCTCGAAAGGACTGATGGTTGGCTGCTTGATGTATGGATCTTCGGTCATGAGTTGTTGTGTTTCCCATGTTTCCAGAGGTGCTACTTGCCCGGTCTGATTGTGTTGCTGAATGTCGTGGCAGTACCATGTGGAACATATTGGCTGTTGTGTGGTCTTCTTTTTTTTCCGGATGATCAGTCCATTTTTGAGGACAAGATATGTCTTACCTTCATACATTCTTGTGATAAGTTCAGCACGCAATTTTCTGTTCTTTTCTCATTCTTGAAAGGTGAGGTCAGATGCTATGAACACTTTCTTGAAGGCAGCATTTTTGGTGATCTCTCAAACTTTAGTAGCACTTGATAGCAGGTATCTCTTCTGGGCAATGGTGTCAACTGTCACTTTCAGTAGTACATAACCAGTGTGACTGCTAAGGCCTGCTATTGTGGCAAATATGTCATTGCAGTCTGTGGGTTAAGAGGTGGTGGCTTCTCAAGCCAGGTGGTACCATCATCAAAAAGGGCAGGTTTGTTGTAACACCAAGTTAGCTACCCCCCTCGTAAAAGCTGCTGTTCAAACACCACCCAGCATAGCAAGGCAGCCTGATTGATACAGATGTTAAAGGGAGAACCCATATATATTAAGTGATCCTCAGTGAATGAATGGGAGACTGGCTGTGGGCCTGTCCTCAATGCCGTGATTGTGAGAAAAGGTCAGTCTGTGAAAGAATGAGTCAAGGGACCATTGCATTCATTTAGCCATGCAGCAGGACTTCATACTACTAGAGGGTCTCCTGCTATGTAAACTCAAATTGTAGTCAGTCAGAAGTAAGCAACGTAGACAAAAATTCAGCTTAATCTAACCAACCAATCAGCTAGCACTTGCTCCTTAATCTCCCTATTAGTCTATTACTACAGACAGAGTTAGACTAGAGTATGTTTGTTAATGACTCATTTTTATATCGATATCTGACGGCATAATTACATTGGTTCTTGTATATATAGTTATGTATGATATCAAAAGCTAGTGGATGAAGGAGATGGTGCGATTCAAGATTTTACACTGATTAAAGAACAGATACGGGTACTGAAACATGTACAGTATATCTCGCCATGGTTGTACATATCATCATGACAATTATGCCAATAAACTACATATGTCAATACAGGCTGTATAAGATTTGCTTTTGTTTTCGCTATATTGTAATGTATTCTGAAAAGTATTTGAAATACATTCCAATGTATTTGTATTTAAATACTTTTGCATTTCAAAGTATTTGAATCCGTCAAGAGTAGTTATATAAATTTTAAATACATTTCAATGTATTTGACCCCATGTCTGCAGCATATCATGGTGTTTTCTCTCTTCTGTGTAGGCTGAAATTGATTCTTTTATATCGTGAACAATCACATTGCATTTTCTGCGTTCCCTGTCTCTATACTCATCTACTACTTTATTCACCTCTGCCCTGATTGCTTCTGTCTGGCTGTTTGGGCTCACGGGATGGTGAACACGGGTGGTACCTGTTTGACAGTTGTTTTACATTTGGCGACAGTGCCGAGACCTTCATGGATATATCTAGCTTCTATAGTCTTCTTGTCTGCTTTTGTGTTTATTTTGGTTTCAACAATGCTTAGTCTCCCAGAGTATTTTGACAGGTATGCTTCACATTCCTGTTCAACTGTTCTGTAAGTTCTCACAGCAGTCAATGCATTTTTGTCACAACCGTCACAGAACCAGTGCGTGTTTTTCCTTTTCCTCATCTAGTTGTACTCCGTTTCATCCATATCTATACATTCAGCACAGAACCATCTTAGACATCTTTCACACATTAACAGTTTTTCATCGTCGTTAGTGAAATCGATATTGCATGCTTTACATCATTGTGAGTTAGTTCCGTGACCCTACCCCGTTCGCGTCGTTGTTTACACCGCGAAGCCGGAACAGATCCCTTTCTTTTTGTTGTTTTGCCCTTGTTTGTGTGTCTTGTCCTGTGAATCAGTGGGTAAATGGGACTTACCGGATGTTTTCTCTGTCCCTTTTGCCCTGCCTGTCTGCTCTGTCTTACTTGTTTGGCTGCATTCGTCGTCAATGTTTACTTTATTTTTTTTCATCCGGACATCTTTTTGTTTTTTACCCAAGGCGTCCCTGGATATGGGTTTTGATGTTACATTTTCTTGATTACTGTCACACCCATGACCCATCTAGTTTTACTGCTCCGTGTACGTTCCCTCGGCATAGTACTTTTGTTTGGGATTGAAGACATTTTGATTTAATGATCTTATTAACGCAAAAATTGTTTTTTTATCATGCCCTTTATAAAAATTGTATTGTTCGCGCCAAGCCTCGTTCTCAACTGCTTTATCCGCTAATATTCGACTTCGAGATACCATCGATAGCTTCTGTTACTCCAAGACAGTGTTGCTCCAACAAATATGCGCACGTAATCGATAATTATGTGTTTGTACAACTGACAGCCCTATGTTTTAATATGAAGAAAGGGATACAATCATAACCTAGGCCAAGGGCCCATAGGAATAGGTGGAAATTATAACAAAATATTTTTTGAACATGTTTATTGTCTCCACATGTGTAACTATAAGGCGCCATACGACCCACCATGAGATTTCAGGCAAGCTCCTCATTGGCATGTGGAACTGTTTCAACTTATCTCGACTGTCGCATCGTGAAACCCCCAAACACCAAGTCTTGAGACAAGACGCGGTGGAGATGTGGTCAGGACTAGGACAAGACGCGTCAAGATAATCCCCAAAAATCAAACGTGGCTCGAGGCGTCTTGAGCGCATCTCGAGGACTCTGCATACCAAGGCGACGCGGTCGAGACGGTCGCGATTCGACGGCATCTTGAACGAGTCTCCTTGGTGTGCGAGCTACTTAATTCAATTCATTTCAAATACATTTGTGCAACCAAAACGTTACAATAAATACAGTTCATACTAAGATATTGAAATGTAGTTTATGCTATAATAGAAATGACCCAATTTTATGTACCCTTAAACCCTTTGATAGGACTGACATTTTCAGCATTCTTAATTCTAAATCACAAGCCATTATTTCATGTTTTCAACAGATAATGTTTTGTCAAATTGGCTTGTAAATGTTTCAACAGACACAGTTCATGGTATTATATAGAATAGAAATAATTATGTAGAATAGAATTGACAAAATTGTAAAAGACTGGACAGAGACCGATCTAATGTCTTCAACATTGCCTACATCTACTGACCTTTGTTGTTACAGGTGACTGTGCTGTGTGTCGACAGCTAGGACAGAAGTTTCTACAATGAAATGATCAAGATGCAAAGACTCGCGCACATTGACAACAACTGTCCAGTTCTATGCACCAACACAATGTAGGATGTTGAAGCATGTCACTGAGTGTCAACATATTTGCCGTGAAGCTCAGGAACAAGAGAAACATGAGACTATGGACAGTGTTCACATTGAGTAGACATCAACTTCCTTGTGGTGATAAATCCATTCAACTATGACGGTAGTGGAGCAAACTGACAGGCTCATTCGTTTACCCAGACTGGTGAGAAACCTTTACAGTGTAACGAATGTGGAAGACATTCTTTTCTTACAGACATTTTTTAGAAACCATTCCGATGTGGCATGGGTTTCTAATTTACAACCACGTATATATATATATATATATATATATATATATGTGCATTGACACTTGTGATAAAACGTTTAAGAGTTGACGTGCTGTTTTCTTTTAAAGACGCAAGTGTGGATCCACGTTGGATTAAAACCCTACCAATCTAAAGTTAGAGACATTAACATTTTCAATATGTCTGCAATTGTGCACACATTTACTGAGAATAAACAATTCAAATGCGACATTTGTAGAAAACGTGTTTTTAAACAGCGGTAGTTTGGCAGTATATGTTCGCAGGCACAAAGATGAGAAACCTGTCAAGTGTGACACGTGTGGTGCACAATTCCCAACAAGTAGTTTGTTGAAACATGTCCGTATCAACACTGGACAAAAACCTTACAGGTGTGATACCTGTGGGGCACAGTTCCTACAAAGTGGTTATTTGCTGACACATGTCTGTGTCCATACTGGGGAGAAACCCGATGAATGTGATACATGCGGTGTACAATTATTCTCACGATGTGATAGTTTGAAGACACATATCCGTATCCACACTGGGGAGAAACCCTACACATGTGATACCTGTGGTGCAAAATTCTCTGATCGTAGTCATTTGAAGACATGTCAGAATCCATACGGGGGAAAACCCTGCAACTACAAATGTAATACCTGTGGTGCACAATTCTCAACAAGTAGTAGTTTGCTTAAACATGTGCGTAGCCACACTGGGGAAAAAACATACAAATGTGTGGTGCACAATTCGCAGAAAGTGGTTCTTTGAAGACGCATGTCCATATCCACATGCATTGTGATACACAATTATTGCAACACGTGGTAATATGACGTCATATATGCACATGCACACTGGAAAGAGTGGTTGACTAAAGATGCGTGTGTGCATTAATTTACACTTGCAGTAAATCCGATGATGATACATTTTATGGAATATAATACTTGTATAAAAAATGTAGTATTTTGTATACACACACGGATTTTGTACTTACGAACATGTCAACTATAGTCTATATTCCATGTTTCTAACTTGAGTGTTCAGAATACAAAAGACTAGTTTTGTACTGTTTTGTCTGTGTGATGTAAAGCATTGAATGCCCACCCTAATTATAATGTCCAAAATACATAATGCATATTATGATAATATATATAATGTTGATCGATTAAAAATGTACTTGAAATTGTACTTAGTCATCATTGGTCAGCCGGAGCCGGAGCCGGAGCCGGTGTACAGACGCTCCGTTTTCATATGGGTCAATCGTTCATTAGGTAAAAAACCTAATGATCGATTTAAAAAAAGGACTTAGGGTAAAGAATTAGTGCTGATATGAAGGTTTCAGAGCAGTGCGTAATTGCAGCTTCAAAGGAAAATCAAATGTTTGGATTAATTAGGCGAAATACAGCGCATAAAGAAAAAGAACTGATAATACCGCTGTACAAAACAATAGTTAGGCCTCATTTAGAATACTGTAATGTACACAAGCGTGGAGGACATATTGCAAAAAAGACATATGCTAGAAAGAGTACAGAGGAGAGCGAATAAAATGATACAAAAACTGAGAGATCTTAGTTACGAAATACGCCTAAAAGAATGTTGTTTGACAACACTAGAGACTAGGAGATTCAGAGGAGATTGGATGGAAGGTTTTAAATATTGAATGGATATGAAAATATTGATAGAAATGTTTTTTCTAAGTTAAGAAAGATAGAATGACTAGGGGACATGAAGTTACATTAGTAAAAGGGCAGTGTAGATTAGATATAAGAAAGTTCTCATTTTCACAAAGGACTGTAAATGATTGGAACAGAGTATTTGCTGATTGTGTGGGTGCTAGTAGCGTGAAATGTTTAAAAATAAAATTGACACGTGCCTCAGAAGGGCGGGATGCACATATCTAAAAAGGGTTGGACTCCTGATAAGCCAAAAGGCTTCCTTGTCCACTTGCCATCTAGAGTTAATTCTCAGGGTGGCAATCGTGTTAAATCTTGTATGGGAGGTGTGCCACTTCAACAGCAACGTTTTCGCGGATCACCTAAGTCTATGTTTGTCTCTGTTTCCGTCTGCATCCCCTTCAATGAGTTGGTAACTCCTCCCAGGAACTTCGCTGGAGGCAGGGATGGTATCCCCCGGTAAATCTGAGCCAGTAGGTCGTTTTTTGGCGAGCCACAAGTGAGATGGGTGCAAGGAGGGCCTCAAGATGGGTTTTAGGCGTGACTCAAGGGGATGCAATTGGGGGTTACTGGAGAGTTAAAAACATTGTTAACGTCGCCGCGAAGAATATTCAACACCACCCCAACCCTACCCCACCCTGATCACGCCACGTGCTTGTTTCGATTTTGGGGCAACACAGCAGAGTGCGTGGCGCGATCGCCCGGGATCGGTAAGGGAGTCCCGGATCGCTTGCAGACTGACTTTGTATTATTATATGGATACCTCGTAGGTGTAGAAAAATGCATTTTCTAAACAGAATAATTGCATTATGAACCAGTGCCATTAGACGTTTTGGAAGCAACGAGATGTTGGTTTCATTGTGAAGTAGACATGTACTATTATATAGTGAGACTGATAGCGATCAGAAAAAGCAGAGAGCTCACACCGAGGCAAGGAAGACCTAGAAAAATATAGACATCGACCACTATGCATAAACGTCTGCAACAGGAAGTCAAGTACATGATTAGCCCAACAAGCACGACCTACATGGAGACCACTTTTAATGAAGCGGACATCTCCAGTCCTAAGAGATTTTTGAGCTTCTTCAAGAGCAGGAGACGGGGGGCCTCAAAGGTCCCCCGCTCAAGAATGAGAATGGTTTCCTGAGAAGCGACAGTTTCTCAGGAATCAGTATCACTGGACCATTTAATGATAAATCAGTAGGTGTCAGTGGTAGATATATATACACATGAAATATTCCATATTTTACGTTTCACAATAAATATTGGCAGCTAATTAACAAGCCTCCAGATGTTGTTGAGAGTTCAAATCAGACAAGCAAATGTGCCAAGTAATTCTTCACAAAATGCCGTGGATCTACCGCTTTTCATGATGTGATGGCGGTAGATTAGGATCTTTTACATATATGAGCCTCAGTCGCGATGAGAGGTGCATGCAGACTACGGAACTTGGCCAGATAATGTTTCAAAATTAGGATATATTTACTTATTGCATGACATTTTCAACGTGAAATGTTGGTTAGGCTGTATAATTGGACTGAAAATGAGTAATTCTTTTATCACCGTGAACTATCGATCTGACGGCATATTTTGGTACTAAAGCGGTAGGCTTGAGATTGTCCCAAGAATGAAGAAACAAGACATGTTCTACAGCCAAATGGATAGACTTGGCACCCCTGATCCGTGTGAGCCACCCGACTGTCCACAGCCTAGGATAATCCAACACAATTAAATATTATTAATTGGCCTGCGGCAATTCCTGAATTGGAAAGGCTGATTCCCAAGTTGGAATTGTTTATGTGAGTACAATGGTATCAGAATCACTTAATCATAGGTCTGCTGACAATAAATATAGATATAATTGACATAAATATTTTAATTTAATTTACGTATGTGTTGGTTACAGGACACGTCTTCGGCATCAGAAGTGAAGCAGCTGCCAACCTTGCCTGAGACACCTTGCCTGGTTTTTGTGTGGTAAGGAGCATTTGGTGTATATTGATATTTTCAAGATGTTATAATAATAATAATAACTTTATTTAGACACTCATTTCCAAAGTACAACTCTGTTCAGTGGTGTTGACAATGTTTCTAAAATACTAATACTTATGCAATAGAGGTACTAAAATGTGAGTAATAATTCAATACACATTACTTACAACAATTACGGTATGATATTGTGGATAATTATAAACATTAGAAATAACAAATAAATAACTATACAATAAAATATTAATAAATATAATTAGATCTGCTTTCGATACACTCGATCACACATCGCGTGGGGCGTACTTCCAAGTGTTCCGCATCGCCAAAATACGCGCAAGACTCACAACTACGACGTGTCACTGACCACTCGCCACGTGCCACGTCGGTCGCCAAGACGTGTAAATGTGTAACATGTTTCTTTAAGGCCATCTGTCTAAGTTATTGCATAATTTACGAGTGCATAAATAAAATTAATTATTATTAAACAATTATTGAGATAATATACTAGTTTAATAGTAGACAACTAAAATATTATTTTTTGTTTTTGACGCAGAATTTATAATCTTTTTGAAACCTTTATCGACAGTTTTGGGCACTGCCTTGTCAGAAATAGCTTTCTGATAGTCCAGAAAACAGCTGTGGTCTTCAAGCATGGTGGTGACTTGTAAAACATGTCTAATTCACAATATGACATATTTTGTAGCGGAGCATCTATAAAGTAGCTTGATGATGTACTTTACTAACTTGAGCTTGATTTGTTACAGGAGAGCCTCTGTTGACTGAGAAACGCATGATGCTGGTCATGGACAAGCTTGTTGTGGCCAGCCACACAGAGGACACGGTTGTTGGCGCCAGCATGCTGTTTGTGGCATATTTTGTCTTCAACATCAAACGTTTTAACACTTTCCTTCTGAATTTTTCCTACAGGGTTTGTTAATCTTCCACAAAAGTTGTGCATTTCAAATGCATGCCTGCATGCAGGTCTGCATAAAGTTGAACTTTGACAGCATTATAATTGTTATGCTGATGTCATTTTATATTGTGGGACAAATGCCCCCCCCCAACATTTGCTATCTTTTCTTGTTAATTAATTATCGGTTTTCTTGATGAACATGTTTATGTTTGTGTTAGCTGTTTAACTATCTCATCAATATGCATGTCTTTTTTCTGTTGGTACCATTAATAAATACCTTTACCAACAATTGCCCTGTGTCTTCCTATAGTAGAAGTGCTCAGGGTACTGCCATTAAGCATCAGCAGAGTTTATATATCAATGCTTTACTTTGATATTAATGTGATGTGCATACATATGTACATATATATATATATATATATATATATATATATATACATATATGTGTAACCGGCAGGGTTACTGAGCAATAAGTAAATTATTATTATTAATTTTAATCTATATTATTATTCCAAAACTCCAAGTACTCCTTTTGTTCTCATTACTTTTAATATGTTAAGTCTGTAGACGCTGCCTGAGAAAGCCATTAGGTTCTCTTCCCAGGCGGTGTCAGTTTCCCCAGCAGTCACCAAGTGAGGGTCATACCCCGGTCACTAAGCCAGGATTAATTAAGAGACGCCATCACAGAGTTTCCGAGAGAAGCTGGACAGACAGCGCTCCAGTGTTTTTCCACGAGGTTTCGTGTTTTAACAGAGATATAAACACAAATGAAGATGTAAGACAGTGCATGGTGTGATTGCACTGAGCAGTGCTCAAGCACTGTGTTAGACTGCAGTTCCCAGTTGGTTGGTTTTTTTTTTTTACTTTGTATTTTAGATTATCAACACAATAAATGATAGTCATCATTTAACCGTGTTGCCTGTCTTCATGGTAAATCCCCCGCTACATATGTAAATATTCTACTATAAAAAAATATGCCACCATAAAAATTCCACGGGATATTCTACACTACAATTCCATATAAAATACGGTACACCGAAACAATTCTAATGTATAACCAACAGTACAATACCGCGCATAAAATACGGTACACCGTAAACATTCTACCGTATATTCTGCAGCACAATTCCGTAAAATACGTAACGCCGTAAATAGGTTACCGTATATTCCACAGTACAATTCCGCATAAAATACGGTACATCGTAAACATTCTACCGTATATTCTACAGCACAATTCCGTAAAAAATACGGTACGCCGTAAATATGTTACCGTATATTCTACAGTATTATTCCGTAAAAAATACGGTACATCATCAATATGCTACCGTATATTCTACATTATTATTCCGTAAAAAATACGGTACACCATAAATCATATACCGTTAAATTTACGGTACTCGGTTGGCACCGGTGCTGCCAGTCATTTTACCGTAATTTTTACGGTACATTTCTAAGAGTGTAGTCTCTTAGTAGAACGTTGCCGTGCGCTGAAAACAACTAGAACTAGAGCACCGTTCGTCTTATTATCTTCTTCTTCTTCTTCGTCGTCGTCGTCGTCGTCGTTTGTTCGTGTGCTCAGACTGTGACTATGGCTTCTTGTATGAAGGTCGCAGTGCACCGCAGGTCTTCCAGAAGGCCAAAGATCTTTACAGTATTACTGAAGTATATGTATAAGCCACATTGCCTTCCTTTTGTTATGGTGTGTTGGACAATCTTGCAGGAGGTGTTCCACTGCCATCGAAGCCGTGCCACAAGGACACATATATCGGTTTCTCCGATGTGTAGCTTGCTGTGTACATAATTTTATGGTGCCTGAATCTGCAGTGTCCAGTCCTCAGGCGCATCATTATCCCTTGGTCTTTTCTGGACAACTGGTGAAAGTTGTCGTTGTTGTAGCTGGGATGTTGTTTCAACGTGGATATGGTTCATTCATTGATTAAAAAACAATTGCAAACAAATGACATCTGTTGTTGACCTAATGTTGTGATTTCAATGGCAAACCAATATATTTTTTTAATGGCAAACCAATGCCAGTTCAGCCAATGAAAACCACCATTGACCCACTCATGTTTTTTTAAAGCAATTAAGCCAATGCCAATTAAACAAAGAACAGCCAGCATCAACATTCGATCACGGTTTATGCTGCCATCATTGCCATGCAATAGGCCCAATCATTTTTGCTAGCTGTGACTGCATGTGTTGTACGTTCCAACATGTATATATATATATATATATATATATATATATATATATATATGTATATATAATTTCTTCCTGGCGACACCATAAAGCCTACAGGAAATTATATATATATATATATTATATATTATATATATATAATTTCCTGTAGGCTTTATGGTGTCGCCAGAAAGATTAAGATATTAAACTATGTCAATAGTGGTATGACCACAACTTTGTCGTGCAAACTAGCCATATGTCAGCCAAATACTCGTGTCTAAATACTCGCATTGCTCGATACCTGTACGTTGTTTACCTGCGCCTTGTTTGTAAACAAAAGCACATGCATCGCGCTCTCGTTTTGACGTCACGGCGGTCTCGCTTTCGATGTAGGTCACTTGGCTTCTTCAACTTGTTAGCATCACTGGTTATCATTTCACTGTTGTTAGTTCGACCGTAGCAATGTAGCGTGGATTTATTTACGTAAGACTTTTGCGTACACAACTAGGAGTGGCCATGGCATCTGTAAAGGTAGCCGTGAGAGTTCGACCATTAAACAAGAGGTAAGATACCGGACGGATTTATGTAGCGATACGCCAATAAGTGAATAACTAATAAAAGTTGTCGGAAGCTGCATCACCACGAAAAAAGGCACGATCGAATCTCATCACTCAACTCAATATGACTCATGTGATTCTAGACTAGTTGTCCCTCTCTCGTGACAAATCCCGTTGTTTGGACCAATCAAATGCATACATATTAAATTATTGGTATAGAAATTCGAGATCAAAAATGTGGGGTCCAGTTAGTCGACTATTGACTGTAGTGTAGCCGTAGGTCTGTACTGACTGAGCGACAGGCACAGTGTCAGTGGCCCGGGCAGGCTAAGCCTAAGGGAGTAAGGCTGAGAAAGGCTCAGCTACCTCGTCACGTCACCGACTACTTATGCAACTGGGACTGTGAATATCTGTCACTGATCCTGAGTAGCATCAGTATAAATATTATAATGGTTCTTATCACTGATACTTTGCCATTTAAAGTGATTCTTTGATAATTGTAATATCTTTGTAATGTACGCATTTATTAAATAATCCTGTTAATATGCTTATTTCATGTAATTCTATGCATGGTTCATTAGAATTATGTTTTATTAATCACTAATGACCCTGATAATATATCCAAAAAAATAACTGCGTGTACGTACAGTTTCCACTTTGCCTTTGTCCCCACCTTCACGATCCGTATAAGGCATGCTCATGAATATTTGGGACTGTCCGTCAGACTCCGAGTTAATAGATGCAAGAAAAACGTCATCAACATGTGTGTATTTGGATTAGCCACCGCCATGCGAATGAGTCGTGACCGATCAAATTATCAAAAAGAAAGATGGACCAGAGCTCTGCTGTTTATATCACAGATTCAGCAAAGTAAAGAAGGAAAATAAATGGAGAATGAACATAACGACAGCTCATAACAGATGGATTGATTTAAAAGAAAAAACACCAGCTCTCCACACACAAAGCCACCGATGACATATTGAATGTTTGGCATTGTTTTTGTTGGAATATAAAAACATACAAAATTTCCCTATGGTACTATCATGTTCCTTTTTCAATAGGTACATCTGGCTATACATTTTAAAGTTTAGTTTTAATGAAACATTTAGATAACAGAAACTCAACCAGAAACTGGCAGACCAGTTCAGTCAAACAACACCACCACGACTTAATTCTGTGGGAAGCATTCAGCAACACTGCAATTACTGCACACAAAAATGTGTACACAAATATTAAATATCTGTTGCCATGTACACATTCATAAACCTGAGCGAACTCGAGCAACGTGAAGTGAACAAACTTACCCAAGATTTGACAATAATATACCAAATAGATATTTGAATAGAAAAGCCCTGAAAAGGTCAGTGTGCCAGTTACTTGAGAGGTTTAGTTAATCCATACAATTCAAACAGAAACCTTAATTACTTTGTTGGTGAAATTGTGATATTCCAGAACCAACTTGAGTTCTGTTGGGAAACAGATTGCTTTACACATTTGCAGATTACCCAGACCAGTATATATATATATGTATATATAATATGTACGTCAGAAAGACAAGATTGTAAAAATTACAGAAACTACCTTAATAGACTAGCATCTAACTAAACAGAATGGTGTCAGTCTATAGAAGTTCACCCAGAAAAATGCAAAGTGCCAATAAATGGATCCGAAAATCCAGACTTTACCATGACAACATCAGTGGGTACCTACTAATCCTCTGGAGTGTAAACATAACAAATGACCGGGGCTTCAAGTGGGTGGTAAACTCCAATTTACACAGCGCTCAGCGGCAAAGACAAATACGTTGCTGGGCATCATGCGCCATGCTTTTTTGAAAGCTAGACATAAATACGTTTCTATTCCATCTACTTTATTCACAGATTTCTTATTTCATATTAAATACAGCTTTTGTCGTCAGACCTTTTTACAACCAGTCACATGTCGAAAATGCATGCATTACACATTGACTTCAAATTCAATAGTAAACTTTTATTTAGATGTAGAACCCAGACATTTATCTTATTTATGTAGAACCTTATCAGCAAGAATCACACATTGATCAGCAAAGCCACCATATAAGGCAGTTTAGTTATTCTGTATAATTGATCTTCCAGGGGAGTTACAACTCACAGCTGAGTAAACAGTATCCACAGAAGCTAATGCTACAAGTACTTGTTTTATTGTGCCTTTCCTTACAACCTAATCCAATACTTCTGTTTGTTGCTAATGATGGATGCAGTAATTGCATCTTTATGACTCTGTGATATCATGTGAAGTCATTGTCACTGGGCATGGCTTACCACCCACTGACACCCAGCATGGTCTGTGCCAGAATTGGGATGAAAGTGGTTTGTGTAACATAGATATCCTTGAATCAAATACAAGGCTCAAATACAAAGTAGGAAGTCTACAAATATGTGTTTGACCTCATCCCTATCTTGCATGTGGGTAACTGAGTAAGCACCAGGGAAATCAACCACCCCATTAAAAAACATTCGTAAGCACCCATACTACTGACTCCCAGGCCCTTAGACAGAAACAATTTGTTGCCAGTTTTGAATTTATCCAAAGTGTGCATTTTTAGCGTGCAAACAGCTTGCGTGGAGGCCATCCACGTCAATCACAGCCATTATTGGCCATGTTAGTTTTTTCAATGACAAACCTGCGTCATTTGAGCCATTTATTTAATTCATGCTGATCCATTTGATTTGTTTCACTACCAGTTGTGCCAATGCTAGTCATTAATGTAGGCCTGTTGACTTGGAACTATTACTTAATCTAGTGGCCAGCTGGTTCCCTCTAAATTTGTGTCTTATCAACTGTAATTACCATCTTGGCTAGTCATCTGCCAGTCTTGAAGACAGGCAGACATGTCTCTGGATAAGCCCCTGTGGACTCCACATATAGTACCCAAGAGTAATACTTAAGAAGATACCTGATGACAGAATAGGATGTATGTTCCCACGTTTTCAACCACAATGCAATTACTGCTCAAAGACTGATCATTCACATGAAACTATATCCGTCACTGTTTATAACCTGGTAATCTGTACAGTTGCATGAAATGAGACAATGTGTTGCTAACAAAATTGCCTGTGTTTGGAAACGGCAAGAAGGGGATTATAACAGCACTCCTCTCGTACAAAGGTCGGATGTTCCACCCAGTCTATAATCCTACTATACCCCATACCTACCCGCTAATTCTGAAGTGTGCATAATATTAATCACTGCTGCAGCACTTTTAGCATGTCCGAGCTGTCGGTGGGTAAAGTACAATTTGTCAGCGGACCGACAGGTTCAATGGGGCTGTGTTTGTACAGTTTAATTTTATTCTACGTGGCGGCTGCAGGCCCAGCCTGTCCTTGCGTTTAATTATAATAATATTCATTGCAACATGGAGGGGTAATATTTGAATTTTCCTAAAATCAGAAAACTATTGCCATATTTGAATTTTCCTAAAATCTGAAAACTATTGCCAAATTGGTAATCATTCTCAGCCACATGAACCATAAAATGAAACGGACGATTCATGGTTCAAACTATGATTTGCCAAATGCCAATCGTTTTGTGAATGCTGTTTAAATAATGTTAACAAATTATCACACAAAATGTGTTGTTTTAGTATATACAGCTGTATTATGAAACATTAACTTTTACAAATTTACACCCACCATTGAATCCACATACGAAGGACAACTGTTCTCACTGTTACATTTTTTTGCATCCTTGCAAGCCAGGGGGTGACTACGTACACTACCCCTGGCAGATCTCCTGTACATTGTATGGAAGTTAGCTGAATCAGACTCATAATTGACTTCGCTGTATCACCCGTGAGAACAGTGCAGGCACTCGCGCTCCAGTTCCAGGTATCCCAATATACCTATTTGACCATTTTCGTGAGCTGCTGAGCATTGTTGTGTATTCAAACAATTATTTTTTTTTCAAACAATCCACGAAAACTTGTCGGCAAGCGATGTTATTGGCTGAGCTTATATTGCGAGTTTCGGCAAGTGATCTGCCTGGGGGTACTGATACTGATGTAACCAGCCCCCTGGCATGCAAGGATGTGTTTTGATCCTAAACTCGTTCCGGCTGACCAATAAATTTCTGCTGTCACCAGTTATGGCAGCCGATAACAATTTCCCCGTAGTGATCGCTTTCTAGTAAATTGAACATAATGGCGTCATGATGCCACCTGGAGAATGTCTCACCATTCAGTTTGTCCGCTAAAAAGTAAATAACTCCAAATTACTGCCACCATATGTGACAGTTAGTTACTTACAATGTTGCAAAGTTAGCATATTAAATGAAAATGAGTTTACTCCCGATTATGGTGCAACAAACCAAGCACAGCTGTTATAATAAACAGTAATAGTTATGTTCTTAAATTCTTTCCCGCTGACCTTGCAAATTTTGCTGATGTAGCGGGTTATAAATGTGCATCATTCAAAATACAGTCGCCTGTCTTATTCCGAGATCATCTACCATGTTTTGGCTGTTCCATCTATGTAACATGTGCTGTGATCATCCCAAATTAGTCTCTTTAACCCTATAGACCTTGGACAGCCGAAAGAGGTCAGGCGCACGTTTCCTTGAGAGGCAGCAAACGGCCACAGTTTTTTCCTAACTTTAGCAATACGTGGAGGTGGCGTCATCTTATGGATACTTACGTAACTTGTGTGACTGGATTCTTTAGTGTATCTGCTGTGCACTAGGGGTATTTTGGATATGGCTTTGTTTAGGCAGTTTTTGAATGAGCACTGTTTAAAAAAAAATCAGCTGACAAAGCGTTAACGGGTATGCATGGTATTCTAAGCCAACACACCCAGACACCGCATATATATAATTATGTTTTGCACATTTATTTTAAAAGTTGATTAGTATAATCAGCACCATCTTGTGCACAGTTCAGTTATCTTTAAGACTTGCAATGTTAGGAAACAAAGTAAAAACGAGGTACATTCAAAAACATTACATGCACCCGTATCACAGTGATTTTGTATGCATGCTGCAAATATTCAGAGCGCTTTTTAGTCCTTTGGCCGAAGGTCCAAGGGACTATTGCCATCACTCTGCATCCGCCGTTAGTTGCCGTATCTCAGAAACCGTTCAGCAACTTTTTCTCAAATTTTGCATAGACATATCTTAGGGCACTGCCACTATGCACGATAAATCTGTATTTTATTGATTCATTTTAAGGGCTCCCTAGGGCCTCCAAGGACCCCAAAACTGGTGAAAATGTAACATTTTGCCTATTTTTTTTTAAAATTGTTCAGCAACTTTTTTTCTAATTTTGCATAGATGTATCTTAGGGTGCTGCCACTATATACAAGAAATATGTATTTGATTGAATCATTCTAAGGGCCCCCCAAAGTGCAAAAGTTTTACATTATCTAGTGATGTGGTTTTGAGAAGGGCCCTTGAGACCACCCCCAACAGTAGATGTTGTGTATTGTGCCACAAAGTCAACAGCTGTGACTAATCTCTACAGCCTAGTGCATTGAGACCTTGACTAATCTTTCATTGGTCACAGCACCCAGGCAGAGTAGACATACTTGATCCCTGTTAGACTGAACAGTTGCCTAACACTTTTAACCTGTATCTTCAAAAACTATTGATTTTCTATAATTGCAAGTTGTGTTTATTTTGATGTTCATTTAATTATTATAAAATGGTGTGACTGTGGTGTCTTGTCTCCTGTTAGACTGAACAGTTGCCTAACACTTTTAAACTGTATCTTCAAAACTATTGATTTTCTATAATTGCAAGTTGTGTTTATTTTGATGTTCATTTAATTGTTATAAAATGGTGTGACTGAGGTGTCTATTGGTTAAAGATGTATTGTCTGTAGAAACCTGTAGGTGACAAACATAGAAAATTAATATTCTGTCACCTGTAGGTGACAAACATAGAAAATTAATATTCTGGACAACTATAGAGTGAAATATCCTACACTTTATTGATATCAAATGCATTCTACTGTTCTGTTTATGCTTGCCATGCCTTGTGTAGACATGGTACTGTGTAAATCAATTGTATCAATATTGACTAATAATTACAGATTCATAATATAGTTGACACCTGAAACAACCAAATGTCAACCATTAGAAGAGTTGACATAGTTCCGCTATACACAAGCAAGAAATCTGTATTTTATTGAATCATTCTAGTGTCATCAGCATATAGTAGAACATATATTTTCTACATCATCATCACTAAGGTTGTTGTAAATTTCACCAGCTGCCATGTCAAGTCCGTTATAATTGTGACTAACAGTGTACAACATTATTCAGGTAAATAGCAAATAACAAAGGACACAAGTTTTCTCCTTGCCATACCTCTACATTACATGAGAAGAAGGCTGACACAGCCTGGCCCTGATTTATACATGATTTAGCATTTTTGTTTATGTTGTATACAACTTTCAACACATTAATACCGCATGAAATTATCTTAGACCACAGTGAGGACCGGTCTACTAAATCAAATGCTTTCTTATAATCGATGGAGGCACAATAAAGGCTTTTCCGTTGACACAAATACAATTCAACCAATACCCCTATCTGAACACTGCCTGTTCTTCACCTATTACATTCACTTTGTTTAGGTATGTGGTCAGTCTGGTGTTCTGAACAATCACTAAGGATTAATGAACACTTGTGCAGAATGTCACCCACTTGGCAGGTTTAATTGATCTATTCAGCAATGAGGACACTGCTTAGGCCTTGCTCTGGACACTGTCACTCACAGTGTTATGTATTGTCTTAGTTGGTGCACTGAGCTAATCTACTTGACCATGAATCAGTGGTGGCTCTGGTTGTGTATTACACCCAGATGTGGAGCTAAGATTCTCTGCCTGCTATTGTTTGATGGAAACTGACTAATCTGTAATTGGTCACTGGCAGTAGCTTGTGTCAACAGACAGAATTAAGCCACTAGACCCCTGTTAAACTGGACAGTTGCCTGTAGGTTTTAAACTGTCAAACAGTGAGTCTACCTTTTGCTCTCAAATAATCTCTTAGTTTTACACATAAAGGCATAATCTGGCATAACTTGATAAGTCTTTGTAGCAGCACATTTGTACTTCCAGTGTATCATTGCAACATAACATACATATTACATACTGTGTGCCACATTTGAATGTTGTGCATGTAATATTTCCATGCAATCCATTTGCATATATAATATAAAACTTCAACAGCCATTTTCTTCATTTTTACTTTTTGACCCCTACCATGTTCAATGCTCCATAACTTTGCCAATTTTTGTAGCAGTCATAATTTTTGAAACTATGATGCACTGTTTGTAAATATTTTTGTAGTAATTATTTATTCGCTACAAAAATTAAAATATGGGAATTATATAACGATGTTTCTAAATTGTATTTATCCAAACAAATATAATGTAATGGATATATAATTTATTAACTGTATATATATATATATATATTGTACGGTAATATAGTGTAATTATATATGTGAAAACAAATGGTGATCTGTCTGGATAACTGAAATTTAGAAACATCGCTATATATAATTACCATATTTTCATTTTTGTGGCGAAATAAATAATTACTACAAAACTATTTACAAACAGTGCATCATAGTATAAAAATGATTTGGTTTATATTACTTCGTGAAAACATAAACAAAAAAGTGTAAACAAATTAAATGGTTTGGTGTCGGGATTGAACCGGCATCGCCCGATTACAAAATAAATGCCAACCGAGCTAGCAGGACTGACAGAAATTCGCTGACTGATTTAAGTTGTTATGACAATTTGTACAACTCCTCCTTCATACATTGATATTCTAGTGATATTATGAGATTATACACGTCATTTACTGTAGCTGGATACAATATTTGTTTGCTATGTATGTTTATTGGTGTAGATTATCTCCCGTTGGTTGCATTTGATATAATTATTCTGAAAACGAGCCCAAGCTCGGCGATACCTAGTCGACTTGTAGGCTCATTCGCATTCATTGTTTTGAATAAAATTGAATTCATGTGGAACCGTAAGATAACTGCTTGTTCCTCTATAATGACTAGTGTTTGTATTACATCGGAATATTGCACAATAACTCATTCTGACGCTCGTTTCGACCCCAAAACTATCCATGTAAACATGCTCTGAATGCATAGAAAGGGTCGGCCTGCTGCAAGTGTGAGTCATATGTGACGTTAAGATACCACGTAATCACCTAGCTCATTAAATTTTTATTTTCTGCGGGAATCACTACACAGATGGGTTTAAAATCGAATTTATGCTACAAATGTATTTTTCTGTATTTTTTATGTTCTCAAGTGTTACATTACAATGTTAAACTTTGTGTACACGTGGAAAACGGATTTTAGCTAATGCCTTGTTTTTATTTCCTTTAATGTACATAGAAAGAGGTGATTGGACATTGGTGCTTCAGAGGGGATTCACTTACAATGATCCCATATTACTGTATTAAATACATATGTATAGATTAGATGAAATCGTCTCCACTAAATGTCAACATGCAATGACATATCCTATTTAGTCATGCTGACATTCAGTTTAAATTATAAAATAGCAGTTGTAATTCTAAAAGTGCTCAGTAGTTCTAGCTCTAGCCACTGGAAAGTAGGACAGGTGTGCATCTTATCTACATATATTTAAATACCAAATTCTAGCAAATATTAGCAAGAATATTACGCGTGGATTGATCTGACTGTCATCACGTCATGAAGAACAGTGCACATACATATGATTTATAGTTTAAAGCCATATGATTTAGAGTTTAAAATCAACACCTTCAATAGAAAACACCCATCTGTTCTAATATGTATATGTTATATAAGTTATTATAATCTACCACACTGTTCATTTTAAGATAAGGTTGCACCTGTGCAGCCATGGTTTATTTGCATTTAAGAGGACAGCAACATCTTTATTTACACCTGAAGGCTTTACTGTATGTTAAGACATTGTGTTGACAAAATCCTAAGAGTCCAATTACATGCTTGAGTGAATCTTTGGGTGTGTAGCCAATTTAACACGTATAATCCCTTTCGATCATGCTATTTGGTAATCCTTAATTAAGCCGTGCTTGTCTGCCTTTTATTATTTATTAATAGTAGAATCATATAAGAACTATTTACCATTTTTAGTGAGTATGTACTCTCTGCCAGTCATATTATTTGGAAATTATGCATTTAGACGTGTCCTACTGACTTTTATTAGCAGTAAAATCAGTTGAAACGTAAAAATGTCCCAATCAGTCTGAGTTAATTCCCCTTCTTATTCTTCAAACTGCTTCAAAGCTTACACTATTGATTTATAACCAGATCTATATAGTATTAATTATTCATATTTCACAACATGTCTGCCAAATGTTTAATCAATGGTTGTCGGAGGTAATATGGTGAATCGAATAGGCAATTGAGATATTTTTATACTGAGATTATCTTTTATAACGGATCACAGGTAAGATTAAGTCAGGCTGACTTGTGACCAAATAAACATGCCCACTAAAACATAAAACAACCACACCAAATTGTTGGCTTCATTTGTAAGTAAGTTTTTGGGCTAATTGAGAAGCCATGTTCTTAATTGTTCACAGGGCATATGTTGTCTCAGCTGAAGTGAAGTAGATTCTTGCAGTTAGTCAGAACAATGGGTAACCCTAACAGGTGTGAAAAGCAGATGCAGTTAATGGATGAGCTAAATGTATAGGGTATTATATGTAAATCTTGTTGAAATCAGCTAAAAAGTATTCTTTTTGAATCTGTAATTTTCAAAATTAATATAATGGGATATACCCCAGATATTGCATTTTTCAAACATGTGATAAACAGATTTTATTCAGTACCTATTTAAATGTATGATTTAACAAGTTTGCCATCCCCCGCGAAACCATGAAAAGTTCAGAATGCAATTTGTATGATTTTGATTCCATGTGTCAGTTTCTGGTGTCACACATGATATCTACTGGACTGCTTAAGATTATAATTGGTCAGTAGGACTGACTAGGTTAGAAGAAAGTGTTTACTTTACAGATTTATTGCATTTAGTTCATGTCTTTTTATCAAAATTTCTTCTACTAAAGTGTAGTTTTATTCAGTCACAATATGTCTGCTTGTGTATGTGCCTGTGTAGGGTGAATGTTTCTTTCTAACTTCACCGTGAATGTGGCTGTTGCAGGGAATTGGATATGCAAAGCCAGACGATTATCCACATGAAAGACAAACTTACCAGCATCACAAACATTAAGGTAATGCATGTCTTGTTCATTCATTCACAAGAATGATTAATATGTCGATCAACAATAACATTACATAAACATATAGTAATATAATATCTAACATATTTTTAAAGTAGTGGTTAATTTAGATTTCCTTTCTCTCTGTAGTGAGGCTGGTCCCTATACCAGACCTGCCATTTGATACGGATTACCCGTATCCGATACGGATTTTAACGATTTGTTTAGTAATGATCGATGGAAAGTTTCAAAAAGAATGGTTAGAGAAGTTTGGAGGAATGATTGTATCAAGTAAAGCAGGCGAGCAGTGTGCCAGGTGTAGTTTATGCTCACGCGATGTTAAGGTGGCCACCTCAGGCGTGTACGACGTCAACGAGCACTTAAAAGTTAAAGTCGAATCTACACAGAACGGATTTTAAAAATCACGAGGAAAGGGCAACCGTGAGGGCGTTCTTCAAGCCGCAGACGAACTCTAGCGACGCTGCCAACGAGGTGACTCGAGCGGAGGTGATGTTCTCATACTTTGTTCATAAACGATGTGTGCGCATTTTACTGTGCGGTTGTGTGCAAGATGGTCGCAAAGTTTCCGTTCGGCAACCAGGTGTTGCGCGACTTGAGTGTTCTCAACCCTGCAGCCTGTGTGAACCTCACGTACAAGCCGATTGTTCGTCTGGCAGCCCGCTTTGCCCTCAACGTTGATGCCGAACAGCTGAAAGATGAGTATGAGGACTTTCAGCTGTTGGCCGACGACATCATCGTGCTGGAGGAGGATGGCCAAGCGCGGCAGATCGACCACGTCTGGTTTGAGATTCTCTCAATCAAGACGCCGTTGCAGGCCGTACACTTCCCGCTGTTGACAAAGGTGATGGCACCGCTTCTCTGCCTCCCACACAGCAATGCTGATGTAGAGAGGCTGTTTTCCATCTTGCGAAAAATACACACAAACGCACGCCACAGCTTGAATGCAGACACCATTACTGCATACCTTCAGTGTAAACTGAACATCGACAGCCCCTGCCACCAGTTGGCTGTGTCAGCTGAGATGCTGAAACTGGCTAAATCTGCACCCCATGCCATATGTAGTTATTGTATGCACAATAAATATGTATACATGAATGATATGGATTGATACAGATTCTTACAGAATTTTAGGTCAAAAATACAGATTGCAACCAAAAAAATATGGCGGGTCTGCGATACAGGTCCTCCATTTTGTTTCTTCTCTCAACTGATCCAGTATTGCTGTCTCTGCCACATATCTACATTGCCCCTATATATCTCATTCTCCAGTCCTCTCTCAATCCAACCAGATCTCTCACTCACTACATAATCCCCGTTATGAAATTATTAATTTAAGAAGTATAACATGTACATTATTCTCAGTTTGTAGTGCTCCACCACCTGCAGATTCAGATTTCTTAAAAATAGTAATTTTATTTGGTAAGGCTTCCCCAGATTGTAATATTACACCGATGGTTTAACCTCCAGCCAGTATCAAATTGAGAGGTATATTAGCTACTGGTGTGTGGTAATATGAGCTTTGTACTACACTTGTGCAGGCGTACAGGCACTCAGTTTTTCTGCATTGGTCACATTATTCATAGTTTTATTGTGCGTGTGCATGTGTGTCCAATAACGACTCTACACATAGTATATGTTTGTTAACTAAACTAATATTAAACTTGGATGACCTCAAGTCAAAAATAAAACTTTTGGTTCATGAAAACAGTAAAACACTTCATTGTACATATTTAAAAAATAAGTTAGGTAGGTACTATGTATATTTAATGACTCAGATATAATCGGTGCTTAAAGAGTTATATGTGGCATACATCACAGTATATGTTACATAGATTTGCCAATTTTATAATCTTCAAATTAAGTAAAATTTCTTTCAAAGATTCCCCTAATATATGATTGGCCTATTTCATGGATAAATACAAAATTGTTATTCAGAACAAATTGTTTTGTGTTGGTAAGACAATTTGGGTGAACTACCAAACTATGAATGGACTAGAAACGTTCAGCCACAGAAGCCAGTGTTATTACCACAAATAGGTATCCTATCTATAAGTTATTTGCAGGTCAGGCTCAGCTATGCATGTACAGATACTAATAACACTACTTAATCTGATGTGCCGAAGGACCGATGGTTTCTGTTGCTTGGTAGTGTCACATGTAGAGCAGACTGAGTGTCTGACAATTACACCAGACTTGTAATAAAATGTAAGCATTTAACCTGGTTAAAATCCCTATTATTTCACCAGTTTCTGATTTTTTTCAATAGAATGTATTGAACATTCACTCAAAATCATCTTGAGTGATTCGGGAATGTTTCTTCCATGAAAATGATGAAATTCACTTCTGTATCAGCACAAATGTTAGTACTAGTTGGCAAATTGAAGAGCTTCCCTGTGCACTGCACATAACCTTGTTTCATTGTCACTCCCTGGAGCTAGTTGGCAGCTGTTTCTGTTTTTGGCACAAGGCAGTAGATTTGTCAGATTGTGGAGATCTTTAGATAATGTTCATAGCCAATGTGTGAATGTAATTTTATAATATTTATTCTAGTTGGTAGCCAGTGACCACTTCTGAATTACATGATAGTGTATTGGACATAAGGCGCGTGGGTAGGTGGGTAGTTGGACAATGGGTGGGTAGTTGGACAATGGGTGGGTAGTTGGGCAATGGGTGGGTAGTTGGGCTATGGGTGGGTAGTTGGGCAATGGGTGGGTAGTTGGGCAATGGGTGGATAGTTATGCAATGGGTGGGTAGTTGGGCAATGGGTGGGTGGGCAGGAGTGCTTGATGGAAAAGTGTATAATGTAGTCGGTGAAACTCAATTTGTTATTACGTGATATTATATAGTATTTAGACATGCCGCATATTTAGTATGCTTGTCATTTCCCTGTCACTGGAGGCCAGTGAAAGTTCAGTCCATCCAACCAAATACCAAGTAAGCCTTTGGACTAGTGACACAATTGTACATAGCAGTCACATATTATAATATAATATTATAATAATTACTACCAGTCATTTTCACAGGTAACTGCATATCATTGGGTAACTAACAGTGACATTAACTACTTCAAAAGAGTATGAAGATATATCCTTTGAACAGATAACATTTTGAAACCAATATATTTTGTTTGAACACGTAATATATTCCCACACATGGGGAAAATGTGTAGCCAGCAGTGAACTTAAGAATCTACAAAAACTTGACAAAGCCCCTGGTTTTAGTGCTTCACCCAACTGCTATGTAGCTGGAAGCGTTTCCTCTGAATGTTTCAAAACAAGTTTTTCTTTTGCTGAGAGAGAGTATATGACCTAGACAGGTGGAATTAACAAACTAAACTCACTCTTGGTGAAGCAAAGATGAATTGAACCTGTAAGCCCAGGCAGAGCTCTGGTCATATGTACATATATACAGGTAGAAATCAGCGTAGGGCTTAAAACTCATATTGTCAACAGTCCAATTAGAAGATACTTGACCACAGTCGCACAGTGCCTCATTGTTGGTCTCTGATGTAAACACCGAATGGGGACTGGTGAAGTCCGTCAGGTAGATACGTTGGTTGTAATATCACCAGTGGTCAGAATTGTATTTTCTGTCTAATATTCTGCCACCATTGCTCAGATTAGGGCAGTACAATTTCATCCAAGACATTTTCTTTCTTCACATTAAAATAGTTTGTTTAAAATGTCACCTATTTTCACGATAATTTAGCCTATGCCCAACAATATCTTAGACAAGTATAATTGGCATTGCCAAAGGTTCTGTGAATTTCCTCTGTGAATCAAGTCAATGTTGGACACTTTGTTACATCTGGCGTGGGTTTTGTAACAAAAACTTGTCGAGTTGTTAGTTTGCGTTTGTTCCACAGGTGTCCGATGGCATCCTGGGTGACAGTACGAGGGAACGGATTAAGGAGTTTACCTTTGACTACTCGTACTGGTCAGCATGCCGTGAGGACAGCCACTATGTTGCACAGGAGCAGGTCTGTCTGTCTGTCTGTCTGTCTGTCTGTCTGTCTGTCTGTCTGTCTGTCTGTCTGTCTGTCTGTCTGTCTGTCTGTCTGTCTGTCTGTCTGTCTGTCTGTCTGTCTGTCTGTCTGTCTGTCTGTCTGTCTGTCTGCTGGTATATATGTGTATGTCTGTCTGTCTGTCGGCCTGTCATTTACACAAAGGCCCAACATTTTAAAACTATTAGTAATGTACCAGGGCAAGTGGATGGATATTTAGTGTCATTTCAGTTTCACAAAACATGGAAAATAGAATTCTATATTGTAGTCTTCTAGATAACATTTCAATAAACCGGCAGAGACTTTTGCAAAAAATGAATTTTTATTTGTCATTTTATTAGAACCATGTTCTACTGGTACTTTTTGCAGCACATATATACCACTTTTTCTGTTGGGAATTATTTTATTTTGTTTATTTTGTGTTTGACAGGTGTTCATGGACCTTGGACTGGATGTTGTGGAGAGTGCCTACAGAGGCTACAATGCCTGCGTGTTTGCCTATGGACAGACTGGCTCGGGCAAGACGTACACCATGATGGGGAATCCTGTAAGTGCTACATACAGCGTGATGTCAAGAAGGAAATAGTCTAGAAATATCTTCACTAAGTCTCAAGGCTTTATGTGGATCATTTTGTAATAAAGATAAAGTTTTATATAATACAATACAATGCGAATTTATTGTCCAATAATAATAGATACATCGTATAATTTTCTTCTGCTTGCTGAGCATAAAGAGTATACAAGGTATTGTTAGTAAACATAGTTAAACATAGTGCTTACAAGGAATACATTTATAATATTAATAAAACGTGAGAGTAGTTAGTGCATAATTTATGTATTTTAACGGTCGGATTGTTAACTCAAAGTTTGTTTAGTGTTTAGGTGACTTATGGCCTGGGGAATGAAGCTGTTTTTTAACCTGTTTTTTGTTCATCTTGGACATCGGTATCGTCTTTGAGACGGAAGAAGATCAAACTCTGTATACAGTGGGTGGGCAGGGTCAATGGCAACTGCACATGCTTTTCTGATCAATGTACGTTCACACAGCTGAGAGACAGGCAGTGTGGACATGCCTATGATCTTTGAAGCAATTTTGTAAATGCGAAGAAGCATGTTTTTGTTTGAGACAGACAAAGCAGGGAAGAAACAGATACTACAATATGTCAACACTGATTCTATGATGCTCCTGTACCACATGAGCAGAAGTTTTGGTTGGACATGAAACGATCTTAGTTTCCTTAACAGTTAACTTAAATTCCATAACTTGATGCAGTATCCAGTCCTCTGGACTGCTCAAAGCTCTTCACACCTTACTCCCTTGCAGACCTATACAATCGAACACCATCTCGACTTCTCTGTGAAGTTTTCAGCCATGCTGCAATTGATGCATTTGTATACAAACTGAGTGAACTGGAGCAACATAGAATGAAAGAACTTGCAATAGGTTCAATATGGCAGCACAGGATTCGAACCCGTGTTCTCTCGATTGAGAGTCCAAAGCTCTATCCACTGCACCACTAGCAAATTATTTTAAATTCCATTATTATTTAGATATAGTAGTTTGTGATGGTTTTCCAATAGTTTCAACAAAATGTTAGATTTGTATTCACTGCTTTCAAAATAGTGTACTTTGTGGAGTGTTTTTAACACTAAAAGATATTGAGTTTTCGTTGATTATTAATGATGTTAATTAATTGCTGTATGTACGAATGAATTCAGTCATGACTAGAACCTGATCTACTTTAAGTGGTGTTATGTTTATTTCATACATTTTGTTGTATGCATGTGTGTCTGATTTTAGGATGATGTTGGCCTCATTCCAAGAATTGGCAAGGTAGGCATTATATTACAGTTACCCAACATTATAAATACTGTAGTGACCAATAGACTCTTTTCTTGCTGAAGTAAGCTGTTGGCTGACATCGCGATTCATTGTTGAAATATACAGAAGAGTATCCAAGTTCCATTAAAGGAATATACAGTATAAATTAAAATGCTATGATACTGATTAAACAGTCACTTGGCACTGCAAGATTCCGTCTGCAAAGTTTGCTCGTTTATTTCACACACCTGGATCCTTGAGTTAATTATATCAGGTTTACACAAATGTCAACGATGTTTTATGCTTCTTTCTTCAGGAGCTCTTTGACAAGATGTCTGACTCCAACACCACATACAGGACTGAAGTCAGGTAGGTCATAGGTCAGGGCCAAAGTCAGGTAGGTCATAGGTCATGGCCAAAGTCATGTAGGTCATAGGTCAGGACCAGTCAGGTAGGTCATATGGCAGGACCAAAGTCAGGAAGGTCAGATGGCAGGACCAATGTCAGATAGGTCGAGACCAATCACGTAGGTAATAGGTCATTGACTGACTCTGTCAGTGACCACACAAATATCTGAAACATTTGTTCAAAATTGTTCTTAAAATGTATAACAGACAATTGTCCAATGGATTTACTAATTTATAATGTAATTTCCAATGTCCTTTAGCATTTATACTCACACCCGGACACATTTGATAGCGCAAATCTCGCCAGTATGAAAAACAGCCATATACATTGTGAAACGCAGCTGTGTCTGACCATGCTACTGACAGCTACCACCACTATCTGTGCAGCTACAGGTAAACAGTGGCTGTATTATGCGCAACACTTACTTACTTGGGCAGACACAATGTGCAGACCTGAGAAGTCGCAGATCTACGAGGCCAAAGGGCCGATGGGACTGCTGGTCTCAGGGGACGGGCGATCACGGCGACGGCAGTTCAGACTGGTAGCTATTGTGATGTAGAGGTATTGATAGGGTGGATGTCTAGTGTTGGTGTTGGTGCACTTTATATAGTGAATCCGGATTATTTGCTTAGGTGCTCCGCACTACAGCTGACAGGTTATTACTTGCAGTTACCTGGAGATTTACAATGAGAAAGTGCGAGACTTACTCAAGACGAAAAAACAACAACACACGCTGCGTGTGCGAGAACACCCCAAAGATGGGCCCTATGTCGAAGGTAAGGCCGTTGGAAATGTGGACGATCTGTTTCACAGTATGCAAAGTGCAGCATGTCAAATGAGGTAATTTTTTATGATGCAGAGGGTGGATGGTCGACGTTTTTGTGCTTAGAAACGTTTGCAATTTTGGTATTCAGTGGCGGTGAAAAGCTTATATGTGTGACCGATTCACAAATCATATTTGGTACCAATGGAATCGACTTAATTCTGAAGATTTTAGTAACTGATTCTCATGGTCAAAAATATATTAATAATTGTTACAATGGCACCTGAAGTTGACATTGTCTGTTATTTTGTTAAGTTTGTATAAACTCAAACATTTATAAAACAATTGAATTGTAAAATTAAGATACAATTACAGAAGTCACACCATTGCAAAGATAGTTTTATTAGCTTTCATTTGATACATAGTTTTTTGCACTTGCTGATGGAAAAAGTATAACAAATACAAAATCAACATAGACCATGCAAACAAAAAACATGACATCAGTATGAAAGCAAATCTGCTTGTGAACTAGGAGGCTTATTTGGGACAGGCCTCTCGGAAAAAAAGAGTTGATTAAAGAAACAAATATCTGTTTTTCAGGTTTATCGAAACACATAGTAATGAACTTCTGTGACATAAAGGAGCTGATGGACAAAGGCAATGAATCAAGGTAATGGTGTTTGTACATCTGCATCTATTCACACAATTAGTTAGTGGCTTTATGATGGTACTTGTGTGTCTTGTAGCATGGTGGTTCAGTGGTAAAGTGCCAGTCAATTCAGAAGGCAAGAGTTCAAGTCCACCAGTTTACTTTTCGAAACTCTGTTCTCCCCTTTTTTTTAAAAGTCAATACTCCTTTTTTATCCCATTACCACTTTGCGTGATTGTTTTAGAAAAAAGTCAGTACCCCTTCTACATGGTGTCTGTGGTATTAAAATATCCCCCTCTTTGCTGGCCTTCATGTTCGATGATGACATCAATGTAGGGGGCGGGGGTGTCCTTATGTCTTGCTCGGTGTGTATAGAAGCACCTAGAAGGCCAAGCCGACGATCATGATCATGTTGATAGTTTTGCCTTAACTTTTCATCTACGTGTATCTGTCCTGGTGTGTGGCCCGCCTCCACTGTTGCCTCCACTGTTGCCGGTCTGGTGCTGTTCTTTCCCATGTGTAACGTATCAAGGTCACACTGCTGTTGATCTGTGTCTAAAATTGTGGGATTATACCAAGAAATTGGTTCCACAATCGAGTATATTAGCTAACTTTTGAGCAGCACGCTAGGGACACCAGTCGTTACCGTTATAGTGGCGCCACATGGAGATTACCCGATGCACTTACAATAGTCCAAAGTTAGGATACTGATATATAGAAAAGATGCAATAGAAGCATTTCAATAAACCCCACATTGACAGAAACCAGCAGCTGAAACACTATCGAGACGCACATTTCTCTTAATCAGCATCTACAGACCTGCCTACCATTCCGAAATTGTCCGGAATCATTCCGGAAATACACCTCAAATTACGGTATTACGGCGAGGGATGAAAATATTACGGATTCTTTTGTTGTCACAATGATGTCAATCACTTCCGTACTCCTAAAATTTAGCTTCACTTTATTCAACAGGTGGCAGCATATATACGCTGCTTGTTGTGACATGGTTTTTCATTCGCTGCTTCTGGTCATAATCTGACCAATAGGAAACAGCGTTACGACAAATTCGCATTTACGCGCTCATGGCGCTCAAACAAAACGAAGTCACAACTCACGCTGCATGAAATGATGGCGGGGATCAAAACGGGACCACTACCAGCCAAGAAGATACGTGTGCTGCAAACGTTTATAACAACATGCACGCAGACATGACCCGTATTTGTCAAGTTTAAAGAAGGGGGTCTGCTTTACATACTGCCGAATACGCGAAAATCATTTTCCTATTTCATATGGTCACTGGTGCCGGTGGCCGGGATAATTGCAGGTACTGACTACGTCGTTAGACTAGTGCTAGTGACATAGTTGTGGGTGTTGTACTTGTAGTGTCAGGCCAACTGACTGTATTAAGACTAAGTTAGTGTATTTATTGAGTTTATTTATTGAGGCCTATATTCCTGAAAATCAGTGTAAATGGGAAGATGGATTACTGACAGGAAGTTTTTGGGGTAGACAGGTCTGCATCTAGTCAAAAGCTAGTTCACAACAGAGAGGTTGGACAGTACTGTTTGACAATGTTAATACCCCTGAGTAGAAGCCAGAAGGTGGTCGCTACAGAGAGGTATCAGTGTAGTGTGTGGTGTAAAAGAGAGATTTGATGGTAACATTTGATTTGCTTCAGAACGACAGCTGCGACCAATATGAATGATGTCAGTAGTCGGTCACATGCCATATTTACGGTTCTCTTTACTCAGGTAAAAAACTGCAAACATGTGTGCATGGTTGCTTGTGTGCATGTGCGTGTATGTGTAAACATGCATGTGTGCATTTATTGCACATTTGATGTCGAGTTCAATATTTCCGGTTACTGCGTTGGCTATAAGATGGAAACATAATACAATTAGATCTTGAAATTTTCCAACACATGGGATAGTAATCAGCCATACAGTAGATTCTCTTGTTTCTTTGGCCGCTTAGTGTCTTCTATGGTTACCAATATGCGACTGAGTTTAATATAATTTTGCCTTAATTTCACTCAAATAACATATTTTAAACATGTTCATGTTTGTTGACAAGTTGCTGACATTTGGGCAAAAAGGTATTGAGTCCATTAGTCATATGTCATTGCCCTTATTTGGTGTCCAGTCGTCAAGGTGATCCGTCATCTTGGCTATACACAGTCTAATGTTGTATATTGTTTACCATGGAACCGAAATGATACAGCAGTAATTTGATGGACAGTGACATCTCTGACGCCTGACAGTATTATACAAGTTCTTAAGGAGACCGGCCAAAGATGTGCAGCTGAAAAACTAGTGGACTGTTTCCCTCGTTTGATTGATTTAGACGCTGATGCGCCTTCTAGCAGTTGTTGTGTACAGCCCGCCAAAGGCCGCTGCTAGGATACACGGCCAGATGTCACGTAATAGTTAATGGACTCAATTGTGATTGTACTTGCAGCCATAAAATGACACAGTCTTTTCCTAGTTTTTCATTTATTAATTAATATAATATAATGTTCTGAAGACTATAATAACTACTTTGAAGGTATACTGCCCACCAAATTGTATTTAGTAAGTCCGTAACAACGTTTGCAGTTTGGAAGATATGAGCCTGGAGCATGTTCAAATGGTAAACAAAACATCCACTATCAAAACAAGCCTTATTTGCAATATTGCTGGGGTGGACTGATTTAACAGCCATACCCTTTGATACTCTATCGTTTGTTGTCATTGTTCAACACAGCGGACTAGTCACAAGTTACTGTGCTGGCTAATCCCAGGTAGAGGAATAGACTGCCTCCCATTAAAATGTCATGGGGTCTTAATGATTATAGCTGTGTACGTCAATTTCACTGTATGTCAAAAGTTGTTGTACTAACAAATCGCGCTACTGCCTATATTTACCATTGGAACAGCAAAACCGAGGCGCACTGAAGGGAGCATTCCGTGGTGAAGACATTGCCGAAAAAAAGAAGTTATTTTTGACAAACTAAGCTATAAATAACCTGGTTGGTAAAAATACATATGATTAATAACATAACATGGAACATTTGCATGATAAGCTGCAAAAATAAAAATCAATGTTACGTACATAGCATATAATTATAACCGTACATAACACGACTATTTGTGCTAGCGTGTCTTCGCGGCAATGCAACTTTGCCGTTTTAAAATTGTAATTGCTATACTGAAAACAATGTTTCGAACAATTTGTTTGCACAACTGTGATTAGATATGGTAGAGATTTAGCATATGAATATCTTATGGAAGATTTTGTCCAGGTTTGTTGTTAAAACGATGTGTTTCTATTGCGTACGGCGAAATTCGGGACATCCAGTATAATAGAGCCATCTGTGCAGTCGCTGTGACGTGTTTGTCTGTCGCAGGCCAAGTTCAGCAAGGACGCCCCAAGTGAGATGCACAGCAAGATTCACCTCGTCGATCTCGCAGGCAGGTAGGGACAACGCTTGTCTTGTTCCTCTAATGCTTGATACCTTTCATCTTTAAATGCAGTTGTTTTGTTGTCCGATGTTCAGATACAAAATTATGTTTACCCCAGTCGTGCCACAAGCCACTGTCATATAATACTATCTTGTTGTTGTTATAGTTTTTAGTCCTTTGGGCCGAAGGTCCAACGGACTATTGCCATCACTCTGCGTCCGCCGTCCGCCGTTAGCTGCTGTATCTCAGAAACCGTTCAGCAACTTGTTCTCAAATTTTGCATAGACATATCTTAGGGCACTGCAACTGTGCACGAGAAATCTGTATTTGATAGAATCGTTCTAAGGGCTCCCTGGGCCTCCAAGGCCTAAAACTGGTAAATTTGTACATTTTGCCTATTTTTTCAAAAACTGTTCAGTAACGTTTTCTGTAATTTTGTGTATACATTTCATGTGGTAGTATCACTGTACACAAGAAATCTGTATTTGATTGAATCATTCTAGTGTCATCAGCATATAGTAGAACATACATTTTCAAGAAAATGTCTACATCATCATCACTAAGGTTGTTGTAAATTTCACCAGCTGTCATGTCAAGTTCCTTATAATTATGACTAACAGTGTTCAAAATTATTCAGGTAAATAGCAAATAACAAAGGAGACAAGTTTTCTCAAAGCTGTAAACAACTTGCCTATGCAGCTTAATAGTGTAATGCTATGCTAGTTGACCCCTTCTTTTTGTATATAGGCTTAATGATCCCAATACACCAATCTGTTGACACAATGCCATATAATAGAACTAGATTAAACATCTTAACAATAACTATAATTAGTTTTGTGGGGCTGTTTAGGGCCGCCCAAAATGCTATACTTTCCTAGTATTTCCCTACTGCACTGGGCAGCTGTAAGCTTGTGTATTAGATTTGCTTTTGCCACTGATGTCTATTGATGACTGGATAGTGAACAACATTGGCAAGTTTAACCCGTCCCCGGGTTGGGCTAAACCTCCATTTTTGTCTAAATTGGGTTAAACCCGAGTTAAACTATTTTTAACATTCAGAACTGTAGCATTTCTGAATAATCACTAAGGATTAATGAACACTTGTGCACAATGTCACCCACTTGAGGGGCAGGTTTAATTGATCTATTCAGCAATTGGAGGACACTGCTTAGGCCTCACTCTGGACACTCACTCACAGTGTTGTGTATTGTCTTAGTTGGTGAGTTGAGCTAATCAACTTGACCATGAATCAGTGGTGGCTCTGATAACGTTAGAGGATGAAGGATGAATCCAGTTGTTGGCAGTGAACACTAGTGCTGAGAGGGTAGATTACCACCTACCATTCTCCAAAGCTCTATATTTTCAAAAACTGTTCAGTAACTTTTTGTCTAATTTTGCATAGATGTATCTTAGGGTACTGCCAGTATACGCAATAAATCTGTATTTGATTGAATCATTCTAAGGGCACCTCAGGGCCCCCCAAAATACAAAATTGTCCTGCTGTTTCTCTGCTGCTCCCTCCTGCAGACCCGCTGATCTCTATTTATAACAGACAGACAGTATTTTTTTACTATCATAAGCACATAAACCACAATATAATATTCATTGTAAGGTCAAGGAGGCTCCCATTAAGACAAATATATGCAGCTATCATGGGAGCCACCCTACTGACATAACTGGATAGTGGACTTTGCCCTGATCACTGGGGTGGCTCTGAGTGAAGTGGCCAGCAGTAAATCTGTGTATTGGTCTAGCCAAATGACATAATTATCAATGCAATGTAATGACATGATCTAAAATAACTTAGGTATACTCAAAAAGGTTGAAGTATATTTAGCCAAAATTATAAGGAATATTATTAAGATGTTTTACTACACATGTTACAGCTATTACTTCACTCCAATTCAATCAATATTATGTCATTAATTGCTACTGTTTTTAAGTAAAAATGCACCCTATGTACTTTGAGTATCGGGATAAAATTTGACAGTATTTTTAATAACACATTAACTAATATATACAATCTTCATGAAACGGTCTCCTCGAATATTTTATTTCCAGGTGTATCTTCACTGGCATGCATATAGTCTCCACTAAACATGTCAACATTTTACTTCCATCATAACCCTTAATGATCTGTAATTATGATTCACCAACAAATATTTCATTAATAATTACAAACTCACAATATAGTCCAAAGGACTTCAGGGCCTCTTGGCCCATTTTTATAATTATGTTAGTGTTTCTTACATTTATATACCAACAATGTTCTTCACAACATCTGATGTTGTATTTCAGTGAACGAGCCGACCAATCTGGTGCCACAGGTCAAAGGTTAAAGGAGGGCGGCAGCATTAACAAGAGTCTTGTCACCCTTGGCAATGTTATCTCCGCACTGGGTGAGTTACAGTTCATCGCATCACTGTGGATAAGATGCATTCAACGTCTGAGTTGGAATGTTGGTACAATAAAGGTTTAAGTCTTGGTGTGCCTTGTTCTGGAGCCTCAAGTGTCAAGTTTGTAATTAAAAAAAGGAACTGTCAAAAATGTACTTTTATACTTGATTTTATGTTGAGAATTTTAATTGTATTTACCAACATACTAAAATGTGGGTTAATGTTTTATTAGGAGTAGGCTGAAAAATCCCAAAAAAATATGCTTTTATTTGATAAGCAAAGTATTTCTGCAAAAACGTGCATGTGAAAAAAATTGTTGTCGTTCCAGTAGGACTAACTTCAGACCATTTATATATGGTAGATTTCATCACACTGGTGCAGTCAGTGTGGTTTATGTTTTCCACTACTGTTTGACAATGAAGGTGTAATAACAAAAATTACACTGAAGACCTTTGCAGATTGTATGCATGTGTACGTTTCTACAGAATTTGTCAGAAATGCACATATGTGTATTGGACCAGCATCACTAATTAGGCCACCCTTTTAATGAGACCATTTTGTGTTAGTCAGAGGGGATCTACTGTAGGAAGTACAATACAACTACCAGAGATGTGCCGGGTCAGCAGCAGAGACTTACATGTCTTCAGGTCATGCCTTAGATCTCCCGTGTTCTTTATCACCATATATTGACATTTAGTCAGTGAAATGTCAATGTAGGTCTGTTTCTTTAAAATAAAAATTTCTTATAACACAATTATGAATTTGAAACTCACTTTGACGTTTTGACTGCCATTGGGAAAAATTGATTTTTTTCCTCTGCTCGGCAGACGGTGTGGTGAGCTGACTATTTCTTGTTATACATATTTAGTTTGTTTGCTGTGTCATTGACAGCGGACCTGTCAGAAAGAGAACACACACGTCGCAGCATGTTCATCCCCTATCGCGACTCTGTCCTCACTTGGCTGCTCAAGGACAGTCTCGGAGGAAACTCAAAGACAATCATGGTAGCAGGTACTTGTCATTACTACCATCTATCTGTAGTTGAGCTATTGTATGTTTGTGTGTGTGTGTGTGTGTGTGTGTGTGTGTGTGTGTGTGTGTGTGTGTGTGTGTGTGTGTGTGTGTGTGTGTGTGTGTGTGTGTGTGTGTGTGTGTGTATGCAAATGGTTTCCACCTACAAGATTTGCATCTTGGATGCACAAATTTCAGTTATTCATCTACAATGCCTTGGAAGAAAAATAATGATTTTATTATTTTTGAATTTTCCATGGAAACTCAATAGAGTTCATTCCAAAAACAATTAAATACCTCTAAGTGAGTTTTAGTCATGGATCAAGCATGGGTTTATACCAGGTTTCTTGGTTCACACCAGACGTTAAACAGATGTTAATTGATTGCTCACAGTGTTGCACATGGTTTCTATGATTGTTACAAGCTATGTAAACTGTACTCTGATCAGATGGGATTCTTTTACGTAACTTGCATTGTAAAAAGTTACATCAAAACTAATGTCCAATATAAACACTTCAGGATACAGTCTTCTGTATCTGTGTGAATACAGCGCCAACCGGAGGATGAGCTATTTTGCTAGTAATAATATTTATGCATGGTGATACACAGTTGCTGTATCCACCAAGATAAGGCTCCGTACTGCTTACACCATTGTCAGATCATGAGTTTTCGCACCAGCTAAAGCAGTGTCCATATGGGTATTTGTAGATTTTCTGTTTTGCCTGCGTGTGACAATTTTCCCCCTTGGCATATACATGTATGTCAGGTAGAAAGAATCAACAGCTTTAGTGCCTCTTTTGAAAGACAGGCAGAGATGTGTGTACGTATGTGTACGTGCATTTGTGTGTGCATAAGTGTGTGTGTGTGTGTGTGTGTGCATGTGTTGTATGCGAATATGTGTACGTGAGTGCAATGCCACTTACCACTGCTCTGGCATCAGTCATATCACTTAGCTACATTTGACCGCACCTCCATGCTATTGCCATTCATCATGACTTCTCTGCTTGCAGCCGTATCCCCAGCATCGTGCAACTATGCCGAGTCGCTGAGCACGCTGCGCTACGCGAACCGTGCCAAGAACATCATCAACAAACCGACGGTGAATGAAGACTCAAACGTGAAACTGATCCGAGAACTACGAGATGAGATCACACGACTCAGAGCCTTGCTGGGTGGACACATTGTGAGTTAGTTTGTAACTGGTGGCACGTATAAATGGATCCACTATGTGGCTTTCTGTCCAGCATCGCAGTCCTGCAAACTTACTAAAATGGCTGCCACAAATGTGAAGATGTCAGATATTCTGTTGTATTTTTTGTTTCATTTCTGGACTTTTTGAGACAAAACAACGAACAGTGTATGAACAGTTGGTCAGGCACGTGTTGTGCTGCCCTGGTAATGTATTGTACATAAACACTGTTGCTTTTTTTAGCAGAGTTTGACATAGTTAAAAAGTAATAATAATGCAATAAGAATGATTATATTCCAGACTTATTGGGGAATTCTTCATTCATCTTAATAATAAATTGTCTGTTCGACGTTTAGAGAAAATTGTCTTCTTCTTATGAAATGTAAAAGGTTTCTCGGTAGACTGAATCACTGTTTTTAGCCATACACGTTTGACATAATGTGTATGGTTGTGTATTTCCTGAAATTGCTTTCTGTGTTTATTTAGGATAACATTGTCACCCCAAAGGTTCAGGAAAAACTGCACGAGAATGAGGCTCGGGTGAGTAATGTAGAACTCTTCATCATTAGAGGTTGTTATTATCAGTGTATTCAAACAACTGTGCATCCTGTGGCACTAATACAGGAGGTATTTATAATGAGATATATTCCTTAAATCTTAAAGTAGGTATTAGTACTGCCAGGTGTTTCCATTACTAAATTGATTAGCCGATTTACCATCAAGCGATAAACTACTTAGATAATTATATTAGCAGCAGGTATAGATTATTTGTTATGCCAAGTTACATTTATTTTGATGTTAATTGTGTTATCTGTCAGTTGTTGTAACTGGCATACACGTTAGTTGAATACATTGCTATTTGAAGGGAGCAAACAGGTTATTCTGTGCAAATCTTCAATGGAATCTTTGACACGACATGGCGTAACTGATGTATTCATCATGTGACCTATTGCCAAACCACATGATGTAACTGATATATTCATCATGTGACCTATTGCCAAACCACATGATGTAATTGATGTATTCATCATGTGACCTATTGCCAAACCACATGATGTAACTGATGTATTCATCATGTGACCTATTGCCAAACCACATGATGTAACTGATGTATTCATCATGTGACCTATTGCCAAACCACATGATGTAACTGATGTATTCATCATGTGACCTATTGCCAAACCACATGATGTAATTGATGTATTCATCATGTGACCTACTGCCAAACCACATGATGTAATTGATGTATTCATCATGTGACCTATTGCCAAACCACATGATGTAACTGATGTATTTATCATGTGACCTATTGCCAAACCACATGATGTAACTGATGTATTCATCATGTGACCTATTGCCAAACCACATGATGTAATTGATGTATTCATCATGTGACCTATTGCTAAACCACATGATGTAACTGATATATTCATCATGTGACCTATTGCCAAACCACATGATGTAATTGATGTATTCATCATGTGACCTATTGCCAAACCACATGATGTAACTGTTGTATTCATCATGTGACATATTGCCAAACCACATGATGTAACTGATATATTCATCATGTGACCTATTGCCAAACCACATGATGTAATTGATGTATTCATCATGTGACCTATTGCCAAACCACATGATGTAACTGATGTATTCATCATGTGACCTATTGCCAAACCACATGATGTAACTGATGTATTCATCATGTGACCTATTGCCAAACCACATGATGTAACTGATATATTCATCATGTGACCTATTGCCAAACCACATGATGTAATTGATGTATTCATCATGTGACCTATTGCCAAACCACATGATGTAACTGATGTATTCATCATGTGACCTATTGCCAAACCACATGATGTAATTGATGTATTCATCATGTGACCTATTGCCAAACCACATGATGTAACTGATGTATTCATCATGTGACCTATTGCCAAACCACATGTTGTAACTGATGTATTCATCATGTGACCTATTGCCAAACCACATGATGTAATTGATGTATTCATCATGTGACCTATTGCCAAACCACATGATGTAATTGATGTATTCATCATGTGACCTATTGCCAAACCACATGATGTAACTGATGTATTCATCATGTGACCTATTGCCAAACCACATGATGTAATTGATGTATTCATCATGTGACCTATTGCCAAACCACATGATGTAATTTATGTATTCATCATGTGACCTATTGCCAAACCACATGATGTAACTGATGTAATCATCATGTGACCTAGTGCCAAACCACATGATGTAATTGATGTATTCATCATGTGACCTATTGCCAAACCACATGATGTAACTGATGTATTCATCATGTGACCTATTGCCAAACCACATGATGTAATTTATGTATTCATCATGTGACCTATTGCCAAACCACATCGCCCATCAAGCTTACAAATTGGACGATGCACATGTGACATTCTCCCATATATTCGTTTCGAAATTATTCACACAGATGTTTTTCCTCGCGACAGAAAGATATGGCAAAGTTGTTTAAGCGAGAACTGCCTACAGGAAATACTGATCTAGCAGACGTACGTTCCCGTTAGTGTAATGCACATACGTAGACATTGTTGGTAATGCAAAGCTTCACAGAAGTCATGCTCATAATGTTGATTCTGACGTCTGTCCTTGGATTCGTCAACTGCTTGCAGGTCAAAGTTCTTACTGATGAGTGGACAGGAAAATGGAAAGAAATGGCCAACATTCTGAAGGTACGGACACCTCTTAAAACTACTCCCTCACTTCATTTAGCCCACTTTAAATCACACTGATTGATATTACATTTATAGAGTGAGTAGCAGTCGGTTTAATACAGTATTGCATACTCTTGTTCAGATCATCAAAAATTTGTATCAGGTAACTTACGAAAGTGCCATTAGCCATTGGGTAAGGTATATAGAGCCAGGCCAATTTTGCACAAAATTGTGATCAGATAAATTTGCCTGATGACTTTGTACAGTTATAATTTATACATACAATCTAGCATATCATAGTGGAAACTGGATATGATCTTTTTTTGCAAAATGCATTGATGGAGACGTTTTTATTGAGAAAAAACCTCCAATTAATTCTTACGATCATTTGTTACATCACAAGGATAGCACTCTGCTAAGAACCAGCTTGTTTGTTCATAACTTTTAGTTCATTTACTAAATGTTAGTATACATTTTACTTAGCTGCATTGTGTAACTCTGCAGATTGTTGAATAACAACGCATGTGCAGCGGTGTGAGAAATATGTTTACAAATGTATTTTGTTTGGGTGGAAGTTGACCAGTCCCATATATGTGTTAGTTATGTATGTCAATCGCAGCAAGCAACTACCGTAAATGTCCGTGTATAATACACCCCCATGTATAATACGCACCCTGACTTTTCCTAAATTTTGATAGAATTTCTATATCACCATGTATAATACGCACCCCGACTTTTGACATCAATCCCCGATTTCCCCACTTCTAATATTTTGCTTGAACCCTCGAATCCATCTCAGAATCGTAAACATGTCACCTATGCAAGTTACGGCATTGCTGCTGGCTTGTCGCTCGCTAGTGACTAGTGTGTAAGCACTACGTAACTTGTGTTGTAGCTTGACGAACTGATTATATCAGCGCTTGCTAGAACTTACACTGTGTCGTTCTGATTTCACTTTTAAATTAACACCAAGTTCTATTCTGAAATGCTAGGTGCAAACTTGGTACTTTCAACAGCGAAGCATACATGCGCTACATTCGTTTTTATTTACATTCAAATCAAATCAAATTTATTGTAACTCATTACAATACAATACAAATCAAATTAAGACAAATCATATATAATAACATAACGAGCACAACAAGAGAAGAACATTAAATAATGTTCACAACACTTGCATTCACAACTTTAAACATGGAGTCAGTCACACTCGTTGACACTCGACCCAAGACTCGGGCATCATTCACGTGATTCAGGAACGCCAATCATAATCATAGCGGGACACTTCGCGGGCAGCGCTTCCCGGTCTCGTATGCTTCCCACTCATTGATGTTATTCGTGATGTCAGACATCCGGGCTCTCGTCTTTGTAATTTCTTGCTGCTAATTTAGGGCTATGGAGGTGGTTATGGGAGTGTAATTCTTGTCTTTTGTCTGCGTTGCTGTGGTGGTTGCTGACTAATATTACTAGTTTTCCAGCAGCGTTATCCTGGTCTGCAAACATTGATAAATTGGTCAGAGAAATTTTTGTTTAGCCTTAGCACCATGTGTAATATGCACCCCGATTTTTGAGTAAAAAGTGAAGGGAAAAAATGCGTATTATACACAGAAATTTACGGTATTGGTAGACCAGTAGGTGTCTCCAAAGTTTGTAAAGTACAACAAATTTTATGCATTTAACATGTGCTCAAACCACTCCCACCAATGCATTGTGTGGATCTTCACAATTTTTACAATCCAAAATGGCTGTCAGCACCAATTTTCATGAATACATGTTTCACTCACTAGATGGCACCACTGTTGCAACGTATTCCCTCCTCGGTATCTAGTGAAGACCAAACCTCCCATTCTAATGCTTAACATATTTCCTGAACTTTGCATATACTAACATATTTTCTGGACTTTTTACTAAAAAATTACGTTACGTAATGCTTAACATATTTCTTGGCCTTTGTGAGCTTACGAAACCATCCATAATAGACAGGTAGACCACGTTCATCGAGTAACTGTATGTTGTAGGAAGCGCGTAACTTGGAGCTGCGGAAGTCAGGGCTGGGCGTGGTGCTCGACTCGGAGCTGCCTCATCTCATTGGCATTGACGACGACATCCTCAGTACAGGCATCATGCTCTACCATCTCAAGGTTTGTCACAAGGCTTTTCATTGGCTCATTGTTTGTTACGGGACTTTCTATTGGCCACACCATCTCAAGGTTTGTTACTGATAATTTCATTTGCTCAGTGTATGTTTCTCTGAATTCCATTGGCTGTGGGTTTTCACTGGGGTTAATGTTGCTGTCGTGGATAGTTTGATTATGTTGTTTATAAAAATGAGTGTGGTACTGCAGAGGGTTTAAGATGAAACTAATTTCAAACAGTACTTTTTTATTTTGTGGAAGTTAACTATTGTTTCAGAAGGTGGTGGGGTAATAACTGACATCAATTAATTCTACCCTCACACTAACCATTTTCTGCAGTTGGTATATAAGAAACTGCTGGATAGATGGACAGGTGAACCTGCTGTTCGTGCCTTGGGTAGTTTAGCTGTATTTGTATTATTTCTTGTTTGCACAGGACTGCCACACGACCATTGGCACTGCAGAGGCACCCAGGCAACAGGACATAGGTAACACATGACATTGTTTCACACTCCACTTTCGTTATGGTTAAAGACTAAGTGAAATTAATTTGTCAATTTATTAGAAATGTTACGTATGTAAAATTAATGCTCTTGTGAAGTAATGTGCCGAATATGAAGTTTGCTGATTGCAAACATATGTCACTAAGCCAACTCTAACTTTGTCATTTGTGTGTCACAAAACAATGGCATGTTAGATGTTGGCGACGTCACAAAAGGAAATGCCCCATAATAATAATCTTACCTACAAATATGTCACTGATGTACACAGGAATTTGTTTTAATTTTTGAGTAATTGCCGTTTTAACATTACGATTGCTTAATCCTGCAATATATACGCGGCTGTTTGATTATGCATATTAATAAAACAGTCGTGGATATAATGGATGTTTAAGCCAGTCATGTCTGTCTCTGTCAGTGTCATCAAGTAACTGACACTAACTACTGTCATGTTTTTATGTGTCAGTGTCATCAAGTAACCAGCACTAACTACCATCATGTCTGTATTTGTCGGTGTCATCAAGTAACCAAAATTAACTACTGTCATGTCTGTATGTGTCAGTGTCATCAAGTAACCAACATTAACTACTGTCTTGTCTGTACGTGTTGGTGTCATCAAGTAACCGATACTAACTACTGTCATGTCTTGTCTCTGTCAGTGTCATCAAGTAACCAGCATTAACTACTGTCATGTCTGTATGTGTCAGTGTCATCAAGTAACCAACATTAACTACTGTCTTGTCTGTACGTGTCGGTGTCATCAAGTAACCGATACTAACTACTGTCATGTCTTGTCTCTGTCAGTGTCATCAAGTAACCAGCATTAACTACTGTCATGTCTGTATGTGTCAGTGTCATCAAGTAACCAGCATTAACTACTGTCTTGTCTGTATGTGTCGGTGTCATCAAGTAACCGATACTAACTACTGTCATGTCTTGTCTCTGTCAGTGTCATCAAGTAACCAGCATTAACTACTGTCATGTCTGTATGTGTCAGTGTCATCAAGTAACCAGCATTAACTACTGTCATGTCTGTATGTGTCAGTGTCATCAAGTAACCAGCATTAACTACTGTCTTGTCTGTACGTGTCGGTGTCATCAAGTAACCGATACTAACTACTGTCATGTCTTGTCTCTGTCAGTGTCATCAAGTAACCAGCATTAACTACTGTCATGTCTGTATGTGTCAGTATCATCAAGTAACCAGCATTAACTACTGTCATGTCTGTATGTGTCAGTGTCATCAAGTAACCAACATTAACTACTGTCTTGTCTGTACGTGTCGGTGTCATCAAGTAACCGATACTAACTACTGTCATGTCTTGTCTCTGTCAGTGTCATCAAGTAACCAGCATTAACTACTGTCTTGTCTGTATGTGTCGGTGTCATCAAGTAACCGATACTAACTACTGTCATGTCTTGTCTCTGTCAGTGTCATCAAGTAACCAGCATTAACTACTGTCATGTCTGTATGTGTCAGTGTCATCAAGTAACCAGCATTAACTACTGTCATGTCTGTATGTGTCAGTGTCATCAAGTAACCAGCATTAACTACTGTCTTGTCTGTACGTGTCGGTGTCATCAAGTAACCGATACTAACTACTGTCATGTCTTGTCTCTGTCAGTGTCATCAAGTAACCAGCATTAACTACTGTCATGTCTGTATGTGTCAGTGTCATCAAGTAACCAGCATTAACTACTGACTTGTCTGTATGTGTCGGTGTCATCAAGTAACCGATACTAACTACTGTCATGTCTTGTCTCTGTCAGTGTCATCAAGTAACCAGCATTAACTACTGTCATGTCTGTATGTGTCAGTGTCATCAAGTAACCAGCATTAACTACTGTCATGTCTGTATGTGTCAGTGTCATCAAGTAACCAGCATTAACTACTGTCTTGTCTGTACGTGTCGGTGTCATCAAGTAACCGATACTAACTACTGTCATGTCTTGTCTCTGTCAGTGTCATCAAGTAACCAGCATTAACTACTGTCATGTCTGTATGTGTCAGTGTCATCAAGTAACCAGCATTAACTACTGTCATGTCTGTATGTGTCAGTGTCATCAAGTAACCAACATTAACTACTGTCTTGTCTGTACGTGTCGGTGTCATCAAGTAACCGATACTAACTACTGTCATGTCTTGTCTCTGTCAGTGTCATCAAGTAACCAGCATTAACTACTGTCTTGTCTGTATGTGTCGGTGTCATCAAGTAACCGATACTAACTACTGTCATGTCTTGTCTCTGTCAGTGTCATCAAGTAACCAGCATTAACTACTGTCATGTCTGTATGTGTCAGTGTCATCAAGTAACCAGCATTAACTACTGTCATGTCTGTATGTGTCAGTGTCATCAAGTAACCAGCATTAACTACTGTCTTGTCTGTACGTGTCGGTGTCATCAAGTAACCGATACTAACTACTGTCATGTCTTGTCTCTGTCAGTGTCATCAAGTAACCAGCATTAACTACTGTCATGTCTGTATGTGTCAGTATCATCAAGTAACCAGCATTAACTACTGTCATGTCTGTATGTGTCAGTGTCATCAAGTAACCAACATTAACTACTGTCTTGTCTGTACGTGTCGGTGTCATCAAGTAACCGATACTAACTACTGTCATGTCTTATCTCTGTCAGTGTCATCAAGTAACCAGCATTAACTACTGTCATGTCTGTATGTGTCAGTGTCATCAAGTAACCAGCATTAACTACTGTCATGTCTGTATGTGTCGGTATCATCAAGTAACCAACATTAACTACTGTCTTGCCTGTACGTGTCGGTGTCATCAAGTAACCGATACAAACTACTGTCATGTCTTGTCTCTGTCAGTGTCATCAAGTAAACAGCATTAACTACTGTCTTGTCTGTATGTGTCGGTATCATCAAGTAACCAACATTAACTACTGTCTTGCCTGTACGTGTCGGTGTCATCAAGTAACCGATACAAACTACTGTCATGTCTTGTCTCTGTCGGTGTCATCAAGTAAACAGCATTAACTACTGTCTTGTCTGTATGTGTCGGTATCATCAAGTAACCAACATTAACTACTGTCTTGTCTGTATGTGTCGGTGTCATCAAGTAACTGATACTAACTACTGTCATGTCTTATCTCTGTCAGTGTCATCAAGTAACCAGCATTAACTACCGTCATGTCTGTATGTGTCAGTGTCATCAAGTAACCAGCATTAACTACTGTCTTGTCTGTATGTGTCGGTATCATCAAGTAACCAACATTAACTACTGTCTTGTCTGTATGTGTCGGTGTCATCAAGTAACCGATACTAACTACTGTCATGTCTTATCTCTGTCAGTGTCATCAAGTAACCAGCATTAACTACTGTCATGTCTGTATGTGTCAGTGTCATCAAGTAACCAGCATTAACTACTGTCATGTCTGTATGTGTCGGTATCATCAAGTAACCAACATTAACTACTGTCTTGTACGTGTCGGTGTCATCAAGTAACCGATACTAACTACTGTCATGTCTTGTCTCTGTCAGTGTCATCAAGTAACCAGCATTAACTACTGTCATGTCTGTATGTGTCAGTATCATCAAGTAACCAACATTAACTACTGTCTTGTCTGTATGTGTCGGTGTCATCAAGTAACCGATACTAACTACTGTCATGTCTTATCTCTGTCAGTGTCATCAAGTAACCAGCATTAACTACTGTCATGTCTGTATGTGTCAGTGTCATCAAGTAACCAGCATTAACTACTGTCATGTCTGTATGTGTCGGTATCATCAAGTAACCAACATTAACTACTGTCTTGCCTGTATGTGTCGGTGTCATCAAGTAACCGATACTAACTACTGTCATGTCTTGTCTCTGTCAGTGTCATCAAGTAACCAGCATTAACTACTGTCATGTCTGTATGTGTCAGTATCATCAAGTAACCAGCATTAACTACTGTCATGTCTGTATGTGTCGGTATCATCAAGTAACCAACATTAACTACTGTCTTGTCTGTACGTGTCGGTGTCATCAAGTAACCGATACTAACTACTGTCATGTCTTATCTCTGTCAGTGTCATCAAGTAACCAGCATTAACTACTGTCATGTCTGTATGTGTCAGTGTCATCAAGTAACCAGCATTAACTACTGTCATGTCTGTATGTGTCGGTATCATCAAGTAACCAACATTAACTACTGTCTTGTCTGTATGTGTCGGTGTCATCAAGTAACCGATACTAACTACTGTCATGTCTTGTCTCTGTCAGTGTCATCAAGTAACCAGCATTAACTACTGTCTTGTCTGTATGTGTCGGTATCATCAAGTAACCAACATTAACTACTGTCTTGTCTATATGTGTCGGTGTCATCAAGTAACCGATACTAACTACTGTCATGTCTTATCTCTGTCAGTGTCATCAAGTAACCGACACTAATTACTGTCATGTTTTTATGTGTCAGTATCATCAAGTAACCGACACTAACTACTATCATGTCTGTCTGTGTCAGTATCATCAACTACACTAACTACAATCAGGTCTGTCAGTGTCATCAAGTAACCAACACTAACTACTGTCATGTTTGCCTGTGTCGGTGTCATCAAGTAACCGATACTAACTACTGTCATGTCTTATCTCTGTCAGTGTCATCAAGTAACCGACACTAATTACTGTCATGTTTTTATGTGTCAGTATCATCAAGTAACCGACACTAACTACTATCATGTCTGTCTGTGTCAGTATCATCAACTACACTAACTACAATCAGGTCTGTCAGTGTCATCAAGTAACCAACACTAACTACTGTCATGTTTGCCTGTGTCGGTGTCATCAAGTAACCGATACTAACTACTGTCATGTCTTATCTCTGTCAGTGTCATCAAGTAACCGACACTAATTACTGTCATGTTTTTATGTGTCAGTATCATCAAGTAACCGACACTAACTACTATCATGTCTGTCTGTGTCAGTATCAACTACACTAACTACAGTCAGGTCTGTCAGTGTCATCAAGTAACCAACACTAACTACTGTCATGTTTGCCTGTGTCGGTGTCATCAAGTAACCGACACTAACTTCATGTCTGTCTTGTGTCAGTGTTGTCGGGTGTCGACATGGAGCCTGAGCACTGCATCATTGAGCGTAATAATGGTGACGTGACACTGGTACCACTTGGCAGAGCGGTATGCACTATCAACGGCATTGCTGTGTCGGATCCAACCAAACTCAATCAAGGTATGTGACTGTGTGTGCGTATTATATGTTACCAGAGGCTACTTTCTCCTAATCCACAGCTACCTTTTTTCTTTCTTTGTAAATATAGCTCCTAGTAAGTAAAACTTTACCTCACAAAATGTACAGAACTTCCAAGATTCCCAACTGCTTTTTTGTCATTACTCAAATATCCTCCCAATGTCCCACTTTCAAACAAGCATCTCCCACTTTTGATGTAACTGAGTTAATGATTTTTCTTCAGATTTGTGGGCTTGATTAAGTTCAATTATATACAATTCTACAATATATAATTCAGTGAGTTATGGTCTTAACACTGCGAAAACTTTAGCATTACTTCTTCACTTGCAGATGTTCAAGTTTATTGAGGTCAGGGCTGGATATTGAAAAATATTTGTTAAACTTCTTTGGAAAAAAACACAATGAGATCTCTATTTGCTCGTGCCAAGTTGAAATGTCTGGTTTTGCAAACATTGGTCATCAAGGTGAATTTATTCCTTACGTGTAACAAGTAATCGAACTGTATGTCGTGTTGTATGTCACCGACAGGAGCTGTGATTCTACTTGGCAAGACAAACATGTTCCGGTTCAACCATCCAGCTGAGGCGGCAAAACTGCGAGCTGAATTCAAAACGGTATGTAACAAATAATCTATATATTAATATGCTAACTTGGAGACATTGTAAGTGCAATTCCTCCTCCTCCACTCACATCTTTCTGTGTTCATTTGGGTACTTGCAAAATGCATAGAGGTAGTTATTTATAGAGTTATTAACTTTTTCACCAGGAAAATTATAAGTAAACAACTATTCAGATTGTAAACAGTAAATCTATTGGCAGTTTGTGTTCTGTTCCTCCAGACACGAACCATGAGCATGAGTCGAACGTCACTTCTCAGTCAGTCGATGTCGGACTTGTATCGCTCAACAGAAAACCTTGCCTTAATGACGACAGGGTATGTCATTACTTTATGTGTGTCTGTGTGTGTGTATGCATGCGTGCACGTGTGCATACAAACAGGTAATATCTCTGCGATGATATAGTAGTGTAAATGCGTTGAGCTGCATGATCTATATTCTCTGTTTATTATGGTACAGACAGTGATCATAAAGAATTGCATTGCAAATAGTTTGCAGTAATTAGATTGTGATTCTATGTGTTTTCATTTTAATATTTCTTGTAGGAATCCTGTAATCTTGTGTGGTTCTGGTGTTAACGGACATCCATGAAAACTGTTCTTTTTAAAAGAGGATCAAGATAGATTTATTATTTATTAAATGAACAAAAACATGAAAATGTATTACTTAACAGTTACAAATGATTTCATGTTCACTCGTTTTGGCTCCAAAAAGTGATGTAATTTTTCTTCCTCCAGTTGGGAGATGGAAGAGAATCACAAGGAGCTGTTGGTTGCGCTGGACGAGAAAAGGTGAGGCAGAAGTTTAGGAACAAAGTTGTAGTCACAAAGGATCATCCAAAAATCTTCAGGCTGGCATCGTGATATGTCTGAATCTCTCAAAACACACTGATGCTTAGAAACAATGTTTAAACAAGCTTTCATTTGCTCTTTTTATATAGATTTACACTTTATTTTTTAGCCAATATGTATTTAGTGTTTATGGTCTTAGTCTACATCTCTCAAAACATGCACTGAAGCCTGAAAATATTGTTAGTTTAAACAAGGTTTCAAACATACCTTTTTATATAGATTTACAATATTTATTTGTTAGTTAACATATTTATTTTATGCAATTTAAAAAAAAACTTTTGCGAGCATTTTATTTAAGCAGATTCATGTACTATTCAAATGCCTATGATTACATAAAGCACTCCAGAATAATAATTATTTAGATGGGAGGAGAAATAGTTTCATTGATTACCCTCATTCATTGTAACGATTCAGGGTAATGAATCATCTTCATCGCGGTGGAAATTCCAATTATGTTCCCAGCCTCATACGTGCAACAAACAGTGGAGCCGTAGCGAAGTGGGTGTTAAGGCACAAAATTGTGAAATGGAGTTTTGTACCTTTTCATCATCATAAGCTTTAAAGGGAGCCAGTCTGTTCGTCTACCCAGAATTAGTGGGTGTAGTAACTTGTAATAGGAAGTCTGCTGTGTTGAACACGGGAAATGGGACATCATTGAACATCAAAGGGTATAGCAGTTAACTCGACTCGACTTGGCCGTATTGCCAATAAATCTAGATGTTTTGTTTATATTTGAACATTGTTCCCGTAGTCGTACCTTAAAAATGTGAATACGGGCTTACTAAAGACAATGTGGCAGGTAGTATACCTTCAACATTTAATATAGTCTTTATATTAATTAATAATACAGTGAGTAAAGATGGTGAGCTTTGACCCCGTAGACGGCAGGTGGAGGAGATAGAGGAGCGACTGCGGAGGACGGAGGTCGACCGGCTCCAGGAGCACGGAGCAGCCGAGCTGGAGCTGGACGAGCGGCGACGGATGTTGGAGCGGCTCCAGCACGAGGCCGAGATGATGAAGGCCGAGGCGCAGCAGGTAGGGGTCAAGGTCACGCAGGTAAAGGGTTGGGGTCTAGGTCACCGCGGGGTCATCGTGGTTTTGTCAGGTCATCAGATGGCCAGTCGTCCACTCGTAATCACAAGTTGTGAGGGGTCGCCACTAGGTGGCTCTGCTTTGTCTCCCCCGTGACCTTATGGTGGTTGACCCATTATGTCACTAGCGAACCTGTATTTTACCATAATCATTGAATGTTTGTTATTTCTTGGCAAAAATTAAGCCAGTTGTATCTAAAGAGATATAAGTTTATGAATATAAAAAATGAATTTACTTATGATCACATTGCAAAACTGCAAAATAATTCTCCCTGTATTCCAAATGAGTGCATAAATATATGTATATGGTATGATTGAGATCAAATCAGATGATTCATGAGCTGGCCATCTGAGTGATTATGTGTTTCGAGCCATTTTTCATGGGAAGAATAGAAAATGAGATTTGGAAATGATCGTGAGATTTTTTGAAATTATTAAGAGTGAGTTCTAAGAAATCAAGAGACTGCTGACAACTCTCTCCTCTCTCCCCATCCAGACTCAACAGGAAGCCGTTGAGGAAGTGACTCGACTCAAGAGTCGCATCAGTGACGTCGAGAGTCAACTGGACCGACAACAGGAGATCAACATACAGGTAGGTGACGCCGTCACCAGTGTCGTTGGCATGTCACTAGTGTTGTTGGCATGTCATCAGTGTCGTTGGCATGTCACCAGTGTTGTTGGCATGTCACCATCATCATTGGTGTGTCATCACTGTCAGTAAGAAATTATGTAAATTTTAGCACATGTGGAAAATCTTTCAAATACTGTTCGCAGTAAGAGAATCAAAGTGTGTTATTTTGCATCTGCAGCTGAGAAAGTGAAAGGGGAAAATTAATATACGAAAATGAAAACTAAACATGTCTACTTTTACCACACAATCTTTACCTTCATTTTCACAACATAACTTTGCTGAATTGTAGAAAGAATTGGTGTGATTTTGTTCATTGTTAATTTTTCCCATTGTGCCATGTAAACTGTAGCTGCGCTCTGTAGGAGAACGGCTCTGTGCAGTCGAACGGCAAGTGTCCGTCTTTACTGAAGGCAGTCGCCAAACTGAGGCAAGCGATTAATGACGAGGTGACGGCATTGGTCGAGAAAGAGAAACATGTGATGGAGCACACTGAAACAACAAAACAGAAACTGTCAACGGTATGTGTTCACAAGTAGTCGGTGGAACAGTGAATATGTATCGGACAGCATATAAAGGATGTGCTGATGATATTTAGGCATGAAAGAAAGAAATGTGCGCTTATGATAGCCTTGAAGGCAATGTGACAGTGATTAGATGTGCAGTGTGAGGATAGCATTGAACAAACATCCATCCATGATAAATCATGTTTTGCAGATAATAATCATAAGTACACTTTATAAACCTTGGCAAAGTTACTAGATCATTCACAATTGTCGACTTTACTTATCTTTTTAGTCCTTTGGGCCAAAGGTCCAACGGACTAAAGAAACTCTCAGAAACCATTCAGCAACTTTTTCTCTAATTTTGCATAATAGACATATCTTAGGGCACTGCAACTATGCATGACAAATCTGTATTTGATTGAATTGTTCTAAGGGCCCCGTAGGGTCACCCAGGACCCCAGAAACTGGTAAATTTTCACATTTTGCCTATTTTTTCAAAAACTTTATAGTAACGTTTTCTCTAATTTTGTGTAGATGTATCTTAGGGCACTGCCACTATACACAAGGAATCGGTATTTGATTGAATCATTCTAAGGGCACCTCGGGGCCCCCCAAAATGCAAAATTTTCACAAAATTTGCCTGCTTCCAGGTTTTAAGCTCTAAAGTTAAAGCATATTTAGCCAAAATTATAAGGAATATGGTTGGTTGTTGATGGTTATTGTTATGTCCTTTGACATTATTATGATGGTTGTTGTTATGTCCTTTGACATTATTATGATGGTTGTTGTTGTGTCCTTTGACATTATTATGATGGTTGTTGTTATGTCCTTTGACATTATTATGATGGTTGTTGTTACGTCCTTTGACATTATTATGATGGTTGTTGTTACATCCTTTGACATTATTATGATGGTTGTTGTTACGTCCTTTGACATTATTATGATGGTTGTTGTTATGTCCTTTGACATTATTATGATGGTTGTTGTTACGTCCTTTGACATTATTATGATGGTTGTTGTTACATCCTTTGACATTATTATGATGGTTGTTGTTACGTCCTTTGACATTATTATGATGGTTGTTGTTATGTCCTTTGACATTATTATGATGGTTGTTGTTACGTCCTTTGACATTATTATGATGGTTGTTGTTACATCCTTTGACATTATTATGATGGTTGTTGTTACGTCCTTTGACATTATTATGATGGTTGCTGTTACGTCCTTTTACATTATTATGATGGTTGCTGTTGTGTCCTTTGACATTATTATGATGGTTGCTGTTGTGTCCTTTGACATTATTATGATGGTTGCTGTTGTGTCCTTTGACATTATTATGATGGTTGTTGTTATGTCCTTTGACATTATTATGATGGTTGTTGTTATGTCCTTTGACATTATTATGATGGTTGTTGTTACGTCCTTTGACATTATTATGATGGTTGCTGTTGTGTCCTTTGACATTATTATGATGGTTGTTGTTACGTCCTTTGACATTATTATGATGGTTGTTGTTGTGTCCTTTGACATTATTATGATGGTTGTTGTTATGTCCTTTGACATTATTATGATGGTTGCTGTTGTGTCCTTTGACATTATGATGATGGTTATTGTTATGTCCTTTGACATTATTATGATGGTTGCTGTTATGTCCTTTGACATTATTATGATGGTTGCTGTTATGTCCTTTGACATTATTATGATGGTTGCTTTTGTGTCCTTTGACATTATTATGATGGTTGTTGTTACGTCCTTTGACATTATTATGATGGTTGCTGTTATGTCCTTTGACATTATTATGATGGTTGCTTTTGTGTCCTTTGACATTATTATGATGGTTGTTGTTACGTCCTTTGACATTATTATGATGGTTGTTGTTGTGTCCTTTGACATTATTATGATGGTTGCTGTTGTGTCCTTTGACATTATTATGATGGTTGCTGTTATGTCCTTTGACATTATTATGATGGTTGCTTTTGTGTCCTTTGACATTATTATGATGGTTGTTGTTACGTCCTTTGACATTATTATGATGGTTGCTGTTATGTCCTTTGACATTATTATGATGGTTGCTGTTGTGTCCTTTGACATTATTATGATGGTTGTTGTTACGTCCTTTGACATTATTATGATGGTTGCTGTTATGTCCTTTGACATTATTATGATGGTTGCTTTTGTGTCCTTTGACATTATTATGATGGTTGTTGTTACGTCCTTTGACATTATTATGATGGTTGCTGTTATGTCCTTTGACATTATTATGATGGTTGCTTTTGTGTCCTTTGACATTATTATGATGGTTGTTGTTACATCCTTTGACATTATTATGATGGTTGCTGTTATGTCCTTTGACATTATTATGATGGTTGTTGTTATGTCCTTTGACATTATTATGATGGTTGCTGTTATGTCCTTTGACATTATTATGATGGTTGCTTTTGTGTCCTTTGACATTATTATGATAGTTGTTGTTATGTCCTTTGACATTATTATGATGGTTGCCGTTATGTCCTTTGACATTATTATGATGGTTGCTTTTGTGTCCTTTGACATTATTATGATGGTTGTTGTTATGTCCTTTGACATTATTATGATGGTTGTTGTTATGTGACTTTTGCATGTAGCATATGACTTTCAATCTAGACAAATGTTGATATTTTAAAGTACAGCGTAACCTCACTATTAACCATACAGGTGACCAACGGTAAACTTCTCCTATGTACATAATTTGGAGTTATTTGTAAAGATGCTTTTAAAAATGATAACTTTGCTAATACTTATCATAGAAATATGACAGCTATCATTTTGTTGGCAAAAGACCCTTAATTATTATGCAGTAATGATATTTGTACGCCATCAAATAATCGATGAAATATCTGTTTAAATGTTATCCTCCCAAAATGCAAAAAAAGTCACCCTACTACTAGCTAATTACCGAGTGGTTGTATGTATACTCCTATGTCCAATTAGAGAAATGTAGCCATAGATATAAGCAAATGAGTAAAGACAAAGTAATAAAATATGCTGAGAAATTTGTTATATCATTATTTTAGGTAGAACATTGTAAAATGTAGACTATTTTTATGAATGTCAGGATGAGGATAAAAGTAGAAACCCTTGTTCGCTCAATAACAAAATAATTATTGAGCAGTTGTATGTCCATATATGCGGTGTAATAAATGTAGCTACCGGGTAGATACATTTCGGTGACATGATAAAGAAAACTAGAATAAAATATTTTCAGAACTTTTATATCATTTTTTTGTAGAACATTCAAACACAATCGATACTAGTACTGTTGCGCGCTACGGCACAGTTGTCCTATGGAATGATGTATCCGTTATCAAATTCTTTACATATTATATAAATTAAATAAGTAATACCTACAGCCCCTAACTACACGTACATATGTCATCAGGTTATAAAGTATGCTGTGTTTGAAATTTGAATGCGTCATATCCGTTTCTGGCGGACCGAGTAGGCCTTGCCAGCCGACTAAGCCCGGCCACAAGATGGTGATGTTTGGCTATGTTTCTCGCCAGCAAGTTGCAGAATATCCACTTTAAAACAGCTCCCAAAGTCAGTCTAGCCATCCAAACTAGTATAATAACTTGATCCATGAATGCTGTCAGGTATTTTGCTGATATAATGATGCGGAAACTTAAATAATTTGACTCATATCGTTGAAACGAGATGTAACAAAATGGCGGACAAAGCCAGCAACAAGATCTTGTTTATGAGCAATTTCCTTACTGGGGGAATGTAAACTCCTGACACTGAGCACAGTAAAATCGGCCATACTAAGGTGACCGTAAAGTGAGGTTTGTCTGCATTGGTTCAGTGGGAGAGCGGGGATCTGAAAGTTGCTCTGTATGTATTCATATAGGTAAATGTGAACAACCCTAGCAAACAAAGTTGCTCTGTATGTATTCATATATGTAAATGTGAACAACCCTAGCAAACAAAGTTGCTCTGTATGTATTCATATATGTAAATGTGAACAACCCTAGCAAACAAAGTTGCTCTGTATGTATTCATATAGGTAAATGTGAACAACCCTAACAAACAAAGTTGCTCTGTATGTATTCATATAGGTAAATGTGAACAACCCTAGCAAACAAAGTTGCTCTGTATGTATTCATATAGGTAAATGTGAACAACCCTAGCAAACAAAGTTGCTCTGTATGTATTCATATAGGTAAATGTGAACAACCCTAGCAAACAAAGTTGCTCTGTATGTATTCATATAGGTAAATGTGAACAACCCTAACAAACAAAGTTGCTCTGTATGTATTCATATAGGTAAATGTGAACAACCCTAACAAACAAAGTTGCTCTGTATGTATTCATATAGGTAAATGTGAACAACCCTAGCAAACAAAGTTGCTCTGTATGTATTCATATAGGTAAATGTGAACAACCCTATGCAAACAAAGTTGCTCTGTATGTATTCATATAGGTAAATGTGAACAACCCTAGCAAACAAAGTTGCTCTGTATGTATTCATATAGGTAAATGTGAACAACCCTAACAAACAAAGTTGCTCTGTATGTATTCATATAGGTAAATGTGAACAACCCTAGCAAACAAAGTTGCTCTGTATGTATTCATATAGGTAAATGTGAACAACCCTAGCAAACAAAGTTGCTCTGTATGTATTCATATAGGTAAATGTGAACAACCCTAGCAAACAAAGTTGCTCTGTATGTATTCATATAGGTAAATGTGAACAACCCTAACAAACAAAGTTGCTCTGTATGTATTCATATAGGTAAATGTGAACAACCCTAGCAAACAAAGTTGCTCTGTATGTATTCATATAGGTAAATGTGAACAACCCTAGCAAACAAAGTTGCTCTGTATGTATTCATATAGGTAAATGTGAACAACCCTAACAAACAAAGTTGCTCTGTATGTATTCATATAGGTAAATGTGAACAACCCTAACAAACAAAGTTGCTCTGTATGTATTCATATAGGTAAATGTGAACAACCCTAGCAAACAAAGTTGCTCTGTATGTATTCATATAGGTAAATGTGAACAATTGTGAACAACCCTAGCAAACAAAGCATTTGATATCACGTCATTGTCGTGTTGTACGAGGCTATCATGTCATTGTCGTGTTGTACGAGGCTATCATGTCATTGTCGTGTTGTACGAGGCTATCATGTCATTGTCGTGTTGTACGAGGCTATCATGTCATTGTCGTGTTGTACGAAGAGGCAGTCACGTCATTGGTGTGTTGTACGATGCAGTCACGTTATTGGCATTGTGTTGTACGAGGCAGTCACATTATTATCGTGTTGTACGAGGCAGTCACGTCATTGTCGTGTTGCACGAAGAGGCAGTCACGTCATTGGTGTGTTGTACGAGGCAGTCATGTTATTGGCATTGTGTTGTACGAGGCAGTCACATTATTGTCGTGTTGTACGAGGCAGTCACGTCATTGTCGTGTTGTACGAGGCAGTCACGTCATTGTCGTGTTGTACGAGGCAGTCACGTCATTGGCATTGTGTAGTACGAGGCAGTCACATTATTGTCGTGTTGTACGAGGCAGTCACGTCATTGTCGTTTTGTACGAGGCAGTCACGTCAATGTTGTGTTGTACGAGGCAGTCACGTCATTGTCGTTTTGTACGAGGCAGTCACGTCAATGTTGTGTTGTACGAGGCAGTCACGTCATTGTCGTGTTGTACGAGGCAGTCACGTTAGTCGTGTTGTACGAGGCAGTCACGTCATTGTCTTGTTGTACGAGGCAGTCACGTAATTGGCATTGTGTTGTAGGAGGCACTCACGTCATTGTCGTGTTGTACGAGGCAGTCACGTCATTGTCGTGTTGTACGAGGCAGTCACGTCATTGTCGTGTTGTACGAGGCAGTCACGTCATTGGCATTGTGTTGTACGAGGCAGTGACGTCATTGTCGTGTTGTAGGAGGCAGTCACGTCATTGTCGTGTTGTACAAGGCAGTCACGTCATTGGTGTGTTGTACGAGGCAGTCACGTCATTGGTGTGTTGTACGAGGCAGTCACGTCATTGGTGTGTTGTACGAGGCAGTCATGTTATTGGCATTGTGTTGTACGAGGCAGTCACATTATTGTCGTGTTGTACGAGGCAGTCACGTCATTGTCGTGTTGTACGAGGCAGTCACATCATTGTCGTGTTGTACGAGGCAGTCACGTCATTGGCATTGTGTAGTACGAGGCAGTCACATTATTGTCGTGTTGTACGAGGCAGTCACGTCATTGTCGTTTTGTACGAGGCAGTCACGTCAATGTTGTGTTGTACGAGGCAGTCACGTCATTGTCGTTTTGTACGAGGCAGTCACGTCAATGTTGTGTTGTACGAGGCAGTCACGTCATTGTCGTGTTGTACGAGGCAGTCACGTTAGTCGTGTTGTACGAGGCAGTCACGTCATTGTCTTGTTGTACGAGGCAGTCACGTAATTGGCATTGTGTTGTAGGAGGCACTCACGTCATTGTCGTGTTGTACGAGGCAGTCACGTCATTGTCGTGTTGTACGAGGCAGTCACGTCATTGTCGTGTTGTACGAGGCAGTCACGTCATTGTCGTGTTGTACGAGGCAGTCACGTCATTGGCATTGTGTTGTACGAGGCAGTGACGTCATTGTCGTGTTGTAGGAGGCAGTCACGTCATTGTCGTGTTGTACAAGGCAGTCACGTCATTGTCGTGTTGTAGGAGGCAGTCATGTCATTGGCATTGTGTTGTACGAGGCAGTCACGTCATTGTCGTGTTGTAGGAGGCAGTCAAGTCATTGTCGTGTTGTAGGAGGCAGTCATGTCATTGTTATGTTGTACGAGGCAGTCATGTCATTGTCGTGTTGTAGGAGGCAGTCACGTCATTGTCATGTTTTACGAGGCAGTCACGTCATTGTCATGTTGTACGAGGCAGTCACGTCATTGTCGTGTTGTAGGAGGCAGTCACGTCATTGTCATGTTGTACGAGGCAGTCACGTCATTGTCATGTTGTACGAGGCAGTCACGTCATTGTCATGTTGTACGAGGCAGTCACGTCATTGTCGTGTTGTATGAGGCAGTCATGTCATTGTCGTGTTGTAGGAGGCAGTCACGTCATTGTCGTGTTGTATGAGGCAGTCACATCATTGACATTGTGTTTGTGTAGGAACTGGCAGAAGTGAAAGCACAGCAGAAGGGACGAACTCGGGCGCTGGAGGAAGACGCTCACAAGTTGGAGGAAAAGAAGAACCAGCTCCTTGCAGCTGTGGAAGAGACAGAGAAAGAGCTTAAGGAAAAGAAGGTTTCGTTGGGGCAGCTCAAGGAACAGGTATTCAAATTCAGTTGATTGGTAACTCTACAATATTTACAAAATCAAAGCAAAATCATACATAATAATTATTATAAAGACGAAATAGGGGAGAACATTACATAATGTTATGCTCCCTATTGACACATCTTGGAGTGATACTGTTTAAAGGGTATGCACGAATGAAATATTTTATAGGTATATCTTGTCAAATATATTAGATATATCTTGTAGATATATGAGTGATCACTACTATATATACATATATAATTATATATATATATCACATGTCACTGGTCTTTGTTTTTAGGATCTCGGAAACATCGAAAAGTCAAGAAAACATTTAGAATCATTAAAGAACGACCATAATTTATTTGACACATTATCAAGTGAACTGGACTCTTGCGCTCGAGACGTTCTGATTGGTCAGTACGATCAGCTAACCACTAAGACAAGGTCAGTGAAAGGTCAGGAGAAAGACATGTATGAGATCTACAAGCGAGAAGAAGCCGAGATCCTCAGTAAGAAGACGAAGACGCAAGAAGAAATGGCAGAAGAACAGAAACAGTTGGATGCTGATGAGATCTATTTGGCTGAGTGCAGCGAGAAACTGCGACTCGCATCGGAGAGTGAGATAAGTGAAGAAAGGAGAAACATTGAACAGGCCGGGTTTGAGAAGGAACAGGCTCGAATAAAAGAAGACAAGAAACGTTTACTCGCAAAAAAGGAAGAAATGACCGCCACATTCAAGGCGGCGATGTCCAAGTTGCAGCAGATGCGAACACAGCAGATCGAAACTCTGAATGAGACGAGGGAAGATTTGAAGGCGTTCACAAAGAATTGGGTTACGCTGCTGGAAGGGGAGGTCTCAAAAATGCGTGATAAGTTCGCAGAGACTCAGTTGGAGATTGAGGAAAAAGAGAAAATGGTGGTAGAGGCCGTGGTGACTTGCGACGTGGCGAAGGTAAAATGGAACGACGAACGGGGAATTCTTGAGAAGGAATCTGATTGGCTGAATGATGTCATGTGCAAGTGGAGGCGACATTCGGAGCAGGCAGCGTCGGAGATTGAGCGACGGACAGCGGATGTGGACGAGGAGAGCAACGAGGATCTGAGAAGGATCACAAACCACAGGAAAATGTGAGTTTGGGAATGTTTTAAGTTATCTGGAGGGAGTCACATGTGCTTTTGTGAATTTTAGTTAAAACGCTGAGTTGCTGCAGGATTGTTATATGATTTGGCGTGAAAAGGCGTAATGATGATTATAAAAAGTCTATAATGCAGTTATTTTTAGTGCAGTGAACATATGTCATACTTTTTAAAACATACCTACAATGCACTGAGAAACTTGTGCTATTCAATTTATGTACAAGTTTGCTAGACTTAAATGCAGTCTATCAAACAAAGGTCTTCCAGTTTCCCTTGTCATAAGGAAGTCATTTGTACATTATGAATTAACAAGAATTACCTATATGCTATGAAGCATTTCTATTAGAAGTGCAGTTAGTGTAGAGAATCTGTTGGAGTTGACGCACGTTCTGCCGTGTTCCCGAGCAGTTTAGATGAGTTGGCCTATGCTGATCACGTCGAGTTGACAGAGGAAGAACTAGAAGACAAGCAGCAGGCATTCGACAGATACAAGAAGTTGAAGGAAGGTGAGTGTTACTCAAGTGTAACTGTGATAGCAGTTTGCTCTCTTCATTAATTTGCCCACATCCGTTCTTATCGAGTGACCTGCCTACATCATCTGGCATTTTACTAGTCATCCCATTACCCATAACAGCATCCCAGTCTCTACCCTTGCGTCATTCATGTCTCTACCCTTGCGTCATTCATCCCAGTCTCTTCCCTCGCGTCATTCATCCCAGTCTCTTCCCTTGCGTCGTTCATCCCAGTCTCTTCCCTCGCGTCATTCATCCCAGTCTCTACCCTTGCGTCATTCATCCCAGTCTCTTCCCTCGCGTTATTCATCCCAGTCTACCCTCGCGTCATTCATCCCAGTCTCTTCCCTCGTGTCATTCATCCCAGTCTCTACCCTTGCATCATTCATCCCAGTCTCTTCCCTCGCGTCATTCATCCCAGTCTCTACCCTTGCGTCATTCATCCCAGTCTCTTCCCTCGTGTCATTCATCACAGTCTCTTCCCTCGCGTCATTCATCCCAGTCTCTACCCTTGCGTCATTCATCCCAGTCTCTTCCCCCGCGTCATTCATCCCAGTCTCTACCCTCGCGTCATTCATCCGAGTCTCTTCCCTCGCATCATTCATCCGAGTCTCTTCCCTCACGTCATTCATCCCAGTCTCTACCCTCGCGTCATTCATCCCAGTCTCTTCCCTCGTGTCATTCATCCCAGTCTCTTCCCTCGCGTCATTCATCCCAGTCTCTTCCCTCGCGTCATTCATCCCAGTCTCTACCCTCGTGTCATTCATCCCAGTCTCTTCCCTCGCGTCACTCATCCCAGTCTCTTCCCTCGCGTCATTCATCCCAATCTCTTCCCTCGCGTCATTCATCCTACATCTATCCATAGATTATACAAATTATTTCTAACCTTATATCGGCGAACCTTGCTTTATAGTCACCTTGGTAATACAGCCACCTCGCAATTAAGGTCACCCCAGGACAGTCCCATATTATGTCCATATACAGTAAATATTCAGGTCACTTTCATCAAGTGCCGAGGCTGACCTTAATAGGCTCCATTGTACTTAATGGTACTATTTGTTCTCTATCTTCATTGACAGAAGAGCTGCTGGAGCACAGTCGTAAGTTGCGAGAACGCCAGATGGCGCTGCAGTTGCAGCACCAGACACAGCTCGAAGACCTGGTAGAAGAGCGCAGTCAGATTGAACACCGTCTGCAGGTTGGTGCACATGCTCGCACACACACACGCACGCACACGTTCACACACACAGCGCACGCATGCACACACGCCATCACACATATTGTTGTTCAGTTATATGTTCATTCACAAATATGTTTATTTTTGACTACTTAGTATCTGCCATCCGGAGCAAGACTGGCCTTGATGTTCTTAGTTTCCTTTATCCATCACTGCTTCTGCTGCCGTCTCCTTTCCCTCTGTGTCAAGCTCTCACATTCCACCCCACTCCCAATCCTGCCAAATTTCTAAAATAATAAAATAAAAATACAGTGTTTCCCCTGGGTAAAATGATGGGCGAGGTGGTAGGGCTGAGCTACGCTAGCGGAGATCTTTTAAAAACTAGCTTAAATATGGTGCATTCTGATGTATGTTTTAACCTTTTATTCTTGAATACAGAGGGGAAAATATAAAACAACAAGACACTACTTGTAAATGTAGTAATCATGATTGATAAAAGTCAGTAATCATGACTGTTTCATTGTGTTGACGTGTGGTTGCCACTTTACCACTGGTACTCAGTTGAGGTGTGGTTTCCACTTGACCACTGGTACTTGGTTGTGGTTATGTTGTCACTTGACCACTGGTACTTGGTTGTGGTTATGTTGTCACTTGACCACTGGTACTTGGTTGTGGTTATGTTTTTTTGCCCTAACCCTAGGCCTTGTTACCTCGCAGATAGAGTAAATAAAAATGTAAAAGGTAAATTCCTATATAGTGCAGTATCCAGTCCTCAGGACTGCTCAAAGCGCTTCACACTTTACTCCCTGGCAGACCTGTTCAGTTGAACACCATCTCGACTTCTCTGGGAAGCATCTAATGGTATCATCTGACCACCATCACCTTTAAATGAAATTTAATCTCAAATTGTGTCTTTTTTATAAAACAATATAAGTTGTTTAGTGTATCAAATTTCTGTGCAAACATGTCATTGTCTAGCCCAAGTTATTGATAACCCGTTAGTATACACGGTTTTGGGCAATAGGCATCTTTTATGAGATGTGAACTTCGATGGTTTATATTCGTAAGTACTTCACTCAAATCAACTTTCCCAAAAGTTTGTTTGCACAACTTTGTCGGAATATGTATTATATATTTAGCACAAAGATATCTTACAAATCACATTCCTTATTTTGCTAAAAAAAACGGCATAGAACATTAGTTGAATAGATTTGTGGGCATTTGTGTCGAATCTTGACCCACGTCGATTTCGCCGTTATAACTTCAGTTTTGCCTAACTTTCATACCTCAGTGAGATAGTTCCATAATTCAACATTATCCTAGGCATACTTATCTTTAAGAATATTGCGTCTTATGTCCATTTGAGGCGTAAATAGCGCCCCGATTTGTATCAACATACGCTGCTATATCGCTCAATTTACGTGTGCTGTGCGGTAACGCACGGCCGTAGTGGCGGAGACTTGCGCAAACAGGGTCACTATTTGGGCTTCAAACGGGTCTGGACTCGATACAAGTGCCGACTAGTGAATAGGATGCACGGCTTTTATTTGGGCTTCAAAAGGGTTCGGATTTGACACAAATGCCAACTAGTGACATAGGCCCGTAGTGCCATCAGCCTGCACGGTTTTTACTCCCACCACCGTCATAAACCACAAACTCAACATCAGCTACACCAGCATTCTGATTTAATGTGGGCACATACTATAATAATAAAATGGAGCGCAAAAGACACCTTAGTTCAGCTACCGTTTTCTTTGTTTTTTCTCCCACCACCGTCATAAACCACAAACTCAACATTAGTTACACCAGCATTCTGATTTAATGTGGGCACATACTATAATAATAAAATGGAGCGCAAAAGACACCTTAGTTCAGCTACCGTTTTCTTTGTTTTTACTCCCACCACCATCATAAACCACAAACTCAACATCAGCTACACCAGCATTCTGATTTAATGTGGGCACATACTATAATAATAAAATGGAGCGCAAAAGACACCTTAGTTCAGCTACCGTTTTCTTTGTTTTTACTCCCACCACCGTCATAAACCACAAACTCAACATCAGCTACACCAGCATTCTGATTTAATGTGGGCACATACTATAATAATAAAATGGAGCGCAAAAGACACCTTAGTTCAGCTACCGTTTTCTTTGTTTTTTCTCCGAGTTTCACTTGTCTCCCAAACCCAGTTACCGTTTGGGTGCCATGTTACATGAATGTCTAGATTTCTAGCATGTCGAAACTCTGCAAGGTGTCACCATTGGAGACACTGGGGATCCCCCGGGAATATTGACAAGTGATGTCATCCACGTTGTCCAATGGAGTTAATTCCAGGAGGTAAATCCTAACCGGCCCACAGCGACTAAACGATGTTGCTACAAGTGTGCGATTTTGCAGGAATATAACGACGCTGAATATATCGCGAAAGAATGAAAAAAAATGGGCGCAGGAAATAGCTACGAGGTGGCAAATTCAGCATATTTTGGGCGAGGCGGCATAGAAAAATGGCGAGGCGAGCCGCCTCGCTTGTCATATACCAGGTGAAACATTGAAATATAAAATATGGGACAATAATAATAATAATGTGAAAGTTAAACATGCTAGTAAGAAATAAAAGATACGTGTAATTACAAACATTAATGAAAATGTCACTTCAATATTTACACCGGAAATCCAGACATAAAATGCTAAGTGAGAAACCGTGAACTTAGACGGAGCACGCTCCTCCTCTCCGCAGTCGCTCCAGAGCATCGAGGAGCAGCTCCGACAGAGGGAGACGGAGCTCCGGGAGCGACAGCAGCTCCACGGCCACGAGCGGCAGCAGCAGCTCGATGACCTTGACCTTGAGAAATTCCGCCTGCGCGAGCTGGAGGAGCAGGAGCGCATCAATGTGCTCGTGGAGCAGGAAGTGAAGCGGAGGATGTTTGAGCGGCGTGTGAAGAGGGAGAAGGAACAGCAGCTCGACCTGGAGCGCGAGCGAGCCGACCACGTTCATGAGCTCGCCAGGATACGCTCCGAGCACCGGCGCGAGATGACCAGGCTGCGGCAGCGATACGAGACCAGGTGGGTTCCCCAGGGGGGTCACTCCGGGGATATGTGGGTTTGGGGGGTCACTCCAGGATGTTTGAGTTCAGGGGGGTCACTCAAAGGATATGGATACGTTGCTTCAGGGGATCAATCTAGGAATGTGGGGATCAATCTAGGAATGTGTCAGTCTAAGGGGGTGGGGGTCACTCCACGAAACTGTAGGTCCCGTGTTAGTTCATGGGTAAAAAATTAACCGTTTTTAGGTGTGAGATTTATTCATTGAAATAAACTCTGTTTAGAGACATAATTTCCCCAGATCTGTTACAAATAAGATACAGTGGAACACCTTTATGGTGAGCAAACACATGTTTTTGGTAATATATCGGTGTCTCATTTATTGTCTCTTGTGTCCTACATTGAAGGCTTTCATTATACCCTGTTTTATCGGCAATATGAAACTACACGGCTAATTTTTATATATATTTTTCACGAAACAATTCCTTTTTCAGGCCACAAAGACCTAATTTCATCCTGTAAAAAACTACTATTACCCTTGGTTTTTGACTGCACATGATTCCACAGAAACAGATTTCATTGTCTTCATACCACAGGTGGTTTCCGTCTTCGTCAACCTCTCGTGGGTGCACCTATGACATTTTAATCAGAATCATGTGTATTTATATTTTTAATCATCGTGTGTGCGCGCTACACATCCGCTTATGTAATTATCAGTGAAAAATGGTGATTTAATTTTGTTGTCAATAAACTTGCCAAAATACAAGATTTTATCTATGTGTTGAAAACGATAGGGATATAAGGTAGTATGTTAATACAACCTGAAATATAGTTTCAGAAATTCACTTAAGCCAAATTAGTATAACGTGATATTAATTTTTCAGCACGCCTGAAAATGTTCGAACAACTGCAAATCCATATGCATCATTACAAGTAAGCAGTTATTTTTGCATAACAGAATATTCTGTGAACTGTGTAAATATGATGTTTTTCGTAATTGAATATAGCACGCAAGATGTACGCACCTACATATTTGCCCACAAGTCTGAACTTGGACAATGGTATGATGTAATGAGAAAAACGCTGAACTCTGTTGTATGAAATCTTTTATATAGTGACAAACTTACATGTTACCTTGCATTAAAGACATCTTGTATAGTTATAATATTTTAATTATAATTCCCCGCTCTCTTGGACATCTGTTACTGTACAAAAAGTGAAAAGGTATTCTGCTGTTTGTCTCAGAATGGCATTGTCGAGTCAAGACCAAGTTCAGTACGACAGTTGTCATTGGTAAGCTCCGCCATCAAACTGATAAACGTCCTTCCATTAGCGACATATCATAATAACACGTTGTCACCTGTTTAAGATGTCACTATCACTGATGACAGAATGTTTTTCTCAAAGTAGTCTTACCGTGCAAAAATTCATGTATAGACAAAGTATGTATGCTAATGGTGTTTTATTGGTGTTTTAGCTGTTAAAAGCATGTAACAGAAAACATGTATTATTCCCATAGTGATGTGCAGTGGCATAGCGCTTATATACATCAGACTCTCAATCGAAAGATTCCTGGTTCAAATTGTTTGCTGCCATTTCGAACCTTGGGCAAGTTTGTTCACACCACATTGCTCTAGTTCCAGATGGTGTTCGTTTGAACAGGTCTGCCAGGGAGTAAAATGTAAAGCACTTTGAGTAGCCCTAAGGGCTGGACACCACGCTTTATAAGAACTTACCTCTTAGGCATAATTTATAAACATAGAAATATAAAATGTGACCATGCTGTGAAGGGATGTTTGTTTTTACCCAGGACATGGTGTCTGAGGCTGGTCTCAGTTCCCTCCTTCAGCCCATCCAAGTGTGGCTTCCATCCTACGTCCATTGCGGCTCAGGCTTCGATGTACACTTCGAGTTTGAAGTGAAGGTGAGTTACCAATGTGTCTCATGAAATGTGTGGCAACTCAAAATATTATCTACCTGATGTCATAATTGTTTGTGGAGCACAGTGGCTTCAGACTCTTGACCAAGAGAAACCGGGTTTTAATTTCTGTGCGGCGATGTCGAACCTTGGGCAAGTCCGTTCACTCTACGTTGCTTCAGTTCACTCAGTTATATGAATGAGTACCTGGCAGTTGTGGATATTTGTGTATGAATAGTCTTTGCACATTAATTGCAGTATGGCTGGATGTTCCCAGAGAAGTCGAGATGGTGTTCGATTGAACAGGTCTGCCAGGGAGTAAAGTGTAAAGCACTTTGAGCAGTCCTGATGACTGGATACTGCGCTATATAAGAACTTACCTTTTTAAGCATTTCCTGACGTAACTAATATAATAAGTAAGTTTTTTACTTGAAAATTAAAATGAAACAGTATTTAAATTCAACAATAACATTGTTGATGACCTGTTTAAGCAGTTTGGAAAATAAACAGGACATATTTGGTTTATTTGAAGGCAACAACAAAGATAAGAAATGAGCTGCATGTAAAGGGAACATTGTACAGTGTGTTGTGTGGCCTGGGTCTGGGTTCATGGTGCCTTATTGCGTTGTAGTTCACCGTGATGTGTGACGTATGGACAGTCTTCAGGCGCTACACCAACTTCCGAGAACTTCACCATGATCTCAAGGCTAGATACCCTGAGGTAGGCTTCTCAGGCAGATCATCACAGGCAGCAGTAGCAATGCCAATGGTGGCAGCACTTAATGCATACGTCAAAATCAAAACCGTTGCTGGGATCTTAACATTTTACTAATACAAATTTGTCCACAGCAAGTGTCAGTGTCCTATTCAAAGGAGTAAACTCGCACTGGAAATTAATTTATTGCAGCTTGAAATCTATGAAACTAATAGTAAATACAGCAGCGTTGACAGAAATAATAGTTCTCGGCGTCATTCCATGCACTGTTACGCATACGATGCACTGTTACGCATACGATGCACTGTTACGCATACGATGCACTGTTACGCATACGATGCACTTACCATTACAACTAATTAGTTTGGTTACATTTGGACAAAGTTTACATAAGCAGTTATGATCTCATAACTGCACTGCAGAACACAACATTGCATGTCAGGTGTATTTATGTAACAAGTTCTCGATTCCTTTTGCGATATGTTGTAACCAAAGTACACCTCCGACAAAAAATAGCAGTCGGCCTTACTTTGTGTGCAAACTGTTGAACGTATGTGTTATTAAGACCCTGGTCAGCTACTTTGCTAAATAAGAAATCTCATTTCCCAGTGATGTACCCTCTTTGTTCCCCCAGACAAATTGACGAATTCTCTACAGTTGTTCGCGTCAATAACAAGCATGAGACCATTTTCTACTGAATATTGTAACATCAACATATACAATGACCTGGCAGAACGAATAATGCCAGCTTTATATTTTTTGTTTTTATAATTAAATCATTTATAATTTGTCTGATGCTTAGTTGATGGATGGCACCATTGTGCAAGACTACCAAGAGGGTAGTTTCAAATGGTGAAGCTGCTCTGGTCAATGATTGTTCATGTTGGGTTGATAAGTATGTAAAATTACCAAAATTATAATCTTGAAAAAGCATGTTTGTGAACAGTATTACATTTACAGCAATACAAGTAGCAATGCCGATTTGTTTTGCTACCAATTATTACATTTACTATCGATAATTTTACATCGATACCTCGACTGTTGATTCACTGATAGTTCAGTGTATTGTTGCACCCCTAATGAATATTGCTACTCATATTTAGCGTTCAACTCACTAAGTGTTCACTGTTTCTGCCAGGTTGCAGGATTGTCGTTCCCGCCAAAGCGATGGTTTGGGAACCGATTAGAACATATTGTCATTGAGAGACGATCCCTCCTTGAGGTGAGTATTTGCTTTTATTTGTTTTCACTAACAGACAGCTGCGTGCTTGTTTCTGTTTTATTATATTCTGTAGTTGCTGTGATTATGCATATTATAATTTTTCACCCGTTATATTGTGATTATAAAACTAATACTTTGATAATTGTTTTATTATTGTTTAAAGGGAAACAACAGGCAACTGTGTGGGCCTATATACCTAAGAGTTAATGCAATCTAACGATTTGCTACTACAATCAACAATATCACGCCAGTGGTTTACTCAGTTTCTTTTCAAAACGGGGATATTCTAGTGAAATCTAACAGTTCATGACAGCTGATGTATCAAGACATGCCCCAAGACATGCCCCAAGACATGCCCCAAGACATGCCCCAAGACATGCCCATGCAGTTATTTACACAGATAGAATTTATGTTTTTGGGCAATGACATCTTTTCCAGATTTGTATTTATATTGATAAGTATTTCACTAAAAAATACATTTTTAACACTTTGTTTGCACAAATTTGACAGAATAGGTGTTAGAGATTTAACACATACCAGGTAGATATCTGATGGAATATTTTTTTTTTAATGGCAAGAAACATCAGTTAGCACAATTGTAACTCCTAGCAGTGCAAACATACAGGGTTGTCAGAATATAGCAAAAACACATTTTGAGTAATTTTACTTTGCAGGATTACCTACAGAACATGCTCAATGTGCTGGTGTGGAACACAGGTTGTCCCCTGCATCCAAGCTACAACAAGGTCTACTCGAAACAAGTCCTCTACACCTTCCATCCGTTCTTCAAGAAGGGCTTGTTCGAGACAGGTCGCAACAGCACGAGCTGAGATAAACGCTCCGCTCCACGCCCCGATCTCCTTCATTCACATTTCAACGACAGTTTAATTATCTTCGAGGAACACAGCCAGATTCGTGTTGTTGAATTTCAGACATATGATGTTTGTCGATTGCACGAAGATCTCGTGGCTGTAAATTTCACAGGTATTAATTGTTGGTGTCGCAGTGTACGTTTATTTTTTGTGGGACAACCTCAGAAATGTGGCATTTAACCTGTTTCGCAAATGACCAGAGGTAATATTTTGTAAACTTGTAGTTGGTGGTCGGACTGTTACGTTGATGTGAAGAGACACTGTATTTGACAGGGCACGCATTATATACATATGAAGTGGCAGTGCGGTATTTGTTTATGTTTGTTAGGAAAGAATGTTGCCAAAGAATGAATGTGTTTCAGTGTTGAGCTGATGGATGGTTGCCGTGTTATGACAGAAACGACACCTGTTTGAAATGAGTATACCAAAGATGTAGACTAGTTAAGACAATCATTCAGTGAGTGCAATATTGTTTGGGGTTCATCTCAAAATACTGACGTATGGCACCACAGGACACCAATGTAATTTAACCTTTGACTCCTTTCTCGGCTACATGAAATTTTTAATGACATCTAATTGTGGCACTCCATGAAAATGTCCTTGTTTGTTGTACAACAACTGTCACATATTGATCTTATCAACAACATAATGCGAACCTGATTGGTAAATGAAACACATTTTGTGAAGAAATAATTAATGTACAATGCTTAAAATAGCGGTTATTTCCCTTACCGAGATCTATTTCTATGCCGTGTCATATGTCGGTAGTTGGAGGTGAACCTTTATAGCATTTAATAATGTGATGGATGATGTTGACTGGTGTCCAAGACATTCACTGGCATCTTCAGTATACAACTGTCCCCATTGGTGATTGTACTGAAAAAGCCCTGCTTCAGAGCAACGGTAAAACCGAGTCAACTCCTAGTTGTATTGGTGGAATGGATATGCAAGACACCCACAATATCACTATTGGCTGTTTGTGTATGAAACTTAGCATTTACTTATGAGTATTAATTCACTTTTTGTTTACTGTAACAGTTAATAATAACAAGAAATAATTAATTTATATATAGCGCAGTTTCATGCATGCACTTTACATAAAATGTATGAAATAAAAGAATTAGTCATTGGCAGAAGATATTACAAGAGTGCACAGACTTGGTTGGTGAAAGATATCAAAGGTTAGGGGCTAAGTGGTTTTCCACCAGATGTCCTCCTTGGAAAGGTTTATACCGTTATATTGGCACATTGTGTTGTGAAGCTGGTTAACACATTACACCTTTGGATTCACACTGGTTAACACATTACACCTTTGGATTCACACTGGTCTGATGCCATCTTTAACGTTATGTTGCAAGTCTTGGCTTTGTTATTTTGCATCTCATCAGTCTTTAGCTTGATTATTACTACACTGCCTGGTTATGTTGCTCCATTTCAGAGTTGATCTTAGTACGTCTGACATTCGTCTTGTGCAGCTCACCAATGTCAATCTTGGTGAAGAGACTATTGCAGAATTATATTTATTAATTTTTTTTAGACGCCAGCTGATAGCAAACTGCTGAATATTATTTATTTTATTTTAACACTGCAAAGGTGCAGTCATTGGCCAGTTGATATTACAGCAACGCTGTAAGCAGTATTTTAGCTTTGTGTGGGCAGATGTTTGAATTTATAACTTCCAAGTGGAATATTGTACTACTGAACACACCTGATTTTCATCTTCCGCGTGTCATGTGTCTGTTCTTTATAAGGATTCTTATGCATTTTTGTTATGCTATTTAGATGGCTGCTGCTCAATGCTCAAGAGTATTTTGTAAGGATTATGCTAAAAATGATGTAAGTTATAATAAATTATTAATGTGGAATGGAAAGGATGAGGATGTTGTTATGTTTGTCCTACCATCAATCATGTTCGTTCATGTTAAGAATTGTATTGTGGGAATAACTGTGTTGCTCTGTTTAATAACTATTTATTACTAAGAGTGCATAAGTTTGCTAAAATCATTAAAAGAATCAAAAACCATGTTGCTGACAAATTCATTGAGTCGTGAAGGCGAAAGATCAGCCTGCAATTGGATTTGGCAGGTTACCAGACGCAGCAGCCAGGGCCAATTCTTTTGACTATTAATTTTAAACAAGTGTATGCACTTTTGTATCATACCAACAGCAGGCATAAACTGTTCATACATTACATACTTGGACATCAAAGAAACAGATTCGTTATGGGCTAAACCAGTTGAGGAAGCTGCTTCAAGTCACCCATGTGGGTGATTGTCAACGATGATTTGCAGATGTTATGTCACTATTCAAATAGTGTATTTTATAAACTACCACTGGTGATGTTGCTAAAGCATTATAAATTCTTTTGGAGACTCCAATCCCTGCTTGCAAGTCCTACTTTCTGTTCAATCCCATAATTGTTGCCGACTGAATTGTATGTGTCCTTGATGTAAATAAATTGACTCCATTTCGCCTGTCCTGGAATTGCTTTAAACTTAAATGTGGTTGGTTTCGAACAAAGAACAGCAGGTCATTTAACATTCTGGTCCATGTTTTAAGAAATGGTTCCACTGATGACCATACAAATGGGTGGTTTAACCTATCATACAAACATGGTTTAGCCGACCATATATAAATGTGTCGCGGACGTAGTTAAACATTATGAATATGTGTCCACCGTTGTTTTTTTTACAATTGAACAGTATGTTAAATTAAAAGAAATTAATCAAATTGTACAGATGTTTTTCAGTTTTGTTTTTTTCCTTGGCAGAAGCATGTACCAGAGTTAGTTCCCAGCACCGCCTTACCCTATGCACTAGTGATGCACTATGCACTACAGTAAGGTGCTCACAATCACTGTGGAACCTAGTCTGATGTTGCATTGCAACATGGACAAATATTGAGTATTGTTGCAAATTAACTTGGATACTAGTTAATACCCACCCACCCACAGATTAGCAAACGAGGGGCAGCCGTTATCACCGTTACAATATTTTGAACTAATTAACGTGTTCCCATGACCACTTCACTTCTGCTGTTACCAATAAGGGCACTGCATGCATCATATAATTATGTCATGATAAGTTGAACGTAACTCCACACCACATGACGGATGACCACTAGATTTTTCCACAGAAACTCTAAATAAGTACCTTTTTGTTTTTTCAATATATTGCCAATCGGTAGCTGAGAGGCCGGTAGTCTAAGGAAACAAACAATGAAAGAGGCGAGTCAACCTCAGCACTTGGAAGGAAATACACTTGTATGCTTCCAAGTTAGCGTATTAAATTATGAATACATAGACAACCTCGCAAATACATTTCCCTACGTTCTTGTGTGAAAAAGTAAACAAAATATGGACCAGTTTACCTGTTTGTTATTCCCTGTAACATGTCAATCTTAATGGACATTTCAATAAGGAAATCGCATTTTAACTATGGAAAATTGAATGAATCTGACAGAATTTTTCATTAAAAACAGTTGCATCATTTGGTCTAGACAATGTCACCATGACAACTCAATACCCAGTGAGCAATTCCACGGTAGCGGAATTACAATTCACAGCACTTTCTGGCATGTAATATTTATATTTTCCAGTTCAGCATGTGTCTAGAAACAAACATGCTTTGGAACTACACACTATTCGCTGTATCCACCCACCTTTGCCTGCTGGGTAATGGCAACGTATCGGCAATGAAAAAAACGTCAGTAAAACAATTTTTTATTTATTTTTTTCAAAAATGATTCACGTGGTAAATCACAATCACGCATAATTCAAACATTTTGTGAGAACAACCATCCTCGCAACCCAGGGATGGTAGTTGAATACACTACCCCAGGCAGATGTCCTTCACAACGTATGGAAGTTGGCTGACTCAGCTGTACTTTGGCCTAGTAACTGCCTCTGTCGGTTGCAACTGTGCCACCTGTGAGAACATTGGGGCCTACACCTAACCAGCCGAATCTTAGTAGGCAATGATATTATCTGTTCAGCTTAACTTCAATGTCAACTGCGCAATGCGATCTGCCTGGGAGTATTGAGACAGATGTAATCAGCAGCGCCCCCTGGTGTGTGAGGATGAACATGACCAGTGACTTTATTGTCACACACTAACATTGCTACTTATACACAGCTGAACTCGAAGAGTTCTACCTGTTCAACCAATCGTAGTAGTAGAATGCTCTAGCCATAATTTCTCGTGACATCAAAAAAGCACACACTGTTTATTAACCTTACATTATTACACTGTGCATACAAGATGCAAGGCCAACAAAGTCATCATTACCTTTTTTATTATATTATTTATTCTTATTATTTATTTATTTATTTGTCTCATAACTTTTGTTACAAGTAATATAAAATTAGGAATACTGTACTTCATGAAGTATCCCAAAATGAAGTTTCATTGCTGCTTGTTCCACAATTGACTTTTTTGCTAATTTCCATTAAGTTTAGTTAGAATCATTTTGAAAAAATCAAACCTGTCGTATGTATTACAAATATGAACAGCGACAAACCAGATTTGTGATGGGCTAAACAAATTGTAGAAGTATCTTTAATATGTCAACAAAACTGTTTGAAGATGAATGACTACGCTGGCCTTCCGTAACAGTAACCTTTATACATAATGTAACATTGCAACATGAAAACAACGTGTTACTTGCATAGATGAACAATTCTTAGGTGGTACTACTGTGATCCACCCTGTTCCCCTTCCCGCCCCAACAAATATGCACATAAATACTTACTATAGAACTTAGGTTATTTACACACATGGACAATGCTAACTACCTTGGCATCCAGTATTACTAACGCACTAAATACTTCCCGCTTTGAATAGATGCCCACGGAAACCCATTTTAACTCCAAACGATCTCCCATGCAAGAGTGTTATATTGACCCGGACTCGACATTAATGCCGGGCAGCTCGGAGGACATACCTGGTATCTGCGTCCCGGAGGGCCGGGCCCACGATCAAAGCTCGAGGCCGTATAATTGTCGAAAGCAACCCTCATGTGGCTGTCTTCAGATGGACGTTATTTAACCCGTATGCAACTGTAAACCCCATTTCCCTAACTTAGTTTGGTATTGATCGGTTTTAGATTCATTAGCTAATTCCTACCCATATTTTTCTATTTCAAAAACGATCATTCAGGCACAGCGCTTTTTTGAAGAGCGCAGAGGTTGTATGTTCGGAACAATACATAGGTCAGGAGCGTAACCAAATCCTGCACTCTTGTATGTCCATAGGAAAATGCAGACCCGTCGTTCGATGTCAGTCAGATAGACAGGAGCTGCTTTCCGTCAAAACGCACCCCCCAAAAAGCAGCAATGGTACTGGCCTGCAATAAACAGGGTGGATACCTGTTTCGAAACCCACTGATATGTAAATCCTGTGTTAAAAACCACTTTTTTCATGTCAACATTATCATGTGTATATCCTGGTTGCGAGGACTGCTGCGGACACCATTCCGACTGCGAGTAAGAACGTAATAATTATATGCGGGATAGGCAAAGTAGCTGCTATACACCTTAAAACCGCGAAGGGAATTTGTGGAACCAGGAGCTTGAATGGGCACAGCCGGTTGGGGAAGACTATGAAGAGTCAGCGGACAATGGTGAGCCCAGTAATGACAATAACGAGGATCTCCAAGACTCGGCAAGAGAGGTGTTTATCGATGAACTGGTGCACCCAGCAGGTAATGAGAAATCAAAGCACAAAGACCCTTTTTTGGAAAATAACGGCCCGGACAGGACCAGCAGCCCAACGGGGGCTGGATGCTGGGCACCGCGAAGGGCTGACCGATGTATTTACGACGCCTATGCTCCCATGACCCATTTCCCTTCCAACAAACTTGTCATGTCCCCCCCCCAATGCCAAGACTTGAACGTGCAACAAAAATCTCTGGTCAGATCACATAACATGGTCATGAGATAACTTGAATACTGCCATGAACAGTGTCCACATAACGTAACATATTTCCTATATATATTTCAGATAACACGAACATGCTTGCAAACATTGTTCAGGACTTCAGATAATATGAACATGTTTGGATAACATAAATGCTGTGCATGTGTGTTGTTTGAACAGGTGACCTGAACACTGTCATGCGGCTGCTCAAACAAACCTGTGATAACTGCTCAAATAACACAACAATTTAGCCATTTGCAAACATACTTCACAAAGGCAACATGTCTGCTGAACTAAAGCACCGAACGGACAGTCACTCACTGTATCACATAACACACATCTCAGACCAACAGAATTCAAAACAAAGTCCATCTAAATCGAGATGCACAATGGAGCAGTCAGATTTAGTGGCCACGTTTTTTTCACATGGTGGCAGCACCTGTCCTGACATCCCGTCTCTTCTGGCGTTGTCACGAGCACCCGATTGAGTCGATTCCTTCACTGTCGTCATCACAGAACTTCCTCTTGTAAATCCCTGACGAGAATGCACACTCGGTAATCACACACATATATATAGGCCTGGGGCATATTCAGGTTTAGGTGTACTTTGGTCTGTCCAGGGCATATTCAGTCTATTGTCTCTATGTCTGGAGCACATTCAGTCCAGTGTATCTGGACCTAAGGTCTGGAGCATATTCAGTCGAGTGGCTTTATGTCTGGAGCACATTTAGTTCAATGCATCTAGGCCTGGAGTACATTCAGTTCAGTGTTTCCATGTCTGGAGTACATTTAGTTCAGTGTCTTTATGTCTGGAGTAAATTCAGTTCAGTGTTTTCATGTCTGGAGTACATTTAGTTCAGTGTCTTCAAGTCAGAAGTACAATCAGTTCAGTGCCTCCATGTCTGGAGTATTTTTAGTTTGGTGTTTTCCTGTCTGGAGTACATTTAGTTTAGTGTTTCCATGTCTGGAGTACATTCTGTTCAGTGTCTCCATGTATGGAGTAGATTTAGTTCAATGTTTTCATGTCTGGAGCACATTTAGTTCAGTGTTTTCATGCCTGGAGCACATTTAGTTTAGTGTATCCATGTCTGGAGTACATTCAGTTTAGTGTTTTCATGTTTGGAACACATTCAGTTCAGTGCCTCCATGTCTGGAGCACATTTAGTTCAGTGTTTTCATACCTGGAGCACATTTAGTTTAGTGTATCCATGTCTGGAGTACATTCAGTTTAGTGTTTTCATGTCTGGAACACATTCAGTTCAGTGCCTCCATGTGTGGAGTACATTTAGCTTAATGTCTTGAAGTCGGAAGTATATTCAGGTCAGTGCCTCCATGTATGGAGTACATTTAGTTCAATGTCTTCAAGTCAGAAGTACATTCAGGTCAGTGCCTCCATGTATGGAGTACATTTAGTTCAATGTCTTCAAGTCAGAAGTACATTCAGGTTAGTGTCTCCATGTATGGAGTACATTTAGTTCAGTGTCTTCATGTCTGCAGTACATTCAGTTTAGTGTCTTCATGTCTGCAGTACACTTAGTTCAGTATCTTCATGTCTAGAGTACATTTAGTTCAGTATCATCATGTCTGGAGTACATTCAGTTCAGTGTGTTCATGTCTGGAGAACATTCAGTTCAGTGTTTTCATATGTAGAGTACATTTAGTTCAGTGTTTTCATGTCTGGAGTATATTTAGTTCAGTGTATCCAGGTTTGAAGCAGATTCTGTTGAGAAAACATGTACAGCCGGTAGAGCAGCCAGCCACGTTTAATTACAACGCATACTGGCTGTGTGATGAATGGGACGGTTAATAACTAATTAATTGTTTTGTTACAACGAACAATTAATTTATCAGCAATATTTACTGCAAGTGTGACAGCGTGCTACTGAAACTGGGACACTTTGTGGTTTGCTATTTATGAGTGTGTTTCCTGTGGTGTCAAGTGGATTAGAATTACAAGAGCAACTGTGACCTATAGCAAACCAGAAAAACAGGAAACAAATTACTTAAAAGCAATATCAAACCAACTGAACACACTTTGCATACGACATTAATATGACATTTAGAGGAAAACAGAAGTACGGTTTTGACTGCCTATTGACAGTGCAAGCCAGAAGGGAAGTGGACAGACTGTCACACTAAAACAAACTAGTTGATAACCACTGAAAGAGAAAGAAGCACTGGGGTGGAAAACAAGGACAGATACAAAAGGAATAGCCAGAGACAGAGTGAGATGAGCTGCCTGACAGTCTTATGGACTATGAGGCCCGTAGCAGATAGGCAAAGGTAACATAATTAACACTTAGACACTTAGAAGAAGAAAAACATTCATTATGATAGTTCATACCATTCGTGGTGTCACCCAGATAGGCAAGGAATATTGTTTTTGATCATGGAACAACATGAAAACACTCTTGTACATAATAAAATGGGATGTCTGTCAGTGTGTTCCATAAAAATCTCTAAAAACAGTACTGTATTTGCGCTAAGGCAGCAGACTTCAAACTTTCGCTTTTCAACGTATAAAGTCTCATTTCACTAACTACAAAACTAATATAATATATTCATACACAGCAAAAGTATGTTTAGATAATTTGCTTTACCCTTGGATTTCAGCAACTGTGTGAAGGGGATGTACTGTTTACGTGGTACACATTTAAATCACATAACTCAGGCGAAAACATTTTGCTTTACAGCTCTGTACACATATTGACCGTCACCCTACTTTACTTTCCTTTTTTTAAATCATACCAACCCACCTTTCTCCTGTGAGGACTGTCCATTCTGCAGTGTCAACCGAGCTCTGTAGATTGGTTCATACTCCTACAAAACAAAGTCCCACGTGAGTGCACTGCGTAGGCTCCCATCAATCTGAATGTTTTATTGCACGTGATGTCAATGCTTTACTGCACCAGCAACACCCCGCAGTGACCTGTCTGCACGATTCCCGCCGACAACACGTGCCGACACGCAGAGTGCACCGTGCGTACATGCCCAGTGCATAGAGGTGCATCACCGGTGTGGCACCATGCACTACCAGTGCACATAAGTAACCATAGGTGAATACTAAAGGCGGGAAGGTCGACACTGCTTTCATGTGCCGACTCATTCATCCACTAGTCACTTTGTTTTTAATCTACTTTTTATTCAGCTGGTTGCCGCGTTCATGATTCGTAACAAACGAAAGCTGTGGCGTGTGAAATGGCTTGTCAATAATATATTTCTAGCGCCTTTGAGCTGTTTTTATCAGGATACACGGCACATGATAAACGACTAATTTATTTATTTATTTATTGTGCATTACGTGGAAGACTTTTGGTGATGAATCATGTTAGAAGGGGGGCTCTCAGGATTATAGGTGTTCCTCAGATAGGTTATACAGTAAAACCTGTCCATAACAAGATTTAACAAGATTGCCATCCAGAAAATTAACTCTAGATGGCAGGTGGACAAGGAAGCCTTTTGGCTTATCGAGTGTCCAATACTTTTTATCTACGTGTATCCCGCCCTTTTAAGGTATGTGTCGATTTTATTTTTAAACAATTCACGCTACTAGCACCAACACAATCAGGATACAATCTATTCCATTCATTTACAGTCCTTTGTGAAAATGAGAACTTTCTTAAATCTAATCTACACTGCTCCTTTACTAGTGTAACTTCATGTTCTCTGGTCCTTCTATCTTTCTTAACTGAGAAAAAAATATTTCTATTAATATTTTCATAACCATTCAATATTTTAAACACTTCTATCTGATCTCCTCTCAATCTCCTGGTCTCTAGTGTTGTTGTCTTGCGATATGGCCTCCACACTTGAATATAATATTCTAAATGAGGTCTAACTATTGTTTTGTACAGCAGTATTATTAGTTCTTTTTCCTTATAAATACGTTATATTTCGCCTAATTAATCCAAGGATTTGATTTCCCTTTGAAGCAGCAATACTGCACTGCTCTGAAACCTTCATATCAGCACTATGGTTAACCCTAAGTCCTTTTTTTACAGTAGTACTTAGTACAGAACATCCCATTGTATAATTGTACATCTTCGTTCCCAAATACTGTGTGGAGGCGTTTACATTTCCCAAAATTGAACAACATTTGCCATTTTTCAGACCATTTTATTAATCTGTCAAGATCATCTTGTAAATGCTGTCTATCTTCATCACGTTTAATCCTTCTAAACAATTTTGTATCATCCGCAAATTTCAACACCTTGCTTGTTTTATCATCATCCAAATCGTTGATATATATTAAGAATAATATAGGTCCCAGACTCCCAGTACTGATCCCTGTGGTACCTCACTCAAAACTTATTTCCAGTTTGAAGCCTCCCCATCAACTACTACCCGTTGTCTTCTGTCAATCAGCCATTTTTCTATCCAGTTAATTATACCATTTCCTATGCACTGGGCTTTTAGTTTAAGCAGTAATCTCTGATGTGGCACTTTGTCAAAAGCTTTCTGAAAATCTAAGTAGATGATATCTGCTGGTGATCCCTCATCTACCCACTTACTGATATCTTCCAAAAAACAACATATTTGTTAAGCATGACCTCGCTTTTAGAAACCCATGTTGAGATGGGTTTAACAAGTTATGTTTAACAAGAAAATCCACCATGTGATCTTTAATTAGTCTTTGTAATAATTTGCATATCACTGATGTTAAACTCAATGGTCTATAGTTCTCTGACTTGTTTCTCAAACCTTTTTTAAATAACGGTATAATGTTTGCCTCTTTCCATTCTAAAGGAACCACTCCCTCTTCTAATGACAAGTTGCAAACTGTTGCAAGTGGTATGCTAATTTGTTCTACAATTTCCAATAGTAGTTTTGGTGGAATCCCATCCACTCCTGGTGATTTGTTATCCTTCATAGCCCTAATTTTCTTAGTTACCATTTCCGGGGTTACAATTAACTGTCCTAAATAGTTTGATTCTGCCCCCTTGAACTTAGCCTCTGGTACTGGCAGTGAACTAATATTTTCCCTGGTAAACACTGAATTAATACTCATTCAGGTCTTCTGCCATTAAGAATCCCTCTGATATTATATTTCCAGCACTATCTTCTAGAGGACCGACCTTATTCTGAACTTTCTGTTTGCTCCGAACATATGTATAAAAACTCTTGCTGTCTTGTTTTATATTACAAGCAAATTTTTTTTCGTAGCTTCTCTTCGAATTTCAGTTGTAGCTTGGTTTAGTGCTCCTTTATAAATGTTGTAGTCTTCATTATTTCCAGTACATCTATATGACTTCCACATCATTTGTTTGTACTTAATTTTTTTAATGGCTTCTTTCGATAAGTATTTCTTTTTGGACCATTTCCCTTGTTTTTTAAGGGGACAAATTTATCAATGATGCACTTTATTTCACTCTTTAAGATATTCCAGCATTCTGTTGCCGACTTATTTTTTAGTGTTGTTCCAGTCTATCTTTGCTAAATATTTCCTCATTTCTTTATATCTTCCTCTGTGAAAATTTCTCCTGAACTGCTTTTTATGATTTCTTTCTGATTTTACTTTGATGGTAAAATGTATCTGGTTGTGATCACTACTTCCCAGTGGCTCACATAATTTGACATTGTCAACTAATTCATTCTGTGAGGACAAAACTATGTCTAACACATTCTCACCCCTGGTTGGCTCTAGCACATGTTGAGAAAAGAAACTGTCTTGTACTAAAACTAAAACTTGTGGTCCTCACTCCCCATACTCTGTAGAGATTTCCATTGTATATGACCATGGTTAAAATCTCCCATAATAATACAGTCCCGTTTGCTAACTTCCCTTATAGCGTTTTGTACTTTTTCATTCTCTTCTACACTTATGTTTGGACTTCGATAAATTAACCCCACAGTTAACGTTGAGTTTCCTGTAACTATGTTACACCAAACAGCTTCTTCGCAATCTGCTTCTCTTTGTAATTTTAATTCATAAGCCTGGATAGAATCTTTAACATATAAAATAACTCCACCTCCTCTTCTTCCTATTCTATCTTTCCTGAACATTACATAGCCTGTTAGTCCCAATTCGGCATCTGACATATCAGTGGTGGCCGACGATTTGGTTATACCTATTATGTGAGGGTCAATATCTTCTACCATAATCTTTAGTTCACTTCTTTTGTTTACCATGCTCCTTGCATTTAAACAAATGCATTTATATCCTGATTCAGAACAGTTTTCCAGGCTGTTCTTTGCTGATTTATTTCTGCTGTCTTTATCTATGCCTCCAGTTTCAGGCTTCTCTGTGAATCCCCCTGTGAATCATCTAGTTTAAATAGATGCAGCCTGTCCCACTGTCAACAGATTGCAGCAAGTTCTCTGAGAAAACTGCTGCCCCCTTTCCACTTAGATGGAGGCCATCTCTCATGTACATATCCTCCCTCCCAACAAAGTATCCCCATAAATCTAACTGACCGTTATATGCAATAGACAGGTTACCATTATGGACAGGTAGTGGGCAGCGCAAACTAATAGGAAGTCATTCGGGACTTTCAAAAGTGACCGTTATATCCAGGTTATCGTTATGGACAGGTGGTCGCTAAAATAGGTTTTACTGTAGTTATATGTTGCAAGTTTACACTTTATAATATTTAAAGTTCCAACACTTGTTTACGCCAAGAGTCCAAGACAACTGAGATTTGCCAGTCCCTAGGCCACCGGTAGAAAGATGAGGGTTGTGCAAAGGGCTAGCAACTCTTTCCAATAAACAAACAGATTATTACAGAAATATTGATAAAATAAACTGTGAACTTGGGAGAGGGATGGCTTCCCACAGTAAGTGGGAAGAAGCTTGGGTAAAGCCAGAAGCAACCGTAAAAGAAGGCAACAAACAGGTGACCATTTCACCAGCATTCTTAAGAGTTCATAAGCCCAAGTTTGCTCTTTAAACTCAATATCACTCCTTAACAGAGATTCTGCTTACTAACAATTTAAACACCAGGGCACGCCACCGGGACACTCTTGCCACTCTCTCACAGAAACATTGCCATTGGAGATACAATGCCACCGGGACACTCTTGCCACTCTCTCACAGAAACATTGCCATTGGAGATACAATGCCACCGGGACACTCTTGCCACTCTCTCACAGAAACATTGCCATTGGAGATACAGTGCCACAGGGACACTCTTGCCAATCTCTCACAGAAACATTGCCATCACTCATACAGTGCCACCAGGACACTCTTGCCACTCTCTCACAGTAACGGTGCCATCGGAGATACAGTGTCACCGGGACACTCTTGCCACTCTCTCACAGAAATGGTGTGATCGGAAATACAGTGCCACTGGGACACTCTTGCCATTCTCTCACAGATACATTGCCATCGGAGGTTCAGAGCCACCGGGACACTCTTGTCACTCTCTCACAGAAACAGTGCCATCGGAAATACAGTGCCACCGGGACACTCTTGCCACTCTCTCACAGAAACATTGCCATCACTGATACAGTGCCACTGGGAAACTCTTGCCACTCTCTCACAGAAACATTACCATCGGAGATACAGTGCCACTGGGACACTCTTGCCACTCTCTCACATTGCCATCGCTGATACAGTGACTTCTTTTGGTATTTTGTAAATGCACCTTAAATAACAAAACAATCTGTTTAATGGTGGATATTCCTGATGAGCTCATAATCTTAGTGAGAGTCTCCATGAAACAGTGGCGGTCCCTTGTTGGTTGGCAATGCTCTCAGCCTGCAAACAGGCTGGATGTTAATTAATTACTACATCAGGTGGCTCACGAATTAACAGAAACTCTGTGGCATTATTCAAATTTCTTCTTCTTTAGGATTATTGTGGAAACCCCGGCAGTCGAGGAATAACTACACACAATTTAATCCACAGATTCCCAGTAGACTGGATTAATAGTGGAAAATTATCTACAATGTCAAGTAAGTAGACACATCACCGTAATGGCTGTGAATTCTAACACTGTTATGTTTTCAAACACCATAAAAATCTACTACATTTATTATGTTTATATACCCTATGTTTTCAGATACCTAAAAAAAGTTCCTATGGAAACCAATTATTAGTGATCATTTATAATGCATAGCTTCTCTCCAATGATACCATAAAACCCTATTAATAGCACCAGCAGCTACTAATCAAATGAGACACAATGCCAGCACTCGTTCACATTTGTGAATATGCAGACAGCTTTTTTTGTGAATTATTTTTCTGTACCGACGTTTTCGAACAGCTGAAAATTTTATTATTCTATGTGTTTGAACACATCCAGGCATTACACTAGACCAATTACTGCCACTCAGTGGATCCCATTACCTCGGAGAAGCCATTATGGCTGTCAAACCTTGCAGGACTCAATCATCCGTTCACTTCCTAGGAAATGTTTTTACAGGAAAAGTGGGCCAATGACCTGATAGCAACAACATTGATGGCGACTATCACTACATCACTGTCTGGTGTCATGTATGGCTTCACTGACATGTTGCAATGTGCAGTGACAAGTTGAAGCCTGTCCTCATAGCTGCTTCCTGAACTGGTTTATCCAACTTCTTTGGTGACCAAATATGTGTTGTGTAAATACTTTAGAGGAGTGCTGTAGTAAGAGCTCCGGACTCGCGGGTTCGAATCCTGCGCGGCAGTGTCAAACCTTGGGCAAGTTAGTTTACTCTACATTGCTTCAGTTCACTCAGCTGTATGAATGAGTACCTGGCTATAGACAGTGGTGGATATCTGTGTAGGAATCGTCTTCATGCATTAATTGCAGCATGGCTGAATGCTTCCCAGAGAAGTCGAGATGGTGTTCAATTGAACAGGTCTGTCAGGGAGTAAAGTGTAAAGTGCTTTGAGCAGTTCTGGGAACTGGATACTGCGCTATATAAGAACTGACCTTTTTTATTTTAAATAATATTTGCAGTCGGTTTAATAAAAAAGTGCTTCTTTTTGTTTAACTGGTCGAAAGAATTTCCTTTGGTTGTAATGTCAGGTAGTTTGCTAAAGTCAACTGCCAGACCAACAGTTAGCTTTCAAACCACCAAACTTGTCAGCCACTGGATTTTCGAGAGTGCAACAATGACAGCATGAGTATAGAAACACGTGCACAATCGTTCACATGAATATTCAATCTTTGAGAATCACCTGAATTAATGCTAAGGCAAGCATTAACTAAGTTAATCATTTGTCTGCTGATTTCACAAAACGACATAAAAAGTTGGCCACATAAACTAGCATACCATTGTTTACACTAGGTAGTTGTTTCCCACAATGAATTTGAAATGTGATGAATGAAAAACAAATAATTAAGAAGACACCTTTAAAACGAATGTGCATTGATTTCTGAAAGCACCCCTATGAACCATCATAATAAATCCACCAAATTGATAGCATCAACAAATCATTTCCCTCCGAGTCACAACTTCCTTTTGACATGATCCCCGGAGATGGAAGCAAATTAAAAAAATTTACTGGAAAACGAGTGACATTTTGTGTATTTCTGACAGCACCACTTTTATTCTAGCATGAATTATCACAACAAATTGATAGTATCAACAAATTAATTCGCTCCAAATCACAATTTCCTTTTGAAACGATCCACGAATGCAAACCATTAAATAAAAAATGGATTGTAAAAGCAGCCACTAATGGCTGAGTGGGCCATCAGGTTGCCACGATGATTGACCTCAGTGTCCTGAGAAGTCACCTATCTACACCGACTGACACAGTAGCAGACAGTCACTGACCCAAAGAGGTTGGCCGTTCACCTCTGTTCACTTATTTGGCCCATCCCCACAGGTTTTACCAGGACTGACAGCCAGTTCATTGACCGAGTTAGAGAGTCGTTGACTCCCAGGCAAGTGACGCACAGAAAGGTGGCCTGCACAGAAAGGTCCCCTACAATTGCCATTAATGCATCAAACCCACCGGATAGGTTGGATACTGCAGAACATATTCAAAGAAAAGTATTATTCATACTTTTAAGATTTGTTACTCATATTTTAATTATTCACAGAAAGTAATTATTCATATTTGTTTTTATTTATTATTCATATTTTAAATATTTGCAGAATTATTGAGTTTTAATGATTTATTATCTACATTTTAAATATTAACAGAAAATAATTAATCATAGTTTTATGATTTATTATCTATATTTTAAATATTCACAGAAAATAATTATGCTGTTTATTTACTTTTGAAACTAATTATAGCTGCACTTATAATTATACGTAAAGTGATTGGTGACGCTGATTCCAAACCACGGAACAGACAACTAACCTTTCTAGTGTTAGCGATACAACATGTTTTTACAGCATATATTTTGTGGAGATGAACAGACATATCACCAATGATACTACAAGCTCAGTGCGGAAAATAGAAATGACTTGTATTCATAATTTCTTGTCAGGCTTATTTTACATCCAGAGGATGATTTGTTTAAATGTCAGTGACGCAAAATGTTGCATTAATTAACAGCATACAAAAAGCCATACAATTTAATGCAGAACAGAGAAAGGTCAACTATGATTACTGGCTCACACACAATGGATGCACCTGGAAATATTTATATTTTAAATTACTTGCAAGATTTAAAAAATACTCGTATTATGGGCTAAATTAAATGTCAGTGATGCAAAAATCGCTCTAATTCAAGGAATATATTTTGTGCATTTGTCATGATAATGATTTGAGCGCAAAGTGACATTTGGCAAACACCGGTTGCTGATCCTTCATTGTTGAACCGTGATGACAGTTCAACGACTGATATTGCCTTGGACGACGGTAGCTGAAGAGTTAGCATATTAAATTGTTCGCAGCAGTTAGGACAAAGTACAATTCCACGTGTGTTCAGTTGGATCCATAGGGGGGATCCAACAAAGGGGGGATAAAACACCACAGCTGGTTCACTTGGATGTTAATTATAGGATATTAGTCAATTAAAAAACAACACAAAACTATTGTCGTGAAATTAATTATTTTTTAGTGTAGTCCAACCAAGCATACTTTGTTTACTGTTACATGGTTGTGTCTTCAAGGATGAAGCATTCATACATTTTTTAATATTGGTTTACTTAATTCAGTACGCATCGTCTACTATTCTCAACATTAACCCCACCACACACCCACGTGCTTGGGTTATATTTGTGTATAGTTTAATATGTACCCACAATGCAGTAATTCATGTATGTTATTAATACAAACACTGGACACTTACTTGTGTACATTTTAATTATAACAATACCATACGCACAGATAATAAGAGGGTATTGGTATAATTATATACGTTAATGTACACAGTAGGGTTAATGTAAAGGCAGGTTTACATGTTAATGTACAATGGGGGTAGGGGCAGGTTTATATGTTAATGTAGAATGAGGGTAGGAGCAGGTTTATATGTTAGCATAGAATGGGGGTAGGGGCAGGTTTATATGTTAATGCAGAATGAAGGTAGGAGCAGGTTTATATATTAATGTAGAATGAGGGTAGGAGCAGGTTTATATGTTAGCCTAGAATGGGGGTAGGGGCAGGTTTACATGTTAATGTAAAATGGGGTAGGGGCAGGTTTATATGTTAATGTAGAATGGGGAAGGGGCATGTTTATGTTAAAGTAGAATGGGGATTGGGACAGGTTTATATGTTAATGTAGAATGGAGGTAGGGGCAGGTTTATTATGTTAATATAGAATGGAGGTAGGGGCAGGTTTATAGGTTAATGTATTGGGGGGTACTCCACTGAAGCCTACAGTAAAGCCCAAGAATAGACAGCATCAATCTGCCAGCAGTGCGTCTGACACATACTGTCTTCATGCACCCATCACTTGTCTGCCTACATGATTCTCTAATGGCAATGTATGCATGAGCTGAACAGAGCAATACATTAGAGTGGAGAGGATTACAGGGGTCGGTTCAAGGTTTCATGGCTCTGAGGTTTTAACCACTGGCAACAAAACACTCTGGCTAGATGAAGATTCTGTTTTAACCACTGGCAACAAAACACTCTGGCTAGATGAAGATTCTGTTTTAACCACTGGCAACAAAACACTCTGGCTAGATGAAGATTCTGTTTTAACCACTGGCAACAAAACACTCTGGCTAGATGAAGATTCTGTTTTAACCACTGGCAACAAAACACTCTGGCTAGATGAAGATTCTGTTTTAACCACTGGCAACAAAACACTCTGGCTAGATGAAGATTCTGTTTTAACCACTGGCAACAAAACACTCTGGCTAGATGAAGATTCTGTTTTAATCACTGGCAACAAAACGCTCTGGCTAGATGAAGATTCTGTTTTAACCACTGGCTAATAAATGGGATACTTTGTGTGTGTGTGTGGTGTGTGTGTGGTGTGTGTGTGGTGTGTGTGTGGTGTGTGTGGTGTGTGTGGTGTGTGTGTGTTGTGTGTGGTGTGTGTGGTGTGTGTGTGTATGTAGTTATTATTGTGGTTATTATTGTTGGTGTTGGTGATGTTAGTATTGAATTATTATTGTTATTGAATTATTGGTATTATTGGTGTTATTATTATTGGTGTGTTATTATTGGTTGATATTGGTATTGTTATTGATTTGTTATTATTGTGATTATTATTATTGGTGGTATTGTTATGGTGTTATTGTTATTGTGTGGTGTTATTGGTCATTATTGGTCGAGATTATTGTTAGTTATTTATTATTATTATTTGTGGTGTTATTGTGGTATTATTATTATGATTATTTGTGGTGTATTATTATTATTATTGAATTGAATTATTGAGTGTGAATTGTGTATTGAATTGATGATGATGGCCAGGTTATTATTATTGGCCGAAGTTGTTATTGAATTGAGATTGTTGTTATTATTGGTGTTATTGGTGGTTATTGGTAATTATTGGTGTTATTGGTGTTATTATTGAGATTATTATTGTGTTGTTATTATTGATTATTATTGAATTATTGGTAATTGGTGTGTATGGTTGGTATTGGTTATTGTTATTATTAGTGGTTATTATTATTGGTGTGTGTGGGTCATTATTGGTATTATTGGTTATTATTATTGTATGGTTATTATTGAATTATTGTTATTATTATTATTATTATTGGTATTATTGGTGTGTGTATTATTATTATTATTGGTGTGGTAGATTGAATTGTGTGTGGTATTATTGGTATGAATTGAATAGAGTGGTATGTGTATGAGTATGTGTGTGTAAAGGTATGTGTATGAGTATGTGTGTGGTAATGTGTAGGTATGTGTGTGTGGTGTGTGTGTATGAGTATGGAGTGGTATGTGTAGTAATGTATGGTATGGTAGTAATGTATGAGTAATATTATACGATATTTATGTATGTGTAAGGTAATAATATACGTATTTATGTGTGTATGTAGTGTGTGGTATGTGTGTAATTATTATGTGAGTGTAATATGCAGTATTTGTATGTGTGTGGAGTGTAGTATGTAGTAATAATATGAGTATTAATAATAATAATAATAATATGTATGTGAATATGGTGTGTGTGTGGTGTGTGTACGTGTTTGTGTGTGTGTGGTGTGTGGTGTGTGTGGTGTGTGTGGTGTGTGTACGTGTTTGTGTGTGTGTGGAGTGTGGTGTGTGGTGTGTGTGGTGTGTGTGTGTGTGTGTGTGTGTGTGTGTGTGTGTGTGTGTGTGTGTGTGTGTGTGTGTGTGTGTGTGTGTGTGTGTGTGTGTGTGTGTGTGTGTGCATGTAAAATAACCATCACTAAATATGTTCAATAATGTTTCATTCACAACTGCGCCTGGGCAATAACAAGAATATTAGTATTGTTTTAAGTTTGGACAGTTTATTTACGCAACATAGGCAACAATCATGTTAATATTTGCATACTAGAATTCACGTAGAAAGTGAGGAAAACATAACGCTGCCTAGACTGACAGAACGGAAGCCATTGCACACTAAGGAAGATCATAACTACTTTTATTTGTCTGTGATTCACCAGGTGGCAGCACAGAATAAAACCCAGTGATTAGTGATCATAAAAATGTGTCAAACAAAATATTTGTCTAGCAATGTCATAAATATGTTGGACTTAGTCCTTTTAGAAATTGATCAAACTGATCTAATAATGTGAAGGTGGTGGATACATTCGTGAAATTGGCGTCCAGGTGCAATTTTAGTTGTCCTTCAAAATGTACATATTACACAACAGTGGGCTCCTTGTCAATAATTGCTTTCATGGAAAATCATCAGTAAAAAGATATCACTAGAAAAACAATATAGATTTGCACTACATCTTTTTGGCAGCACGTACATTTATACCGGTTAGTTTGTGCATTATGTAGACAAACCTGGTTGTTTTACATGCATACTGACAGAATGCAATCGTCAACGTCACATTTGGAGAAAATCAATGACAGAATTGGACAAAAAACTTGCAGTTAATAATAATAAAGGAGCACAGCTCCCAAGGGAATATCCTAGGCACATGCCTCAACAACATGATAAAAATCAACGACAACAACGATTTTAAGAAAATTTAATAAAACAAATGTTTGCAGATCGAGAAACTTTAACACTGTGATGATGATGAAATAAATAGTGACCTGAGCCCATCTAAGTACAGGGAGAGGTTGAAGACTAAGTGTACTGCTGTAGCGAGTCTAGACTTATGCAGTGACAACGTTTTATGTTTGGTACTCCCAGGGCATCTTTACAGTTGATCTAGAGGTCTGGCCGCAGTGACCTCTCAAGGCTGTCTGCGCAGCAAGGCTGGGATGGAGGAATATTTTGGGATGTCTGAACTAGAAAAATGTGTTGGATCGATTTTCGTCTCGATATCGGAGATCAAGATATTCATTCGATCCGTTAATAAATCAGATCCAGAAATCGGCTTTCAAATCCAGAATCTGGCTTTTTTTTTTTTTCAAAATCGGCTTTTTTTTTTTCCATCGGCATCAAATCAACGCCAGATCGAACAGATCAGATCGATCAGGTGGAATCGAACGATCAGATCAGGCCAGATCGACGCCAGATCGACCGTCTCAGATCGATCAGTCAGATCAGACGCCAGGAATCGACGGTCAGATCGACGTCAGATCGACGTCAGATCGATCGATCGTGCGGATCGCGTTGAATCAGATGCGGATCAAATCAGGATCCGGCAAAAATCCGGCATCAGGCAAATCAGTCGACATTCCGGCATTCCCGTTTCTGCAGTTCGATCTGCAAGCAATCGGCCTCCATCATGGAGAAATTGGAAGACTGTCTTTAAAATAACTATGAGGTATATTGCTTTTGCTCCTAAAGATATATTTTTAGTACAATATCAACTACAACCTTGCTAGTGGTGTTTGTAACAATGACCTACCACTCGTCAGTCTCCTTCAATAACTTTGTCCATGTAACTGTACATAACATACTTTCTGAATTAATGTCTGACACTCTGTGTGTTTCTCTTATTGTTTAAATATTAATTATTAATAGTATGTCTGTCAATGACTAGACAGTGATATTAATACCGTCCCATTGGAGACTGGTAGGAACTGGTTCATTGAGAGTTCAGGTAAACTAGAAAGGTGTATATATGTAAATATATCTTAGCCTTGCCCTGGATACAAGACAAAACTAAATACACTTGTGAATGTCTGGGGTAAATTTAGGTCAAATTATAGCACACATGTAGGGGTGGGGCAAACTGGAACAAGACAAACCTCCACTTTGGAATACAAAAACAGGTCCCTATAGAATCATTTTTAGAACTAAAGCAAACACCCTTTTCAGTTTCAGTCGCAAGAAGGTTGTCTGATATAAAATGCATGTGCACCATTCCCTGTATCATTTGTTCTATCTATTGTGAATCCTGTGAAACTATCACAGATGTTCAATATCAATAAATATTACTGGTGATGCACAGTTAAACTGGATGAAGACATGAATGTGGCAGATCTAGAAAGAACACATAAAACTAGACAGGAATGTTCTACCGGTAGTAGTCAGGTATACGAATAATAAACATGTATAGCACCTAAATCCCCGGCACATCAAGCTTAGAGTCACTACAAACCAGAATCTAAAAGCTTATCACAAACAAAGAAGCAAGTTGACAAACATTTATATATTTATAGAATGCAACTTTGTTTCTCATGTCAAATAAATGTATAGAATGCAACTTTGTGTCTTGTGTCAAATAAATGTGTAGAATGCAACTTTGTGTCTTGTGTCAAATAAATGTGTAGAATGCAACTTTGTGTCTTGTGTCAAATAAATGTATAGAATGCAACTTTGTGTTTGTGTCAAATAAATGTATAGAATGCAACTTTGTGTCTTGTGTCAAATAAATGTGTAGAATGCAACTTTGTGTCTTGTGTCAAATAAATGTGTAGAATGCAACTTTGTTTCTCGTGTTAAATTAATGTATAGAATGCAACTTTGTGTCTTGTGTCAAATAAATGTGTAGAATGCAACTTTGTGTCTTGTGTCAAATAAATGTATAGAATGCAACTTTGTGTCTTGTGTCAAATAAATGTGTAGAATGCAACTTTGTTTCTCATGTCAAATAAATGTATAGAATGCAACTTTGTGTCTTGTGTCAAATAAATGTATAGAATGCAACTTTGTGTCTTGTGTCAAATAAATGTGTAGAATGCAACTTTGTTTCTCATGTCAAATAAATGTATAGAATGCAACTTTGTGTCTTGTGTCAAATAAATGTATAGAATGCAACTTTGTGTCTTGTGTCAAATAAATGTGTAGAATGCAACTTTGTGTCTTGTGTCAAATAAATGTGTAGAATGCAACTTTGTTTCTCGTGTTAAATTAATGTATAGAATGCAACTTTGTGTCTTGTGTCAAATAAATGTATAGAATGCAACTTTGTGTCTTGTGTCAAATAAATGTGTAGAATGCAACTTTGTTTCTCGTGTTAAATTAATGTATAGAATGCAACTTTGTGTCTTGTGTCAAATAAATGTATAGAATGCAACTTTGTGTCTTGTGTCAAATAAATGTGTAGAATGCAACTTTGTGTCTTGTGTCAAATAAATGTGTAGAATGCAACTTTGTGTCTTGTGTCAAATAAATGTGTAGAATGCAACTTTGTTTCTCGTGTTAAATTAATGTATAGAATGCAACTTTGTGTCTTGTGTCAAATAAATGTATAGAATGCAACTTTGTTTCTTGTGTCAAATAAATGTATAGAATGCAATGTTGTGTCTTGTGTGAAATATTACTGAAAATAAACATACGTTGAACAATAGTACTGAAAATCGAATGGACGTCTTGGAAGATGATCTTTGTTTTCTTCACATTAAGTAACAAGCCCTTTTTCTCACTGTGTTCTTTTACAGACATGATTAGGTTTGTTAGGCCGATTGTTGTAGTGGACAGGAGTGCGGTATCGTCTGCGTATCGTAGGTCTCTGATTCTAGGTACATGAATATTCACTTCATCGTATCTTGTACTTCTGTCATCTAATTCTACATCTCTCATTATGTCTTCTGTGTAGAGGTTGAATAGGTATGGTGATACAATACATCCTTGTCTTACTCCTTTTCCCACTGTAAAAGTTTCTGTAGTTGTGTTTTCCAGCCTGACTACTGCTTGTCGGCTGCTATAAAGTGATTTCAAGAGGGCGATTATCTTTGGGTGGAAGTTCATGTCACTGAGCGTTTTCCACATCATCTGATGATTCACACAGTCGAAAGCCTTGGAATAGTCGATGAAGCATATTCTTAGATCATTATTTATCTCTCTGAATTTCTGAATCAACATTCTCAGATTGAATATGTGATCCCTTGTGCCTCTGTTTTTTCTGAAGCCTGCCTGTGTACTGCTCACTTCCATTTTATCTTGCATTCTTTTCATTATGATTTTCAGCAATATTTGGCTTGCATGGCTAATGAGTAATATGGTTCTGTAGTTGGAGCATAGCTGTAGGTCTCCTTTCTTTGGTAATGGGATGTATATTGATTTCTTCCAGTCGTCTGGCCATTTTCCACTCTTCCATATTTTCTTACACAGTGCATGGTATATGTCTATTCCTTCTTCTTCCACTGCTTTTATCATTTCTGCTTGTATGTTGTCGCACCCAGGGCTTTTCCCATCTTTTAGACTATTAATGGCCCATTTCACCTCATCTCTTAATGATTCAAGATCGTCCTCATCTTGGTCTTCGTTTCACATATCAGGGGGGTCGTTGTTGTCTCCATCTCATTTATATATAGTATGTAACAAAACAAGTGCTGCAAGTGACACACACACAGACTATATTATATGTGGATACATTCGAACAAACCAAATGCTCACTAATATAAGTGCCTGACTGTCTGGATTATTGTAACTGATGAGACACGATGGTGAACACTATCCCATTTAGCCCCAGTCTACCCTACATATTCCTTACTTTATAAAATGGGAATTTAATTACCCGAGAAAAAAATTGTCCAATAATTAGTCCATCACAATTTTACAACTGTAAAATCTTTAGCAGAAATCAAATCAAAAATTATTTGTACATTATTGGGTTGACCCTTGACCTCTTGTTTTCACCTCCAACAGTGGAGATCCAGCCACTGATTGCACAACCATGACTTGTGATACAGATCACTTTACTACAGGCAAGGAAACCACACTGACCAATAACACAAATAAATTAATATTGGTTTTTGAATTACTGATGCATGTAAAAAGCACAATCTACAATATATGTGATTTACATGTCTCATGACCCTGTGACCCCGGCAACAAAGTGTGGAGAAATAGTGGAAGATTAGTTCACTTAAAAAATTCAAAATATTAATGTTGGACAGACAGGACTTTTGATTAATACTGTCTTTAGCTAACCTGTGTGATTCAGTTGTCCATTCTGATCAATGCCAGCATAGAACTGAATGTATACAGGTCCACATCTAATTTTATTTATTTATTCATGTATGGTATGCAATTTTATTTTATTATTTTACTTAAATGAATTATTTATACAGTTCTGTTGCACTGTATATATATATGTATATGTGTGTGTGTAACATTCAACTTATATAGTTGCAAGTCAAAATTAACTATTATTATAAACACATTATCCCCTCTAACCCCACCACAGGTGGTGTAATAACATTTGACAATATCACACAATTCACCGCAGAATATTGTCAAGAAAACAAACTACACTCATGCCAGGATACATCGCCGCTGACTGGCCTGGCTTACTGACACTGTCTGTTTTGTGGTGCACACATCAGCAGCAACTAGGCCAGGTGCTGACAGAGAGGTCTGGTTTTAGACCACTGCTCTGGTTGCTGGCCATTACAGGGTCAACAACAAGACCAAGGAGCGCAATGTCTTGTCCCAGCACCTCACCTTGATCACTCTTATCTACCACAGGTCTACATTATGTTTACAGGTGCAGACAGTTGTGACTGGGCCACCCTCAGGTCTCTTTGACAGTATGCTGGGAGATCAGCCAAGACCTGTGATGCCAATGGATGGGATTGTTATCATGTCAACAAACAGCCTCTGGCTAGGGTTTTATTGCAGCATCTAATTCCCCAGCCCAAGGTGCAAACAAGGTCGAAAATAAACAACAAAAGTTAAACAAATCACTCCACCTGATTAACAGCCAATTAAAGCAGGAGCAAAAAAAGCTGATTTCTACTAGGACTGGGTCATGACAGCCTGGACTGGCTACAAGACATTGTCTGCTTTGTGGAACACATCAGTCACAATCTAGGCCACAGACATCTGGATAAAGGCCACTGGTTCTACTTCTTTTTAATGCACTTATAAGTGCATCCTTGTCTAAACATAAATCCAATCAGCGGTGATTACCGATTCTCAGTAAAACTGTCACACTTAGTCAGCAGATATCTGTGGAGGTCAGGGCTAAGAGCTGTGGTGAAAAATCTTACAGAGCAATAGAGCAGCTGTCAGATACTAGAATACATTTTGATAGACATCAGGTAGCGGAATCAAATAGCGTGGCTGTTTGAGCAATCTGTCATTTAATTGATTTGAGTTTTGTTTATAATTTGATTGTCATGTTATTTAATTTAAGACAGATATATATATATATATGTATGTATACACTTTATTTGGTCCAGGTAAAAGTTTAGTAAATTGACCAATTCTTTTATGGAATAGTTTATGCTTTTTGACAATCATCAATTATTAATTGTATTACATTACAATGAAGTGTGTACGAGGGTTTAATATTTCAACATACTGCCTTATAAACAGTCAGTTTCACAACAACACAACATTGAGTACTGAAATCAAGTAATGCACGCAGGGCAACACCTTGCATTTGTGTGGTTATTAACAAGTTAGTCTCCTACGGCTAACACAAGGCTATATTTACATAGGGACATTTTCAAGTAGATGGGAAATGGCCTATATTAACCAAACAGACCATAATATACTGGGTTCTACTAAGCCCTATAATTGCCAGTCAACCAGGCACCTAATTGAGACTTCAGGGGCATTTTTTGCCTGAGTTTCCAAGAATCCTGGTTATTCCCAGTTCCTACTAACTATTTTTATGAAGCAGGTAATTGTGGAATGAGTCTAGACGGCAGAGCGCCGACCACTACCTTCAATTACATGTGACCTTCAGTAAGGTCACAGGTAATGAAGACATAATATCCCAACTTAACCGTCCTGGTTAGAGATTAAACAACGATTTATATGGGTTAACAGAATGACTATTTACTGAATACTTAATTCATTAGTATTTATATTACTTTGGTTGGTTAAGATAATATCCATACAAAACATATTATTGTCTTGGTGTATAAACCATATTTATTATGTAATATTTTCAAAAACATGACAAGGCAATTATTTTTAATATATCCTAGTGTTATTACGTACATAGAGGCACTTTTAAGACAATTAATAATAAATCTTCATTTTGAAGGTGAAATATATAAGTTATACCTGTGATTTATGTGTTGGTCTGTCAAATTCCAGTTTTATACAATTTCTAACATTAAATTTACTACAGAAATAAAGATTAAAACAATGAAATACCCACCCCACCTCCACCCCCTAACGTAACATAACTAAATATTGGCAGCAAAAACAAACAAAAATCAAGCTCGGCAAGAATATTACCAGAAAGCACCCATATTAGCCGTCTGTGATCCCTGACCTAGATGCAACGAGGCAAGTCATGCAACCAGACAACATAACAACTTTAGAATCGAGGCAGGCTCAAGCTGATCAATATCTGACTTTTTTCAGCCAGGCTCTTGGATGACAGGCTGAAATGTCACCGGAGTCATACTGAAGGTTTCCCAGCCAACGTACAGCTCCCAGAGCCTGGCCTCTTAACAGGTCTGGCAAATATCAATTTTTGTCAACCTTTCTTTTTTGTAACCTACAGTTAGGCTAGACAAAAAACAGCATGATTTGTTTGCAAGAAACAGTCTTTATGCAGAGTTCCTGCATACCAATCAAGTGTTCCTCATTAATTACAATATTTTTAATTCATATTTTAAGATCTTAACAAAACACCACAATTCCACAGGTTTTGCATGGAATGTGAACAAAGCTATTGATTTATAATAATAGGTGGTGTGTAAATAAATTAGTAATTTTATTTACACACCACCTATCCTCATTTGGCGTGAGACTCACGCATTTAGCGTCCGTTTCACATCAACCTGTAAATCTCACTTATATTGGCCATTTCAAAAAAATATTAATACAAACAGGCTAATTCTCGTGATATACATTTTTTCATATGCACGGGCGAATAGTACAGACCACCCAGACTCCGCGAGGTTATTCTTATCATCATCAGTGACTTTACAAAATATTGTTTTCAAAAAATTTTAATAACTTAAAGTGCTGCCACCCAATGTCCTTTTGGGAACTAGACTTAATGCATATTTCCCCACACAACTTGGCAGCTCTGAATTAGTCACCCAATGGTTTCTACTACTCAGTCTGAATAATTTTCTTCTTCGAAACAATTACCTATATCCAACAACATAAAAACTCACAATAATTTGTACCATTTCACTGCCACCATGTCATCGATACGCTGATCAAATTTCATTAAAATCACCTACCTTTTAAAAAGCATGCATGCATGCACGGTGTCCATCAATAATTACCCAAATTGCCATGTTTTTTGCACCCACACTGCTACGTAAAAAAGGCAAAAAATCACGCTGCCAACAACTCTTCCAAATATGCATCATTTCACCGCCAGTACAAGCCAGCACCCAACTTGCTCATATGCCGCATCTATTGCATTAATTTCCCATAAAACATTTCTTTCAAATATCATCATTTTTAAGTACTATATTATACTGAAATACAACATTGATCTGACCCCTGCTGTGTGTAGAGCTGTAGCTATGGTTAACCTGACATTCACCAGATGGCACCACCTACTTTTAAATAGACACCTGGTGGCAGATACAGTGCCTCTCCACAAAACAGACAGGAGGCTCACTTTGGTCTGTCACCGCAGCATTTCTTATGGTCACATGAAGAAATAGACACACATTTTACTACCAAACACAAAAACAACTTTGACAGTCAAACATGTCACAATTTTATTGAGATATTGACATTTCTGATACAACTGACTCTGCTTAAAGGGAAACTAACGGCAACAATTAATTGTATATTGGAAGCATTTATGTCATCTTTTAAATCAGATTAGCCATCCTACTACAGGTGTACCTAGTTACTGAAGTGAGCTGAGCGGCATAGATGGCGCCATCTATTATCTGTTTAGTGAAGCTAGCCAGGTGCTGCCATCTACCAGATGGTGAGTTAAGCCATCAACCATGGCAGGATTATGCTGGATGCTAAATTCTGTCTTCACCATTTTAAGTTTCTCAATTGGTCGACCATGCTGTTAGTCACAAAATATAAATTAAATAAAAAAACAGTAAAATTATTGGTGACACAACGCCACACACAAAAATTAGTCAAGACACCAAGCAGACTTGATATAAGAAAACTCTCCTTTTCTCAACCCATCTTCCAAGTCTGGAACAACCTACCCCAGGGCCAGAAAACAATAAATGCTGGAAAACATCCTCACATTCAAATCAGAACTAGACAACCATTAGAGGATGGACAGATTTTAATCTTATTCACAAGACAAGCCACGTTCTCAATAAAAAAAATGATGCATAAAGGCAGAGCCAGTATGTAACTTTAAAAATATACTTGTAACGAAGTACATTTTTGTAGATTACTTTTACTTGTAACGAAGTACATTTATATGTACTTTTACTTCCATATTTTCAGTTATGTTTTTATGCTATAACTCCAGTGATGAAGCAGCTTCACCAGGCTCTTGTTCGCATTGGTAATCCTTGACTGACTACAAGTTGGAGGAATCATGGCTTCTTTTTGTGTAGCCCTGATGTTTACATAGCAGGTGATATTGGGAGTGTGATTGCTACCTGGCCAAAGGGATTCAATTGTCCTTTGAAGCAGTCCCCAGCCAAAACCCCTTTTCACACAAGGCTATGGGAACAGGCCTCATTGGCTTCCCATTCATTCACTGATTAATTGCTGGGTAATGTATGACCAGCACTTCATCTTATAATACTAACTTTAATTAGTGGCTACCTGTACACAGCTGACCTTACCACTCTCAAAGGTGTGAAAAATAATGAAATCTTTTATGAAAAACATCCTGATGCATTTGTCTTGAGTCAATCAGACAGTGATTTAACAAGATTTAACAAGATTGCCATCCAGAAAATTACTCTGGATGGCAGGTGGACAAGGAAGCCTTTTGGCTTATCGAGAGTCCAATACTTTTTATCTACATGTATCCCGCCTTTTTAAGGTGTGTGTCGATTTTATTTTTAAACATATTCACGCTACTAGCACCAACACAATCAGGAGATAATCTGTTCCATTCATTTACAGTCCTTTGTGAGAATGAGAACTTTCTTATATCTAATCTACACTGCTCCTTTACTAATGTAGCTTCATGTCCTCTGGTCCTTCTATTTTTCTTAACTGAGAAAAAAATGTTTCTATCAATATTTTCATAACCATTCAATATTTTAAACACTTCTATGTGATCTCCTCTCAATCTCCTGGTCTCTAATGTTGTTAAACCACATTCTTTTAGTTTTTAACTAAGATCCCTCAGATTTGGTATCATTTTAGTCGCTCTCCTCTGTACTCTTTCTAGCATATCTATGTCCTTCTTGCGATATGGCCTCCATGCTTGTATACAATATTCTAAATGAGGCCTCACTATTGTTTTGTACAGCGGTACTATTAATTCTTTTTTCTTATACGCTATATTTCGCCTAATTAATCCAAGGATTTGATTTCCCTTTGACGCTGCAATTCCGCACTGCTCTGAAACCTTCATATCAGCACTAATGGTTAACCCCAAGTCCTTTTCTTTTACAGTAGTACTTAGAACAGTACCCCCCATTTTATATTTTACCTCTTCATTCCCATGACCTGTGTGGAGGCATTTACATTTCCCAAAATTGAACAGCATTTGCCACTTTTCAGACCATTTGATCAACCAACACACAGTGTAAGGTAACAGTGGCAAAGCCTTGCTGTTTGTTGAGAACTACTCTGTTTGGCTCATTCACTAAGTAATGCACAACGTACACACATAGGTAATGCACAACAAATACACATAGGTGATGCACAATGTACACACATAGATGACGCACAACGTACACACATAGGTAATGCACAATGTACACACATAGGTAATGCACAACGTACAGACATAGGTAATGCACAACGTACACACATAGGTAATGCACAATGTATACACATAGGTAATGCACAATGTACAGACATAGGTAATGCACAATGTACACACATAGGTAATGCACAACATACACACATAGGTAATGCACAACGTACACACATAGGTAATGCACAACGTACACACATAGGTAATGCACAACGTACACACATAGGTAATGCACAATGTACACACACAGGTAATCCACAACGTACACACATAGGTAATGCACAACGTAGAGACATAGGTAATGCACAACGTACACACATAGGTAATGCACAATGTATACACATAGGTAATGCACAACGTACACACATAGGTAATGCACAATGTACAGACATAGGTAATGCACAATGTACACACATCAGTAATGCACAACCTACACACATAGGTAATGCACAACGTACACACATAGGTAATGCACAACGTACACACATAGGTAATGCACAACGTACAGACATAGGTAATGCACAACGTACACACATAGGTAATGCACAATGTATACACATAGGTAATGCACAACGTACACACATAGGTAATGCACAATGTACAGACATAGGTAATGCACAATGTACAGACATAGGTAATGCACAACATACACACATAGGTAATGCACAACGTACACACATAAGTAATGCATAATGTACACACATAGGTAATGCACAATGTACACACATAGGTAATGCACAATGTACACACATAGGTAATGCACAACGTACACACATAGGTAATGCACAACATACACACATAGGTAATGCACAACGTACGATGTGCCACAAGGGTCTGTAATGCAGTTTAATTAACTATGCATTCTTCTCTTCCGTTTTATAATATTTCATTCATTTGTTTGATCCTTTGATTATCATGAATAAATAATGTTTATTATTATTATTAAGTAGTAGTGGTATAGGTATTTACCTAAAGAGGCTTCTGCTTGGCGTATTAAGTAGTAGTGGTATAGGTATTTACCTAAAGAGGCTTCTGCTTGGCGTATTAAGTAGTAGTGGTATAGGTATTTACCTAAAGAGGCTTCTGCTTGGCGTATTAAGTAGTAGTGGTATAGGTATTTACCTAAAAAGGCTTCTGCTTGGCGTATTAAGTAGTAGTGGTATAGGTATTTACCTAAAGAGGCTTCTGCTTGGCGTATTAAGTAGTAGTGGTATAGGTATTTACCTAAAGAGGCTTCTGCTTGGCGTATTAAGTAGTAGTGGTATAGGTATTTACCTAGAGGCTTCTGCTTGGCGTATTAAGTAGTAGTGGTATAGGTATTTACCTAAAGAGGCTTCTGCTTGGCGTATTAAGTAGTAGTGGTATAGGTATTTACCTAAAGAGGCTTCTGCTTGGCGTATTAAGTAGTAGTGGTATAGGTATTTACCTAAAAAGGCTTCTGCTTGGCGTATTAAGTAGTAGTGGTATAGGTATTTACCTAAAGAGGCTTCTGCTTGGCGTATTAAGTAGTAGTGGTATAGGTATTTACCTAAAGAGGCTTCTGCTTGGCGTATTAAGTAGTAGTGGTATAGGTATTTACCTAAAGAGGCTTCTGCTTGGCGTATTAAGTAGTAGTGGTATAGGTATTTACCTAAAGAGGCTTCTGCTTGGCGTATTAAGTAGTAGTGGTATAGGTATTTACCTAAAGAGGCTTCTGCTTGGCGTATTAAGTAGTAGTGGTATAGGTATTTACCTAGAGGCTTCTGCTTGGCGTATTAAGTAGTAGTGGTATAGGTATTTACCTAAAGAGGCTTCTGCTTGGCGTATTAAGTAGTAGTGGTATAGGTATTTACCTAGAGGCTTCTGCTTGGCGTATTAAGTAGTAGTGGTATAGGTATTTACCTAAAGAGGCTTCTGCTTGGCGTATGTGTCCATTTGGGATCTTGGAATAATCTGACTGCCGGATATTTTTGTTCTTTTTTACTTAGTACTTTTTTACATAGTACTTTTCTATATAAATTTACTTAAGTACTTTCTGGGGGGATACTTTTACTTAAGTAGTTTTTTGGTAGCTACTTTTACTTTTACTTAGTTATTTTATTGGAGTACTTGTACCAGCACTGCATAAAGGCGGGGTATACAAGGCTATTAAGCCTTACTTTTAAACCCAAAGATCGAGGCAAGTAATCGAGGCAAGTGACTTTCCCATAGAGCTTTGACAAGTTGGTCATGCACAATATGACTTACCATGAGCTGTTGAGCAAAACCATCGTTTGGATTGATGCAGAACCTCCTCTGTTGGACGTAGTGGAGGGCATCTCTAAAAATAACATTTGGTTCCATTAAAACTTCCCCGTCAATTCGTTCAGCCGTTGTGGATATCAAAACCATGTCATGTGACAGGCAATGTTTCTTCAACTATTTTACATCAGTTCCCTCCGGTGAGTACTGGAAGCCATTTTGAATCGCTAAAAATTGCAAATCCCACAGCCTTACACCACCTACTGGTGAGGCGGATGGTGTTTTGAACCAATATGAAACACATTACTTTCTTATACTCTGCAAACTGCTGGGTCGTCCCAGTTTACATTATATTTTAATGAAACACTCACTACATCCCTGGTTAAAAATGTGTTTAAATATGTGAGCTTGAACCTACTTGTATGTGAGACCATGCTTCTCCATGACGTAAGCAATCACCAGAGCAGCACTGAAACCAGCAAATCAGACCAATAAAGTATTCAGCGCATTGTTTAAACTGTTATAAACAACGTTCTTAAGTTTTGTTAAAATGTTAAAACATTGTCAAAAATCTTATTAAACATCTTGATAAAATATAATAATAATAATAAGATAACTTCTACTGGGTCTAAATCCTTGGAAACCAAGCTCAGAAGCGCATAAAAACAAAAGGATTGGTCAATCTCAAAATCCATAAGTAGTATTCCAGTTGTCAACAGATGGGTCAAGGCGCTAGGGAGCTATGGTGGATAAGCAAGGTTGTAAAGATAAGTTTTTAAATGACGACGGAATTTTTTCATATTTCAACTGATCTAACACTAAGAGGAAGCATATTCCAAAGAGTTGGTGCAGCAACAGAAAAAGCCCTAGTTCCAATGTTAGTGTTGACTCTAGGAACAAAAAGTAGGCCAGAACCAAATGATCGAAGCTGAATAGGTTTTCTTACAGGAGTAAGCAATGAATGCAAATAAGATGGTTGCTTACTGGACAGTGCCTGGTATGTAATAGTGCAGATCTTAAATATTATATGATATCGTACAGGGAGCCAATGCAAAGATTCAAAAGTGGTACAGAGCGAGAAAAACGAGGAGATCATGTAACTACTCTTGCTAGACAATTTTGGACACGCTGAAGTTTTGTGATATCCTTGCTAGTGATATTATAAAGGAAGGAATTGCAATAGTCAAGCTTGCTGCTAACAAGCGCTGTTGCAATAGTTTTAGCAACAGACAATGTCATATACCGGCGAAGATCACAAATATATGATAAAAACAGCAGCGACATGTTTGAGATGTGTTGTCAGAAATTGAAATTACTATCAAAGATCACTCCTAGATTCCGCACCGAGGTTGCTGGTGTGATGTAACTAAAAATAACACATAAAATATTTTGTTCAATGTAGGATCAACTCACCTGCGAGAAATTCCAGCATTTCCATGAACCAGTGCTCGACCTATGAACATAAATGTTGCATGCACCCAACTAGTTTTACTACAGGTCGTGACTATTTCTATGAGTCCTTATGACATACCTCCTTAGAAACATAATACATTATTACCATGGCAACAATTATGCAAATTAACCAACCAATTTTTCACAAGTCCAACTATCCCACCCCCACTTTTGCCTAACAACAAACAACTTGTGGGAAATATGTTAGGCAGTCACAGCAGTGCTGGTCTGTCGTCACTTGTTCTCACTTCAGATAGGCAATGGATAATGCATTTACTTAAATTGGGATCGTAATGCTGCATACCAATCTATCGACAACTGAAGGTAATTTTGAAAATTACAGAAACACGCATCAACCTACCTCCAATGGCAAAACATTCCTCCAGAAACCTCTTAACCTGAAATTGAGAACATTTGGTCACTTATCCAATCAAATAAAAGTTATCAAGGGATGATCTTGTCTAAGTGTACAAAGTCAAAAAAACATTGTGTTTATTATTGGTTCAATCCTGCCCTACCAATAAGTGTTCAGAACTGGTTCAACCCCGTCCTACCAATATGTGTTCAGTATTGGTTCAACTCCTTCCTTCCAATACGGGATGTGGGACCTCATCCTAAATGGCTATTAACATCAATCTGCGTTAACATGTTTCACTCGCTCGATGGCAGCAATTTAGTTCCCCATGGTACGCGGTGACAACCCCCCCACCTAGATCGCGGCCAGGGCTAGGTCGGTCAAAACAGATATACTCAAAACCATCTTATCTGACATAGGAGCACTCCAGCTAATCACTACTGACAATTCCATGGTCACAAATACTGTTGTTAGTTCAAAATAATGTTCAAGGACACATGCCACTCTCTCAGACTAGAAGCGTTCACTGCCATGGTAATAAACAAACAAATGAGCCCACATTTCACAAATCATTATATACTATTCCTTTAACTAACTAGTATATCAATTTTGGTTAAGATGTGTTCAGTATTAACACATATATGGCCTATCGATTATATGGCCATCTTCAGGTAGTGTACCCTTAAACTTTTCACACATTACATATTTCGACACAAAAAACTTGATACGTGATGAGCTAAACCATTTAGTACGACAGATAACTGCACTATTTTGACGAATTGCGCACTTTTTGATAAAAGCATGAAACTTGGCACATAGTTAGAAGTTATAACAAAATATTTAGACCCCGGGGCATCTCTGAATTTGCCCTGGATGCCATAAGTGGCCATTTTTAAAAAGGCGGCTATTGTTAAAATGGCCACCAAAACTAATAATCCTCATATCTTGATAACTGCGTCACATACGGCCATCATCTTGGGATCAAAATATAGGTTTTCGTGGGTATTGATTTGAAACATTTTATCGGTGACCTGGTCCAACATTCATATCCGCCATTTTGAAAGATGGCGGCCATCGACCGACACTATTGTCCCTACCTGGTATATCTTAAGAAATACACAACCTAGAGCCGTAAAGTTGGTGTCAAAATAAAGGTACATGGACAGCGATTTCAATTTATGCAAATAATTTGCATTTGACCTTAGCTGACATTTACATATGCCATTATAGAAAATGTCGGCAGACAAAATCAGTTATTTCCATAACTTAAGAATTACATCATACACAGCTGTTATTTTGGTATAAAAACGTAAGTTTTCCGGGGTTATGATTTCAAATAGTTTACTTTTGATCTTGTCCGACATTTGTAAAAATGGCGGCCGTTAAAACAAATGTTTTCATATCTTTTCATATATATGTTAGTAATGTTAGTAATATCTTAAGAAGTGCGTCACATAAAGTTGTAATTATGGTGCCGAAATGTAGGTTATCAAAGGTAATGATTTCAAATAATTATCTCTTGACATCATCCGATATCCATAGCTGACATTTTTAAAGATGGCGACCGTCAACAAATGTAGGTTTATATTTAGAAAAGGTGTCTGGTACTCATTTTCATGGTGCTCCACATTTCCTGACACATTTGCACATTTCAGTGCAGCACAGTTCTGCCTTTCTGCATGTGCAGGTGTTTGGCTTACAGCCTTTCAGACAGCCACACTTCAGCAGTTCCCGACAAGCTTGCATGGCTTGCGGTAATGTTGTCCACAAGGGTGTTCAACTCTCTCCTTGAGATGTCCATCTCCATCCCTCTGGAGATGGGATTGGCTGAAGTAGGTTTGTTGTTCCCCAACTGTAGGCTCCCTGGTGAGCCGCACGCTTGCTGTGCTGAAGCAGTACGGTCGGTGGAATGTGACTGATTTGTCTCCTTTTCTTCTTGTTTCATTCACATCCACTTGACAGCTTGTTTAGCCATACATCAGGATGGTGAACCTCTCGATGGTTGGCATTACAGCCTCCATTGTCACATTCTTCAAATGTAGCTGTCAGAGACCTACCATACTTGAGAAACTTTGTTTGGATGCTTGTAGACTGTTCATGGTAACCATGTAGTATGTACACCACCGTCTGTAGTTGACTCTGTGGAACATTCAAATTCCCCGATGGGCCGCGCCGTATCTGGATATCATTCATCGGCGAAGTGCAGCAGGGTTTTCGGTCAGACCCACTGCTCCACCGTCCCCCTTTACCATAGCGTTATTTTATTCATGTGCTTGATCGATCGTGATGTCTTTGTGATAACGAGACCATAGTTGACAGCAAACTCTCCATGCACAGCTTTGTGTGTCTGCTAAGGCGCTCATGTCTCGAATGTGAATGAGAAGGTACTTGGCGTAGTGCATACGGTCCAGGACGAAAAACCATGGTGCCAGAATGTTCAGTGTTTCCACAAGCAGGCCGAATTCACCGACTCTGATAGATCTAATGATTGACAGGAGTGTCAGCTGAAGGTGAGCAATTATGAACCAAAACTTGAACTGTGATACTCGTTTTGACATTTGTGCGCACCAAATGCCAAAATCAAGATCTTCTGCTCCACTTTGGGTGTACTACGTGTAGGTGTGATGCAGACAGCGATATAATGCACACACAGTTATTTGATAAGCACAGCAAGTGCAAGGGAGGTGAGCAACGTTCAGGAAAGAATCAGCTGTCCCAGATGTCGTGACTCCAGCCTACATTAGCAGGACTATCCATCCACTTCCCTACAGTAGAGCACCGGTCATGCTTAGAGTCGCCAACTCAATGTGTATCCCGCCTAGCATTATCATGAACTTGTTCTCTCCGTGAGTATCTGGCCACGTTCACTGAATCTACTTCGCCAGAATATAAAGCTGCTGGTCCTTGGTGATGACCGGTACCTGGTCAGGGTTCAAATTTGCTCTCAGGGTTTTCTCCCTTAGCCTTTCCCATATGCAGTCAGGGCCTGGTTTTATCAGATAATGTGGTTTTGGTAGGTGCCATCTTTACACTTGGTGGATACAAATTTTGGGAAAGGTAAACATTTTAATATTTGAAATCACTATCCTCCAAACCTACATTTTGGCATCAATGTTAATGTTCTAATCGCTGTCCACACACCTTTATTTTGACACCAGCATTATGGCTTTAGGTGGCAGAGTTCATGAGATACGGAAAAACATACACCATCTTTAAAAATGGCGGATGTGAATGTCAGACAAAGTCACAGGTAAAATACTGAAAGATAACTGATACACACGATAACTGATACACCCGATAACTAATATACCCGATAACTGATACACCCGATAACTGATATACCCGATAACCTATATTTTTATCCCAAGATAACGGCTTCATATAACACAGTTCTCTAGATATGAGGATTATTAGTTTTGGCAGCCAATTTTTAAATGGCCGCCAATGGCGTACAGGGCAAATTCAGTGATTCCCCAGTCTAAATATTGTTGTACTTGCGAGTTATAACTATGTGCCAAGTTTCAAGCTTTTATAAAAAAGTACATGATTTTTCAGTTATCTGCCGCACTAAGTTGAGAAAGCAGCTTTAGTTAGAATTCCTTGCACTAACCTTTGGGAAATATCTGATGATGTTTTCCGTGACACTGTCCGCAATGTCTAGAACCAGGTATCTACAGCAAAATAAAGATCCTGCAAATGTCACGCACCACAGAAGCTATCATCAGTACTTTATTCAACTACCAGGTATTCCATTCCAATACTGTTACAAAATTTACTTCAGCAAATCATGCATAGTTTATTAAGGAAAGTTAATTTCAAAATACGTCTCTATAAAAGACAAACTCACTTCAGTCCATGTGATATTTGCCATTTTGCAACTGTATAATCAGGAGAAGCACAGGAGGACCGGACACCAAAAACAAAAGTGTAAAAAAAAAGAAATGGGCCAAGTGGCCCTGAAGTCCTTTGGACTAATACGTCTATGTGACCCCGGCTGACCAAATGAGTGATAAGTCGGAAAAATTGTAACATTGTTTTCTTACATCCTTGTAAAGGTTTGGTAGGGTGCTTTACACGGTTTCAAAAAATATGACTGCTACAAAAATTGGCAAAGTTATGGAGCATTGAACATGGTAGGGATCAAAAAGTGAAAATGAAGAAAACGGCTGTTGAAGTTTTACATTATATATGCAAATGAATTGCATGGAAATATTACATGCACAACATTCAAATGTGGCACACAGTATGTAATATGTATGTTATGTTGCAATGATACACTGGAAGTACAAATGTGCTGCTACAAAGACTCATCAAGTTATGCCAGATTATGTTTTCATGTGTAAAACTAAGAGGACAGATTATCTGAGAGCAAAAGGTAGACTCACTGTTTGACACAGTTTAAAACCTACAGGCAACTGTCCAGTTTAACAGGGGTCTAGTTGCTTAATGCTGTCTGTTGACACAAGCTACTGCCAGTGACCAATTACAGATTAGTCACAGTTTCCATCAAACAATAGCAGGCAGAGAATCTTAGCTCCACAGCTGGGAGACAGCCAGAGCCACCACTGTTTCATGGTCAAGTAGATTAGCTCAATGCACCAACTACGACAATACACAACACTGTGAGTGACAGTGTCCAGAGTGAGGCCTAAGCAGTGTCCTCATTGCTGAATAGATCAATTAAACCTGCCAAGTGGGTGACATTCTGCACAAGTGTTCATTAATCCTTAGTGATTGTTCAGAACACCAGACTGACCCCATACCTAAACAAAGCGAATGTAATAGGTGAAGAACAGGCAATGTTCAGATAGGGGTATTGGTTGAATTGTATTTGTCTTGACTCAAAAGGCACTATGCCGTAGACATCAACACCCTTGAAGAAGCACAACGGAGAGCAACCAAGCTGGTCCCAGAAATAAGAAACTTGAACTATGAAGACAGGCTGAAACATCTTAACTTACCAAGTCTGGCATACCGAAGAAGAAGAGGAGACCTGATCCAAGTCTACAGAATTATCAATGGCATCAACGACATCAATCAAGAGGACTTCTTCAAGATCACAACAAACCGCACACGAGGCCACAACAAAAAATTGTATAAGACACCAAGCAGACTTGATATTAGGAAACACTCCTTCTCACAACGCATCTTCCTAGACTGGAACAACCTTTCTCAGCAAACAGTGAACGCTGAAAACATCCTCTCCTTCAAAACAAAACTCGACAAAGAATTGAAGATGGACAGGTTTAAATTTTAATAAAAGCACAAAATAACAAGAAAAGCCACGTTCTCAATACCAAAATACGATGCATAAAGGCAGGTGTACACAAGGCTGTTGTGCCTTACTTTAAAACCCGAAGATCCAGGCAAGTTATTGTGTCTTCATCGATTATAAGAAAGCATTTGATTTAGTAGACCGGTCCTCCCTGTGGTCTAAGATAATTTCATGTGGTATTAATGGTATTGTGTTGAAAGTTGTATACAACATGTACAAAAATGCTAAATCATGTATAAATGAGGGCCAGGCTGTGTCAGCCTTCTTTTCATGTGTAGAGGTATGGCAAGGAGAAAACTTGTATCCTTTGTTATTTGCTATTTACCTGAATAATTTTGAACACTGTTAGTCACAATTATAACGGACTTGACATGGCAGCTGGTTAAATTTACATATATAGTGTATAGCGGAACTATGTCAACTCTTCTAATGGTTGACATTTGGTTGTTTCAGGTGTCAACTATATTGTGAATCTGTAATTATTAGTCTATATTGATACAATTGATTTACACAGTACCATGTCTACACAAGGCATGGCAAGTGTAAACAGAACAGTAGAATGCATTTGATATAAATAAAGTGTAGGATATTTCACTCTATAGTTGTCCAGAATATTAATTTTCTATGTTTGTCACCTACAGGTGACAGAATATTAATTGTCTATGTTTGTCACCTACAGGTTTCTACAGACAATACATCTTTAACCAATAGACACCACAGTCACACCATTTTATAATAATTAAATGAACATCAAAATAAACACAACATGCAATTACAGAAAATCAATAGTTTTGAAGATACAGTTTAAAAGTGTTAGGCAACTGTTCAGTCTAACAGGGGTCAAGTGTGTCTACTCTGCCTGGGTGCTGTGACCAATTAAAGATTAGTCAAGGTCTCAATGGCCTAGGCTGTAGAGATTAGTCACAGCTTTTGACTTTGTGGCACATTACACAACATCTACTGTTGGGGGTGGTCTCAAGGGTCCTTCTCAAAACCACATCACTAGATAATGTAACCTTTTGCACTTTGGGGGCCCCTTAGAATGATTCAATCAAATAAAAATTTCTTGTATATAGTGGCAGCACCCTAAGATACATCTATGCAAAATTAGAAAAAAAAGTTGCTGAACAGTTTTTGAAAAAATAGGCCAAATGTTACATTTTTACCAGTTTTGGGGTCCTTGGAGGCCCTAGGGAGCCCTTAAAATGATTCAATCAAATACAGATTTCTCGTGCATAGTGGCAGTGCCCCAAGATGTCTATGCAAAATTAGAGAAAAAGTTGCTGAACGGTTTCTGAGATACAGCAGCTAACGGCGGACGGCGGAAGCAGAGTGATGGCAATAGTCCCTTGGACCTTCGGCCAAAGGACTAAAAAGTGCTTAAAATAAATTAAAAACTGTCTTAGATGGTAGCCAAAATACATCTACACCTAAAATTAAAGAAAAAGATAAGATATCTTTATTTATTGTTATGTGGTGCAATGCCAAGTAAAGTTCATGATGTAAGTTTCATGGTGTCTTTTAACTAAAATATGAGAATGTGAAACCCTTCAGTAATAAAAAATTGCTTGACTGATGTATGCTAGTACCTCATCAGAATCCAACCAAGACTTTTAAAATGTTAAGAATGATCAGAACACTCTGGACCTGAAATGGTGGACACTGTAAGTTACGTTATCTACCACATTGTCCATAACCACAATTTCTTTCAAACAACAATAAACAGACAGGATGTGTTTTGTGTCTTCTCTATCTTCATGGGCCTAAGATACAGCACAAATGTTATCAACAGGAACTGTCCACAAAGAAGCTGGTTATGGAGTAAATATAGCATAAGTTACAGGACACCAATTTGGCCCAGTATTGTGCGACTCCACGTATGTGTTCTGTCACTTCTGTGCATTTATTATATTAAATTATACAACATAAACTGCCGGAAGCACCAGCTGAATAACAATTTACATACTTATATAACTTATCTATAAATACTGGAATATTCCCAGATGAATTAAAAATAGCAAAGGTTCCGGTAATACCTATTTACAAAGCCAATGAAAAAAACTTATTCATTAACTACCGGCCAATTTCAATAGTACCTACTTTTTCTAAAATATTGGAAAGACTAATGTATAACAGTTTGTTAAATTTTATTAATAAGCATAATATTTTGTATAAATTTCAGTTTCGTTTAAAAAAAATCACTCTACTAACATGGCACTTATAACCATTGTAGACAAAATATCAGAAGCCTTACAAAACAAACAATTTGTGCTAGGAGATTTATCTAAAGCATTCGATACAGTTGACCATGACATACTGTGTCAGAAACTCCTATGTTGTGGTATCCGTGGCTTAGTCGATGATCGGATGAAAAGTTATTTAATTAATAGAAGTCAATATGTGTACTACAATGACACTAGCTCCACGAAACAAACTATTACTTGTGGTGTACCGCAAGGTTCCATCCTGGGGCCATTGCTTTTTCTATTATATGTCAATGATATTGCTAATCAGATATTCTTTTTTCATATTATTTGCTGATGACACTAGTCTGTTTATAAATGGTGATCATTTGGATGATATAACTAACAAAAAGAACTTTGAATTTAAAAAAATTATAATTTGGCTAAATGCCAACAAACTATCTTTAAACATTGATAAGACCCAATACATGATATTTAAAACACCAAACAGAAAACATACCAAACCGACAACATTTAAAATTAATAATAATGCTATTAAACTAGTATCTTCTACAACATTTCTTGGTGTGACTATTGATAGCAAACTCAACTGGACTGAACACATTAACCAAGTTAAATGTAAAATTTCTAAAGGTGTTGGAATTCTCAACAAAGCCAAAAAATTATTAACTAGATCATGTTTGGTCACCTTGTATTACTCATTTTTATTCCCTCACTTGACATATTGTATTGAAGTATGGGGAGGTGCATTTGACTCATATTGTTCAAGTATTATTAAGATTCAAAAGAAAGTAGTGAGAATGCTTGTCTCAGCTAATAGATTAGCTCATACAAAACTTATCTTTAAATCACTAAATATCTTAACTTTCAGACAATTGTATGTATATTCAATACAAATATTTATGTATAAATACAAGATGGGTCATTTACCAACAATTTTTGAAAATAAGTTTACACTTAATCAAGATGTCCATAGTTATAACACAAGACAATCTGCACAAATCCATATACCCAAGGCTACTTTAGAAATAAGACTTTGTGCTATAAGAAATAAGGGTGCTATTATTTGGAATCATTTCAGCACAAGATTTACGTTTACGATTTACTCACTAATTAGTTACAAATGTATACTTAAGCAATTCATTTTATACAATGATGTTAATATATAACATAATTTTCAATCACGATTATATATTCTACAACTGCACTGTTTTTGTTTTCAATATAATATTTACATTGAAATATACCAAAGGGAGTATAACATTATATAATGTTCTTCCCTTGTTGTGCTCATTATGTTATTATATAGGATTTGTCTTAATTTGATTTGTATTGTATGTATTGTATTGTAATGAGTTACAATAAATTTGAATTTGAATGCTTCATATTTAGAAGGATGCGTACAATTTTTAAAATGCAAAATTTAAATTATCTTTAGAACATCAATCATCATATCAATTACGCTCACTTGAAATGATCGGGAAAGTTTGGCCGCACAAAGTTTGCCTCGATCTCTTGTCGTATACACACGATGTGTGTAACTCGGCTCTGCTGTAGACAACCCAACTGTAGCAATCAACAGAATAACAAAACAATATCATAGTGAATACTGAAATAGTTTCATAATCAGGAAGCAAACTCCATTATCAATGTCATGGTTATTAATATTTGTCTGCATCTTCAGTACTGTGCTTTCAACTAATATTATAGTCTTAAAGCTGTTATTTGTTAATAATATATGTACATCTGTGTCATAGTTTATGTCTATGGCAAAGGACCACAGTGATCCTCTTTATTTACATCTTTTGCGTGTACAGCAGACCTGGGTTGATTCCACATCAACAATTTTGATTCCAACTAACTTTTAGTATCCTTATTCCGCCCATCCGAAAGCAATTCGGATTCAGATTCCAACATTTCATTGCTGGATTTTAAATCCAAATTGACGTTAAATTCCAATGCCAGAATCGGAATCACCTTAGGTCTGATTTACAAGTTTATATTCAATATATTGAATAAATCTAAACAATTCACATAGAGCTAGCATATATATCTATATTTGTTGCTGTGTATGTAGGGGTTCTGGAGGATTGTCTCAATTTGTGCCTAAATGCCATCCCAACTGATATATATAAGCAATTCCCCAAACTTGGAATAAAATAATACTTTTCTACACAGCAAGTATTGTTTTGTTTATTAATCAGAATGCATTGGATACACATTTTGGCCAAAACCTTCAAACTAATCTCACCTACCCGAGACTTCATGGCGGCCGCATACGGGCCGAGGTATAAGCCTGGAATAATTTCCTGAAACCAGAAAGCATGGTATTTACCAGAAACGCAGTGTTTCTCAGCCAAATCTAACCCACAGATTGCAACAAACAGTTTCAAACGATTCATTTTACCAGGCTAGAATGGCAGACTTTTTCACGGGAGCAACCAATTTAAAAAACAATGCACCCTCCCTTGATGCGCCGGCTGAAAAACGTTCGCTGCACTCGTAGTTCATTCTAAGCGATTTCAAGATTTTTTTCTTCCTTCGTTCTCATCTATGATAAATTAGTTATTTTTGTTTCACGCTGTATATTGAATTTTACAAAATATTGGGCTATTTTTCCATTTTTCAACTCACCTGCATATCACGTCTCATGGCATATGCCCAGTCCTGCAAACACAACACACTTACGTATTGCAACAACTCACATACAACACACTTTAAGTCCTACAAACACATCACATACAACACACTTAAGTATTGCAACACCTCACATACAACACACTTTAAGTCCTACAAACACATCACATACAACACACTTAAGTATTGCAACACCTCACATACAACACACTTTAAGTCCTACAAACATATCACATACAACACACTTAAGTATTGCAACACCTCACATACAACACACTTTAAGTCCTACAAACACATCACATACAACACACTTAAGTATTGCAACACCTCACATACAACACACTTTAAGTCCTACAAACATATCATATACAACACACTTAAGTATTGCAACACCTCACATACAACACACTTTAAGTCCTACAAACACATCACATACAACACACTTAAGTATTGCAACACCTCACATACAACACACTTTAAGTCCTACAAACATATCATATACAACACACTTAAGTATTGCAACACCTCACATACAACACACTTTAAGTCCTACAAACACATCACATACAACACACTTAAGTATTGCAACACCTCACATACAACACACTTTAAGTCCTACAAACATATCACATACAACACCTTCCATACAACACACTTTAAGTCCTGCAAACACATCACATACAACACACTTAAGTATTGCAACACCTCACATACAACACACTTTAAGTCCTACAAACATATCACATACAACCCAGTAAACACAAGCCTGCAAACTCAACACATACGATACACTGTAGGTCCTGCAAACACACCATACACAAAACACATTAAGTCAAGCAAACACAATGACACACAACACACTTTACTACGATAATCATATAAACCACAGCTGAAGACATGGGGCTGCTGAAACATTAAATTCATAATTAACAGACAGATCTCCAACATTATTAGTGTAACCAGTGAAAACGTCATTTCATCCATGAATGAATGCAATTCAGTTGTGTCCTCCCAAATTATACAAATATTTCAATTAAATTTACTAAATATAGGTCTTAATTGTTCCAACTCGATCCCAAGCTACCGTATTACTTAGCTGAAAACCAAAAAAATATATATTTTGCACTTGTTATATTATTTACAATATTATACATTTTGCAAATTCCTTGAACATTTCCCAAGAGTAAACTTTATGACAAATAAACAGCATGAATGCAAATTATGATGTGAAACCATTTTGTGTAATCCCTTTTTAAACATACATGCAATACGTTCCTTACTATTAAATAAAAAGTATTAATGATAAATAATGTGGGGAAAGGTATGCATGTTGGAACGAGGCAGTTCTTTGCAATGACCTATCTGATTTGATTGCTACCGTGAAGGTCTCCAGCCCGGGCAACAGAAAGACTAAAAACGATGTGAAGAACATTTAGATTTTAAATTAGTGACTTAATTAGACATCCTCTTTTTGGTCAGTTCCAGCAGATTCCATCAGGCCGATGATACAAGATGCTCCTTGCTCGGAAGAATCTCTTTAAGAAATCTTTTATACCAACTGCAGTGACCATTCTCAACTGTAAGTGAGGGTATTCTGTAACAGTATTTTGATTGCGTTTAATCTGTTGTATGATCAATACTCTGCTGGATCAGTATTACTGTTACACTCTAGACCCCTTCTTCATGGTACTTTGTATGTCTGTTTGTGCCTTAGTGTCCTGCAGTGTCTATGTCGTGACTCCACAGGGGCTGTGTTATAACTTGTAATGGCGGCGCCAGACGTCTAGTCATGGTAACGCCATTCTTCTTTTATCTGGATTATTATTTAACTTAAGGACTGAATGCTCATGATAACATTTTAGGCATGACTGAGACTTCATAATAATCTCTTGCAATATATACGTGTTTAATTGAATAATTATAATCTGTGATAGAATGCTTACCATTTTATAATGTTTACCATTTTATAATGTATTTACTCTGACCCCATGTATTAGACATTCTCCTCCTGTGGTTTACTTGTTTACCTGTTTACTTATCTAATTATCTATGGTGGTTTTCTTATCTATGTGTACATGATCTATCACTATATCCTATTGTGCATGTGATATGAATATTACGTGATAACCTCGCTCTTAGTACTTATCTTCACCTTGTTTACATACATATGTAAGTTAAATTTATCTTCACCTTGTATACATACATATGTAAGTTAAACTTATCTTCACCTTGTATACATACATATGTAAGTTAAACTTATCTTCACCTTGTATACATACATATGTAAGTTAAACTTATCTTCACCTTGTTTACATACATATGTAAGTTAAACTTATCTTCACCTTGTTTACATACATATGTAAGTTAAACTTATCTTCACCTTGTATACATACATATGTAAGTTAAACTTATCTTCACCTTGTTTACATACATATGTAAGTTAAACTTATCTTCACCTTGTTTACATACATATGTAAGTTAAACTTATCTTCACCTTGTTTACATACATATGTAAGTTAAACTTATCTTCACCTTGTATACATACATATGTAAGTTAAACTTATCTTCACCTTGTTTACATACATATGTAAGTTAAACTTATCTTCACCTTGTTTACATACATATGTAAGTTAAACTTATCTTCACCTTGTATACATACATATGTAAGTTAAACTTATCTTCACCTTGTATACATACATATGTAAGTTAAACTTATCTTCACCTTGTTTACATACATATGTAAGTTAAACTTATCTTCACCTTGTATACATACATATGTAAGTTAAACTTATCTTCACCTTGTATACATACATATGTAAGTTAAACTTATCTTCACCTTGTATACATACATATGTAAGTTAAACTTATCTTCACCTTGTTTACATACATATGTAAGTTAAACTTATCTTCACCTTGTTTACATACATATGTAAGTTAAACTTATCTTCACCTTGTTTACATACATATGTAAGTTAAACTTATCTTCACCTTGTATACATACATATGTAAGTTAAACTTATCTTCACCTTGTTTACATACATATGTAAGTTAAACTTATCTTCACCTTGTTTACATACATATGTAAGTTAAACTTATCTTCACCTTGTTTACATACATATGTAAGTTAAACTTATCTTCACCTTGTATACATACATATGTAAGTTAAACTTATCTTCACCTTGTATACATACATATGTAAGTTAAACTTCTTACTCTGGTTTTACTCATTACATGAATAAGCCTAAAGGAAATTTTCTATAATCCAACGGACAATAAAGTTATTGTGTTGTATTGTTTTATCAAAGGTCGGTCTACAGTCCTCCAATTACTGAAAGTACTGGACTCATGGACTGAGACACTACGTAACGGTGGATCTATTGATGTAGTAGACTGTGATTTTATGAAAGCATTTGACAAAGTTCCACATCTACGACTTATAGAGAAACTCCAGAGCTATGGAATTCATGGAAATATTCTAAGCTGGGTTGCAGCTCTGCTGGCCCAAAGAAAACAATGTGTAAGGGTCAATAATTCATTTTTAGATTGCCAAGCATGAGACCGGCATGATGTCATCAGCAGCATAGCACAAAGATCGGTGATTGGCCCCCTACTTTTTTGTTATATTTATCAATTACCTACTTGATGTTATAAAGAGCTCAAAAATATTCCTGTTTGCGGACGACATGAAGCTCTTCCATCCAATTTACACCAAAGAGGATTGTACAAGGCTTCAACAAGATCTTACCCATGCAGAACTTTGTAAATACGAATCTCTCTTAAAATTCCACCCAGATAAATGCAGCCATATAAGAATAGGATCATCAACCATAAGAAATGACAGCTACACACTGGGACCTAATCATATAACGCTGGCAAGTACGGACTAGGTGAAAGATATTGGTGTCACTTTTGACTCATCACTTAACTTTGAAGCACATATGTCGGAAAAAAATTAATAAAGCCAATTCAATGATGGGGATAATTTGTTGCACTTTTGATTACCGTTTTTAAATATCTCGTCCGTTCACATATTGAATATGCAAATCAAGTATGGACTCCGTTCTTAATGACGTTTACACATTACAGCTCTTGAAAATGTTCAACATAGATGACAGAGCAATCAAATTGATTCCCAGTTTTAAAGATCTTGAATATAATGAACGTCTGCAAAGACTAAAATGACTAACTCTGGCATATCGTCGCCTCAGAGGAGACATGATTGAAATGTTTAAGATTTTAACACAGAAATATGATACAGCAGTGACATCGAACTTTATAACTTTGAGGGATAATGAATCATATATGAGCGGGCATCAACAACAAATATTCAAAGGATGATCGCGGTTAACCATTAAGCAAAAGAATTAATTTATACACCGATGCACGGACGTATGGAACAACCTCCCACAGTCTGTGGTAGAGGCTCCATCAGTCCAGTCCTCTGACAGAAAATTAGACAAATTTTGGTAAAAACCATTCAATTAAGCTAAACTACACAGCCCCACCCCTATCATGGAACAACTCATCAGACACATGCGCAGTTATTGCGCACCATGTAGTTTGATGACAAACATCACAGCTGGAGCCTGTCGCGCCACCGTTGCATTTTGTGCGACCATCCAAAGTAACACCTCCAGCAACTGACTTTTGTTTTATACAACTCTGCTATGTGGTGTCACTGTTATTCCCATTCACTTGAAACCAGAATAATTCCGCCCGGTAATCACGTAAGTTTCAACAAATGACAGCCTTTGTAAGACCAATCGCTACTCAAGTTTTGTATCAAAAGTTAAAATTCGGTGCTAAGAAGCCAATAAAAGCATTTTTAATGGCGATAAAGCAGTTTTTTAGCATGTTTTCTTCCTGGATTGAACAACCTCATTATCTTAAATTAATGTGCAAAGTCAATCGTTGGCCTGCGAAATGGGTGTCTACAAAATTATGGCGGCCATAAGGGGGCACTGCAGCAGTTGCAAGCGCGATCTGGAATTGATGTTTTTAACTTATTAATTAAACAATTGTAAATATTATGTTAACTGCTTAGCAGTCCTCTGTCTAAACTAGTTTTTATTATTGCTACACTGATTTTAAAGTTGCCTGTCCTAACTTTATGCACAATTGCACAATTTTGTGACAACTCAGTATTGCCCATGCATATAGGTATTTCTGGTTTCCATGGCAATCGTACATTATCCAATTACAAGTCAAATGTTTAAATTGTTAAACCTATTAAAGTAAAGCCACGCAGTTACCAGTTGATGCTTATACAGTTGGAGTTACTTGTTTCATTATATTGAATGGGGTGGTCGCATGATGGTTTAGATGGAAACCAAAATTATTCTGCATGATCACATTTTTTGTCTTAATTTTTGATATGCCGAGGTGATTGGCCACCCTAAATAACCCTTAGACACCAAGTTTTACTAAAATCTGACTATGTGTAAAAACATAATTAAGAATGTTGTCAAACCAAATCAGTACACCACTTGCTATATTCTTTAACTTGTCACTTAAAGAGGAAATCGTTCCACTAGAATGGAAAGAAGCAAACATGACACCATTATTTAAAAATTTTGACTAATACGTCTATATGTGACCCCGGCTGACCAAATGAGTGATAAGTCGGAAAAATTGTAACATTGTTTTCTTACATCCTTGTAAAGGTTTGGTAGGGTGCTTTACATGGTTTCAAAAATTATATGACTGCTACAAAAATTGGCGAAGTTATGGAGCATTGAACATGGTAGGGGTCAAAAAGTGAAAATGAAGAAAACGGCTGTTGAAATGATATATGCAAATGGATTGCATGGAAATATTACATGCACAACATTCAAATGTGGCACACAGTATGTAATATGTATGTTATGTTGCAATGATACACTGGAAGTACAAATGTGCTGCTACAAAGACTTATCAAGTTATGCCAGATTATGTCTTTATGTGTAAAACTAAGAGGACAGATTATTTGAGAGCAAAAGGTAGACTCACTGTTTGACACAGTTTAAAACCTACAGGCAACTGTCCAGTTTAACAGGGGTCTAGTGGCTTAATGCTGTCTGTTGACACAAGCTACTGCCAGTGACCAATTACAGATTAGTCACAGTTTCCATCAAACAATAGCAGGCAGAGAATCTTAGCTCCACAGCTGGGTGTAATACACAACCAGAGCCACCACTGATTCATGGTCAAGTAGATTAGCTCAATGCACCAACTAAGACAATACACAACACTGTGAGTGACAGTGTCCAGAGTGAGGCCTAAGCAGTGTCCTCATTGCTGAATAGATCAATTAAACCTGCCAAGTGGGTGACATTCTGCACAAGTGTTCATTAATCCTTAGTGATTGTTCAGAACACCAGACTGACCACATACCTAAACAAAGCGAATGTAATAGGTGAAGAACAGGCAGTGTTCAAATAGGGGTATTGGTTGAATTGTATTTGTCTTGAGGCAAAAGGCTCTATTGTGCCTTCATCTATTATAAGAAAGCATTTGATTTAGTAGACATGGCAAGGACGGGTTGTAGACGAGTTAACCTACTTGTTCAATCTGATCTGGTCTGAGGAGGAAGTTCCTGATGATTGGAGACGAGGAGTGATCGTGACGTTACCAAAGAAGGGGTGCGTGAGCGATTGCAATAACTGGCGAGGAATAACATTGATGTCAGTACCTGGAAAAGTGTTCTGCAGTGTGATCCTAAACCGGCTGAAGACAGCAGTTGACCAACACCTCCTGGAGGAACAAGCTGGTTTTCGAAGAGGAAGGTCATGCTGTGAGCAGATCTTCACATTGCGAAACATCATCGAACAAAGCAGAGAGTTCCAGATACCTCTTTTAGTCAATTTCATTGACTTTAAGAAGGCTTTCGACAGTGTCCACAGAAATTCGCTGTGGCAAATCCTGAAGCTATACGGCATACCAAGCAAATATATAGACATTTTCAAATCGCTATACCGAAACACCAACTGCTGCATCAAGACCAACGATGGCTACACAGACATGTTCGATATAGAGACAGATGTACGTCAAGGTTGCATCCTGTCCCCTTTCCTCTTTGTTGTTGTTATCGACTTCATCATGAGGAAAACGATGAAAGATCCGAACTTTGGTGTTAAGTGGATAAATAATAGGTTGACAGACCTTGACTTTGCCGATGATATTGCACTGCTCAGCCACACGCCGGAGATCCTACAAGAGATGACCAATAATTTAAACAAAAATGGAGAGATGGTCGGATTACGAATCAGCTATGGGAAGACAAAAACATTGTCAGCTGGTGATGGATCTGACCCCCACATTGTGATCGGTCAGGAAGAGTTGCAATGCGTCGAGAACTTCCCTTACCTTGGAAGCTACATCTCTAGGAAAGGCGACGCGGAAGTAGATGTACGAGCGAGGATAGGCAAGGCATCAGCAGTGTTCCAAAGACTACGTCCAATATGGTCCAGTAACACCATCAGAAAGGACATAAAACTACGTCTTTACATGTCAATCGTAATACCAACAGCGATATATGCCTGTGAAACGTGGAAGAATACGGCGAGGATATCAAAAAAACTAGACGTATTTCATCGACGATGTCTCCGGTTCATACTGGGCATATCGTGGAGAGAACACACCACAAATGAAGAAGTGATGAGGAGGGCAGGTCTGGACAGCCTGCATCACATAGTTAAGTCTCGACGACGAAGACTAGCGGGACATATCCTACGCCTACCAATTGAGAGAACAGCACATGTAGAAATGGAATGGGTGCCTGAAGGTGGAAATAGAAGGAGAGGAAGGCTGACTAAGACCTGGCGCAAGACGTTTAAAGAAGATCTGGCAGAGATGGAAATCACCTGGAATGAGGCCAAAGAAATTGCGAAAGACCGTAGTAGATGGAGAAAGCTCGTCGCCCGATGTCCCGAAAGGAACAGGAGGAACTAAGTCTAAGTAAGTAAGTAAGACCGGTCCTCCCTGTGGTCCAAGATAATTTCATGCGGTATTAATGGTATTGTGTTGAAAGTTGTATACAACATGTACAAAAATGCTAAATCATGTATAATATGTGCTAAAAACAAGTGCTGCAAGTGACACACACACAGACTATATTATATGTGGGTACATTCGAACAAACCAAATGCTCACTAATATAAGTGCCTGACTGTCTGGATTATTGTAACTGATGAGACACGATGGTGAACACTATCCCATTTAGCCCCAGTCTACCCTACATATTCCTTACTTTATAAAATGGGAATTTAATTACCCGAGAAAAAAATTGTCCAATAATTAGTCCATCACAATTTTACAACTGTCAAATCTTTAGCAGAAATCAAATCAAAAATTATTGGTACATTATCGGGTTGACCCTTGACCTCTTGTTTTCACCTCCAACAGTGGAGATCCAGCCACTGATTGCACAACCATGACTTGTGATACAGATCACTTTACTACAGGCAAGGCAACCACACTGACCGATAACACAAATAAATTAATATTGGTTTTGTGAATTATTGATCCATGTAAAAAGCACAATTTACAATATGTTTGATTTACATGTCTCATGACCCTGTGACCCATGCAACAAAGTGTGGAGAAATAGTGGAAGATTAGTTCACTTAAAAAATTCAAAATATTAATGTTGGACAGACAGGACTTTTGATTAATACTGTCTTTAGCTAACCTGTCTGATTCAGTTGTCCATTCTGATCAATGCCAGCACAGAACTGAATGTACACAGGTCCACATCTAATTTTATTTATTTATTCATGTATGGTATGCAATTTTATTTTATTATTTTACTTAAATGAATTATTTATACAGTTCTGTGGCACTGTATATATATGTATATATATGAATATATGTGTGTGTAACATTCAACTTGTATTGTTGCAATTCAAAATTAACTATTATTATAAACACATTATCCCTTCTAACCCAACCACAGGTGGTGTAATAACATTTGAGAATATCACACAATTCACCGCAGATTATCGTCAAAAAAACAAACTACACACATGCCAGGACACATCCCCGCTGACTGGCCTGGCTTACTGACACTGCCTGTTTTGTGGTGCACACATCAGCAGCAACTAGGCCAGGTGCTGACAGAGAGGTCTGGTTATAGACCACTGCTCTGGTTGCTGGCCATTACAGGGTCAACAACAAGACCAAGGAGCGCAATGTCTTGTCCCAGCACCTCACCTTGATCACTCTTATCTACCACAGGTCTACATTACTTTTACAGTTGTGACTGGGCCACCCTCAGGTCTCTTTGACAGTATGCTGGGAGATCAGCCAAGACCTGTGATGCCAATGGATGGGATTGTTATCATGTCAACAAACAGCCTCTGGCTAGGGTTTTATTGTAGCAAATTTTTATATCCACGGTTTTATGTCTGCTCAGTATTTTGTTTATTTTTGCTGGACATCCTGACATATATATTTGTGTTAATAATTTTAGTACACAAAATATTACCCTAATAGGTGTCACTGTGTGATATGGTTATAAATTATATTACTCAGGATGATCCAATACATTAATTGTATATATATATAGTACTCTATACTCATCTGTCAGTGAATTATGGTAGGTGACAGGTCATTTAAACAATTAGTAAAAACATGATTTCTAATCATGCACCCCCCCATGCACACCCAAGCGTGTACTATCTAATTCCCCAGCCCAAGGTGCAGACAACTAACAAGGTCTAAAATAAACAAAGGAAAGTTAAACAAATCACTCCACCTGATTAATGGCCAATTAAAGCAGGAGCAAGAAAAAGCTGATTGCTACTAGGACTGGGTCATGACAGCCTGGACTGGCTACAAGACATTGTCTGCTTTGTGGAACACATCAGTCACAATCTAGGCCACAGACATCTGGATAAAGGCCACTGGTTCTACTTCCTTTTAATGCACTTATAAGTGCACCCTTGTCTAAACATAAATCCAATCAGCGGTGATTACCGATTCTCAGTAAAACTGTCAAGCTTAGTCAGCCAATATCTGTGGAGGTCAGGGCTAAGAGCTGTAGCAAAAAATCTTACAGAGCAATAGAGCAGCTGTCAGATACTAGAATACATTTTGATAGACATCAGGTAGCAGGATCGAATAACGTGGCTGTTTGAGCAATCAGTCATTTAACTGATTTGAGTTTTGTTTATAATTTGATTGTCATGTTATTTAATTTAAGACAGATATATATATATATATGTATACACTTTATTTGGTCCAGGTAAAAGTTTAGTAAATTGACCAATTCTTTTATGGAATAGTTTATGCTTTTTGACAATCATCAATTATTAATTGTATTACATTACAATGAAGTGTGTACGAGGGTTTAATATTTCAACATACTGCCTTATAAACACTCATTTTCACAACACAACATTGAATACTGAAATCAAGTAATGCACGCAGGGCAACACCTTGCATTTGTGTGGTTATTAACAAGTTAGTCTCCTACGGCTAACACAAGGCTATATTTATACAGGGACATTTTCAAGAAGATGGGAAATGGCCTATATAAAACAAACAGACCATGATATACTGGGTTCTACTAAGCCCTATAATTGCCAGTCAACCAGGCACCTAATTGAGACTTCAGGGGCATTTTCTGCCTGAGTTTCCAAGAATCCTGGTTATTCCCAGTTCCTGCTAACTATTTTTATGAAGCAGGTAATTGTGGAATGAGTCTAGACGGCAGAGCGCCGACCACTACCTTTAATTACATGTGACCTTCAGTAAGGTCACAGGTAATGAAGACATAATATCCCAACTTAACCGTCCTGGTTAGAGATTAAACAACGATTTATATGGGTTAACAGAATGACTATTTACTGAATACTTAATTCATTAGTATTTATATTACTTTGGTTGGTTAAGATAATATCCATACAAAACATATTATTGTCTTGGTGTATAAACCATATTTATTATGTAATATTTTCAAAAACATGACAAGGCAATTATTTTAAATATATCCTAGTGTTATTACGTACATAGAGGCACTTAAGACAATTAATAATAAATCTTCATTTTTGAAGGTGAAATATATAAGTTATACCTGTGATTTATATGTTGGTCTGTCAAATTCCAGTTTTATACAATTTCTAACTTTAAAAAATACTGAAATAAAGATTAAAACAATGAAATACCCACCCCACCTCCACCCCCTAATGTAACATAACTAAATATTGGCAGCAAAAACAAACAAAAAATCAAGCTCGGCAAGCACCCATATTAGAACATCAAAATAAACACAACTTGCAATTATAGAAAATCAATAGTTTTGAAGATAACAAGTGTTAGGCAATTGTTCAGTCTAACAGGGGTCAAGTGTGTCTACTCTGCCTGGGCACTGTGACCAATTAAAGATTAGTCAAGGTCTCAATGGAACAGTAGCACTAGGCTGCAGAGTTTAGTCATGGTGTTGACTTTGTGGCACATTAAAAAAATCTACTGTTGGGGGTGGTCTCAAGGGCCCTTCTCAATCACTAGATAATGTAAAACTTTTGCACTTTGGGGGCCCCTTAGATGCCCTTAGAATGATTCAATCAAATACAGATTTCTTGTATAATATAGAGGCAGCACCCTAAGATACATCTATGCAAAATTAGAAAAAAAGTTGCTGAACAGTTTTTGAAAAAAATAGGCCAAATGTTACATTTTTACCAGTTTTGGGGTCCTTGGAGGCCCTAGGGAGCCCTTAAAATGATTCAATCAAATACAGATTTCTCGTGCATGGTGGCAGTGCCCTAAGATATGTCTATGCAAAATTAGAGAAAAAGTTGCTGAACGGTTTCTGAGATACAGCAGCTAACGGCAGACGGCAGACGCAGAGTGAAGGCAATAGTCCCTTGGACCTTCGGCCAAAGGACTAAAAAGGGATCGAGGAGCAAAACAGAGAATTACAGACCAGTGATCTTAACATCAGTTTTATGCAAATTATTAGAAACACTTATTTGAGACCACATGGTGGAATTCCTTGTAAAAATTACTAAAACACAAATTAATAAATGAATCTCAACATGGGTTCCTAAAAGCTAGGTCTCGTCTAACTAATCTCTTGTTTTTTAGAAGAAATTACCAAGTGGTTAGTTGATGGGTCACTAGTGGATGTTGTCTACCTAGATTTTCAGAAAGCATTTGATAAAGTGCCACATCAAAGATTATTACTTAAACTAGAAACCTATGGTACAGGGGGTGGTGTGATCAGTTGGATACAAACATGTTTGACAGACAGAAGACAGAGAGTAACAGTAGAGGTGAGATTTAAAACTGGAAAACAGTTTTGAGTGTAGTGCCACAGGGGTCGGTGTTGGGACCTATATTATTCTTGATATATATAAATAATTTGAATGATGATGTATCAAGCAAAGTATTGAAATTCGCAGATGATACAAAAGTGTTCAGAACAGTTAAAACAGATGCAGATAAACACATTTTACAGGATGATCTAGCCAAATTGGTCAAATGGTCTGAAAAATGGCAAATGTTATTCAATTTTGGAAAGTATAAATGCATCCACATAGGACATGGAAATGTGAACAAAGAATACATAATGGGGGATACTATATTAGGTAAAACTGTAAAAGAAAAGGACTTAGGAGTAACAGTTAGTGCTGACATGAAAGTTTCGGAGCAATGTGGAATTGCTGCTTCAAGGGGTAACCAAATACTAGGGCTAATTAGGAGAAATATCACATATAAGGAGAAAGAACTAATTATACCACTGTACGAAGCAACAGTTAGGCCACATTTGGAATATTGTATACAAGCATGGAGGCCATATCGTAAGAAGGACATAGATAAGCTAGAAAGACTGCAATGAAATGCAACTAAGCCGATTCCTGAACTGAAAGACCTTGGTTAAGAAAGACGCCTATTAGAATGTGGGTTGACAACACTAGAGACTAGGAGACTAAGAGGAGACCAAATAGAAGTTTTTAAGATATTGAATGGTTATGAGGATATTGATATAAATATTTTCTTCAAACTGAAAGAAGGTAGTATAACCAGAGGGCACAATGCAGCATTAATCAAGGAACAGTGTAGGTTGGATATGAGAAAGTACTTGTTCTCTCAGAGGACAATAAATGACTAGAACAAATTATCTGATGATTGTGTTAACGCTAGCAGTGTGAATATGTTCAAAAATAAAATTGACAGTTATCTGGCGAGGGCGGGTTATACGTAGGTGGAAAATTGTTGGACTCTCAACAAGCCAAAGACTTCCTTGACCGCATGCCATCTGGAGCTTATAGCTGTGGACGGCAATCTTGTTAAAGGCCATATCCTGGGAGAAAACAAATTGCTAATAAGTATAAAAATATGCACGTACATATGTGTTCTGCAATATAATGACAACCCCGAAACCACACGTTTGCTGAAACATTTATAAAATTGACATTAAACGGGACCTGTCTTGGTGCAGGCTTCGAAAAGTCTGTTTTCCGGAAAAGCCGCGAGGGGCAGAATCGTGACGTCAGTTGTGGAAAACATTCCCGGGATCGCAAGCGTTCTCGGCGGCTGGATTTCCTTGGTGGATATTTGAACTGGTAAACATTCGTTCAAATACAGAAATGGTGAACAAATGTGTTGTTGGAAACTGCTACAATTCGAATCTGACTGGCTATTCAGTGCACAAATTTCCCAAAGGGCCAGTTACTCGGCAGAAATGGGAACGTTTTGTTCGAAACGGCAGGGCCGACTGGACCCATGCTACGGCAACTAGCATTATTTGTGGTTCGCATTTCGTTGCGCCTGACGACTTCGTACAATGGAATATGGGTTTCAGGCGTAAGTCAGATGTAAAGAAATCTGCCGTTCCTCCGAAGAACACAACAGAGGCGAAGGCGAATCGGTTACCGGCGAATCTGCGCAAATAGGTCCGGTCAGTTATCGGGGCTTCTTCATTGGTTCATGTCTACATACGGTGCCACAACGTGCTGACTAACATCAACATTGTCGATCTCGGCAATGTCATCCTCACTGTCACCGAAATATATATGATCAAACGTTTCGTGATCCGCGTCAAAATTGACATCGCTCTCTGAACTACTTGAGTAAGCTGCCTTTTGTATCGAGTTGTTTACATGACACCGCGCGACTGCGCAGGGCCGCAGGTGTGAAGTCGCTGCACTAACTCACGGCGGAACCACGACTGACGTCACGTTTCAGCAACAAATGCAAACCCGGCATCGCTCGGGAGTTTCCATAAAATGGAAAATTTAAAGGCTCTTTTTATGTTGTATGCTCATATACGATATTTCAACATTTTGGCAATATCATCATTTGAAAGGCCATCAACCATTTGTTATTAAGGGACAGAGCACATTTTATCCCAGGATATGGCCTTTAAATCTTGAATTGGTGCTTAGATTATGCAGTATTAGCACAATAACCGATGACACAGTCGTGATTCCGACATAAAGGACGACTGGTCAACATCTTTAAAATGTCATACCTCCCCTAAAGTTTAAGAGAAACTTCAAATTCCATGTTTGGAATTCAAAACCCTATCATTAGATACGTCTTAGACTTAGAGAGAATTAATCTGGGAATTACGAAATATTTACGTAGGTCCCTAGCCTAGTAAGACAGAAGAGGACCTGTAATAACGGGTAATGGTCGGAATGCACCTCTGCCTGAATGCACCAACTGCCTAGTCGCAATGCTCCAACCGTGTGGTCGCAATGCCCCAACCGCCTGGTCGCAATGCTCCAATGGGGTGGTCGCAATGCACCACTTTTGGTCGGAATGCCCCACTTTGGAGATAATGACCTGGTCGCAATGCTGCAATGGTTTGGCGCAATGCACCTCTTATGGTATCTATATATTATAAAACTTTATGGTTTCTCTGTTTGTTTGTTTGTTTGTTTGTTTATTTGTTGGTTTGTTTTTCCCCGGGCAACGCCGGGGCAAGTCGGCTAGTGTAATAACTTCTTTAAGTATCGTCCACGCGACTTTGCGTATATTACTTTATATATACAATATATATATATATATGGGTAGTGATATATGTACATGGACTTTGCTTGACATTTTAACTACACTATACTGTTAGTAGTGGGTGTCATAGTTAAACAATTTACAACTTATTGTGAATTAGGTGATAAAAGAACGGAAGTTGGTAAATATGTAGAATAGTTCGTAGTTCGTTTTTATAAAGACCTCCATGATGTATACATATATATTAATAATGTTATTATTATTACTAGATCGTTGCATTTGTTTCAGCTGATTCGTTCACTACACATAAAACATAAGAATACTGATGGATTGTTTTCAAAGACAATCTAGCCATCTCCTCATTGGTAACGAATGCACCAATCGAATACCTGCTATCGTCCGCGTGGCGTGAACGGGGATGAAGGAAATTGAGAAGAAAGCACAGACACTCAAAAGCACGTGTAGCTTTGACCAATCTTCACAAATCCACATCAAGATTTAACAAGATTGCCACCCAGAGAATTAACTCTAGGTGGCAGGTGGACAAGGAAGCCCTTTGGCTTATCGAGAGTCCGACCCTTTTATCTATGTGTATCCCGCCCGTCTGAGGTATGTGTCGATTTTATTTTTAAACATATTCACGCTACTAGCACCCACACAATCAGCAGGTAATCTGTTCCATTCATTTACAGTCCTTTGTGAAAATGAAAACTTTCTTATATCCAATCTACTCTGCTCCTTTGTCAATGTAAGTTCATGTCCTCTAGTCCTTCTATCTTTCTTAATTGAGAAAAAAATATTTCTATCAATATTTTCATAACCCTTCAATATTTTAAACACTTCTATCTGATCTCCTCTCAATCTCCTGGTCTCTAGTGTTGTTAAACCGCATTTTTTTAGGCGTATTTCGTAACTAAGATCCCTCAGTTTTGGTATCATTTTAGTTGCTCTCCTCTGTACTCTTTCTAGCATATCTATGTCCTTCCTGCGATATGGCCTCCACGCTTGAATACAATATTCTAAATGAGGCCTAACTATTGTTTTGTACAGCGGTATTATTAGCTCTTTTTCCTTATACGTTATGTTTCGCCTAATTAATCCAAGGATTTGATTTCCCTTTGAAGCTGCAATTCCGCACTGCTCTGAAACCTTCATATCAGCACTAATGGTTAACCCTAAGTCCTTTTCTTTTACAGTAGTACTTAGTACAGTACCCCCATTGTATATTCTACTTCTTCGTTCCCATGTCCTGTGTGGAGGCATTTACATTTCCCAAAATTGAACAGCATTTGCCACTTTTCAGACCATTTGATCAACCTGTCAAGATCATCTTGTAAATGCTGTCTATCTCCATCACTTTTAATCCTTCTAAACACTTTTGTATCATCCGCAAATTTCAACACCTTGCTTGTTATTTCAACATCCAAATCGTTGATATATATTAAGAATAATATAGGACCTAATACTGATCCCTGTGGTACCCCACTCAATACCGATTTCCAGTTTGAAGCCTCCCCATCAACTACTACACGTTGTCTTCTGTCAATCAACCATTGTTCTATCCAGTTTATTATACCATTTCCTATGCCATGGGCCTTTAGTTTAAGCAGTAATCTTTGATGTGGTACTTTGTCGAAAGCTTTTTGAAAATCTAAGTAGACGATATCTACTGGTGATCCCTCATCTACCCACTTAGTGATGTCTTCCAAAAACATAACATATTTGTTAAGCATGACCTCGCTTTAAAAAACCATGTTGAGATGGGTTTATCAAGTTTTGTTTAACAAGAAAATCCACCATGTGATCTTTAATTAGTCTTTCTAACAATTTACAAATCACTGATGTTAAACTCACTGGTCTATAGTTCTCTGACTTGTTTCTCAAACCTTTTTTGAATAACGGTATAATGTTTGCTTCTTTCCATTCTAAAGGAACCACTCCCTCTTCTAATGACAAATTGAAAACTGTTGCAAGCGGTATGCTAATTTGTTCTACAATTTTCAATAGTAGTTTGGGTGGAATACCATCCACTCCAGGTGATTTATTATCCTTCATAGCCCTTATTTTCTTACCTACCATTTCCGGGGTTACAATTAATTGTCCTAAATAGTCTGAATCTGCCCCCTTGAACTTAGCCTCTGATACTGGCAGTGAACTAATATCTTCCCTGGTAAACACTGAACTAAAGTATTCATTCAGGTCTTCTGCCATTAAGAATCCCTCTGATATTATATTTCCAGCACTATCTTCTAGAGGACCGACTTTATCTTGAACTTTCTGTTTGCTTCGAACATACGCATAAAAACTCTTGCTGCCATGTTTTATATTACTAGCTAATTGTTGTTCATAGCTTCTCTTTGAATTTCTAATTTCAGCTGTAGCTTGGTTAAGTGCTTCTTTATAACTGTTGTATTCTTCATCATTTCCAGTACATCAATATAACTTCCACATCATTTGTTTGTACTTAATTTTTCTAATGGCTTCTTTCGATAAGTGTTTCTTTTTGGACCGTTTTCCTTGTTTTTTGAAGGGTACAAATTTATCGACTATGCACTTAATTTCACTCTTTAATACATTCCAGCATTCTGTTGCCGTCTTATTTTTCAGTGTGTTATTCCAGTCTATCTTTGCTAAATATTTCCTCATGTCCTTATACCTTCCTTTGTGGAAATTTCTCCTATACTGCTTTTTACTATTCCTTTCTGATTTTACTTTGATGATAAAATGTATCTGGTTGTGATCGCTACTCCCCAGTGGCTCACATATCTTGACATTGTCAACTAATTCATTCTGTGAGGACAAAACTATGTCTAACACATTCTCACCCCTGGTTGGTTCTAGCACATGTTGAGAAAGGAATGTATCTTGAACTAAAACTAAAAACTTGTGGTCCTCACTCCCCATACTCTGTAGAGATTTCCATTGTATATGCCCGTGGTTAAAATCCCCCATAATAATACAGTCCCGTTTGCTTACTTCCCTTATAGCGTTTTGTATTTTTTCATTCTCTTCTATGCTTATGTTTGGACTTCGATAAACTAACCCAACTGTTAACGTTGAGTTTCCTGTAACTATGTTACACCAAACAGCTTCTTCGCAATCTGCTTCTCTTTCTAATTTTATTTCATAAGCCTGAATAGATTCTTTAATATATAAAATAACTCCACCTCCCTTTCTTCCTATTCTATCTTTTCTAAACATTACATATCCTGTCAGTCCCAATTCAGCATCTGATATATCGGTGGTGGTCCAGGATTCGGTTATACCTATTATATGAGGGTCAATATCTTCTACCATAATGTTTAGTTCATTTCTTTTGTTTACTATACTCCTTGCATCACAAAGGGGTCGCCAACATATGTGATATTCAGTGTTTACACAAACCATGACTACACTACACACATTCTTAGAGAAGAAGAGTATCAACAAATATTTGTGCTACGCTACTTAATTGAACATTAGTTACTATTATTGTTGTTACATCTTATATATCTGATCTATTATAACAACTTAATTCACACGCTACACGTGGAATTATTATTACCTTGTTTACACAGTTATTCTGAGGTTGAACAGTTCACTAAATAAGTACTTATTTTATACTAGTTTAAATTAATGAACTGGTTACAGCCTTGGTTGGCTCCACTGTCAGCCCGGAATTGAATGTCATTTCACCGTCTGTTACACTTGTTTGATTATGTGTGTATGTATTATTTACACAATTCTATCTGTCTTGTCTATATATCTATTTTCTTGTTATTCGGAATGTAACGTAAGACAATATACTAACACAAATCTGACACGCAAGATCTGCTCAGTTCCTAACTTCTATTCAAAACATTCAAGGAGGACTTAGTAAGAACTGGATTACACAGGTAGGCCTTCATGTCATCAAAGTCAACGGAAACCAACTTCAGCTAGAAGCTGCTAATGTGGGACACATTATTTCAAACAATACAAGGGTATTAAGCCAATTGCTATGGCCTCCAATTCAAAGAACAGACAATGTGCAACAATCTACTCAATAAAACAAAGCAAGAGTAGAGAAGCCAATTACACAACCCTCTAAATATTCTTGACACACACATGCCACACTTGTCACTGTTGTTGTTATCAGCCTGTCATATTAAAAGTCAAAGGTCATCATTTCAGTGTAATTTAATTATGAATGTCTACACTTATATAAGAAGATATAACCTTCAATTATTTATAGAAAATCAAAACGAAAACTTCCGCGAAACAATATAGTAACTATAATACAGTAATTGTTTTATTAGAGTCTCGATCACTCCGTGTATTGATTCATTAATAATTTATATTTTCACTCGGTAATATACTTAGTTTACACTATTTTTTCGATGGCCAAGCCATTCATGCATCATTTATATCGTACAACATAAGTACAAAGGGTAAATTAAAATAGACAAATATTTGTTTTTAAATTAGCATAAATAATACAAAAATGTGAACATGCATTAACACATAAAACACATAACTATGATATATATATAAATCGAAAATAGTATATACATACCTTTATTATTTTATTTAATATCGTATGTATTATATATATATATGTATATATATATAATACATTTACGATATCAACCATAACCTAATAAAGGTATATATATATGTAGTCCCTCCCCGTCTTCAACCCGCTGTCCAAACCAACATAAATTAGATTTCTTTGATGTCAAAAGCTTTATTTCAATGTACTTTGTACAATCTTTTTGGTACAATGCCGTTATTCAAACAAACCTACAGAGTAGCTAGCCAATTAGTTTGGGCACACTTCCAAAACAACCAACATAAAAGATCTGCTCAACGCATGAGCAGGATGCCTATTAGGCTATTACTACATGACTTCTACACATCAAAGGACAATGTAATTGATATTTCATGATATGTTATGTAATACAATCATGCACGTGTATACGAAGACATAACATAGTTTACTTTCAAGGATGTACAGAAAGTCAACGAAACATGTTATTTCTACATCAATTATGCATTTAATATTTAATGTTTTAATATATACACTTGTATTATCTATATGTATGCAAAGGTTTGATAATTTTACAATCAGTGGGGCATTCCGACCAAAAGTGGTGCATTGCGACCAGACAGTTGGAGCATTGTGACTACGCCGCTGGAGCATTGCGACTATGCGGTTGGAGCATTGCGACTAGGTTTTGTGCATTCAGGTAGTGGTGCATTCAGGCAGTGGGGCATTCCGACTATAATTCGTAATAACCTGTAAGAAAGACATCATGTCTTGAATTGTTATCAATGTTGACGCAAGATTTATTTAACTCTTTAGTACTTTATAATTACACTGTTTTCAGGAACTGGGGAAGTCGTCTTGGTATAGAAAACGAAAAAAAAACGTAAGAAAAACTGTCGATGACGATTGTAGTACAATGTACTTGTTACACTTATTACCGTTCCAGTATCATTCTGATTAGGAATGGCCGGGAATGAAGTTGTATCCATCATGATCCCAGCCTTAAGAGTCGGTTTGTGCATTCATACTTTATAAACATGACAAAAACAGACGCAAACTTCCTCAAGCTTGGCGCGCAACCATGCCATCAATGTTGTGACAGATGAAGTGCCAGCTTTTATGTGCTCTTCATGAACACTTTTGTATTTGTATACTTGACCTATTCGGAGATCGCCCATTTTTGCGACTGCGCATGTGTGAAAATGGAATTGTGGGGAGATTTGCGTTAATAAATTTAAATGTAAACACAGGAAATTACAACAAACATTTTTGTTTGTATTGTAATTGAATTGCCGATTTATGTAATGTGTTTATTTTTTGTTTGTGCTACATAAAACTCGATCACTTTGAGTACGAGCGCAGTGGCCAGAGCATCGATCTGACTCTCATATGCAATCGAGAGAACCCAGGTTCTCATCCTGTGCTGCCATATGTCAAACCTTGGGTAAGTTCGTTCATTTTATGCTGCTCCAGTTCATTTCGCTTCATGAATGAATACATGCATGGCTAAAGACTGGTGAATATAACATTGTCTACGAATAGTCTTGATGTGTGTGCATTAATTGCAGCGTTGCTGAATGCTTTCCAGAGAAGTCAAGATGAAGTTTGATTGTACAGATCTGCCAGGGAGTAAAGTGTAAAGCGCTTTAATCAGTTCTAATGACTGGATACTGCTCTATATAAGCTAGAACTTAAGTTTGTTTGCTTTGACCGCAGCCATCGCAATTGTTCTTTACTTGAATTGGATTTTGCGCTGTGCAGCTGAACATAAATTTACACAGGATATTTTGCATAGAGTCTCTGAACAGATCAATGCCAAACCATTAAAGGAACAAGCAACCCAAACGTTCAAAATCTGTGTCGATGATAACTTTTATGCAGTTGAATTTATGGTTTCAATTGCCTTCCAAAAATTAAACCAATTATGATGTAATGTCAGTACATGGCTTTCAGTTTATTTAATCCCGCATTATTTTAAATTCTTATCAGAGCAATGTTTAAATAATTGTTTTGTTAATACCTAGTGAGCCACACCACAGGGGAGACCGGGGTAAGTTGGGCCATTTTTTATTTTTTGCACTCCTGTGTCTTAGATATGTGGTAAAGAATGATATCATGGTTTGTATCGCACTGCATACTATAACATGTCAAGCACACTTAGTAGTGATATCGTCCATGCAGGATCAATACAGGCAGCATGGTGAGCTCAATAAAATGGTGGTCATATGGCTCAATTTACAATATCGATGGGGTAAGTTGACCCACGCCTTGGGGTAAGTTGGTCCAGTATTGCTGAGAAAGGTAGTTGGGAGAAAACACATTTAACTCACCAAATATTTAAAATTAACTGTTTATATTGACCTTTAATTACATGACCAATATTTTCGTATACTATTCCGCCACAATGGCGTAGGTACAGCGCTGGTTGAAACTAAAGCAAGTAACATGATATCCGGCTACAAATTACAAATCTAGTTTGTGACAAATGTCAAATTGACTTTTATGAACCGAAATCGATAATTGTCTTTACAACATATTAAAGTATTAAGACGACATACATCAAAAGGCATTGCACAATAATTTCAGTTACTATAGGCTACTACCACACATATGCCATGACAAATGTAATTCACAATTGTGACGTTTGAATTCACTTTATGTCCTACTGTAGGTGCCACTTGTTTAGGTTACATTTAAACACGGGTTGGCCACTACGTCGGACAATGGCATCCTTTGGGAAATATGCTGCATCGTCTGGATTTTGTAAACAAATTGTTACCTCAGAATCAACACAACCAGAAACTTTCTGTATGAAAATACCCTCATAGTCGGCATTGTCAATAACATCAACTCGAGCTATGTAGTGCACAATACGTGACTTCCTAGCAAGCTTGACCATGACAAAGTCGCCTTCCGCGATGTCCATGTCTTGTGATGTCTCATCATCTGACTCCTTTTCAACTTCAGATTCTGAATTGGAAGAACTGCTGGTTTGATTCACTGCTGGTTTGAACAATGTCGTTTTTGCTTTAGTGCTGGCTGTTTTCCTTTGTCTCTTTTCTAGAGTTGCGGCAACTACATCTCAAATAGGTGTGTCTGTGAGGATATTTGTGCTGCCTTTCTTCCGTCCCTGGGAAGCCTTCTTTCTAGGACGAGCTGTTGGTAAGGGAAGAACTGCAGATGGTGACACATATGCATCGCTAGTGTGAGGGAGTTCGGGCGATTTCTCAGCTCGGTCGGACGATAACAGATTCTCCGAGATTGCAGATGTTGATGGACGAATTCCATCGTCAGCTTCCACTGCCTGAGCTTGACGAGTAATATACATGCTCACGTTGCCGTCGTCCTCAGAATTGTGGTTTGGCTCGACCGTGGCCTGGTTGACTTCCAACTCGCGATCTGTGGTTGCTGCTGGTGCAAAGTCTAAATCACTGAACAAGTCCCTGTTGAAAGGATGTACGTATCCCTGTGTTCTTGAACCCTAACTGAGATTAAATTTTTTTGAATCGTGACTGACATATGTGCTGGAATGCCAGGATTTGACTATAGCCATCCATCCATGGTGCGGTTATACGCTCCTTTAAAGGGTCCGTACACCGACCGATCTAGAGACTGAAGACGATGTGAGGTGCGTGGAGGTATGGTGAGCAAAAGGATATCATTAGCCTTAGCCATGTCAATAGCCCGCAGAGAAATGTGTGATTCATGATTGTCCTTAATAAGGAGAATCTTGAGTTCTGGAGAGCATCGAGTATGCCGAATAACATGCTCTAAATAATCAGGGAACACATCTTCGTTAATCCACCCTGATCGTGTGGCACGGCCAATGGAACCTGGTGGTGCGCCTCTGATGAAATGGTGTCGGTAGTGCACTCTTGGGAAGATCAACATTGAAGGCAGAACACTTCCTGAAGCACTGATTGTATATACAACAGTCACTAGCTCTCCTCGTTCACCAGATGTGATAGAGCCAACCTGCTTCCTTCCCTGCTCAGTAACCACCTCACTCGGATGTTGAACAGTGGTACAGCCGGTTTCAAAACAGTTGGTAGATATCCTCAGGCTAGAAAAGGTTCCCATCCACGACAGTGGTGAGGTTGTCGTAACACTGGTTGACAACCGGTCGATTGAATGCAGAAGGTCGAGCAAAAGAAGTTGCCTCGGGTTTTCGAATGGCAAGGTGGTGTCTAGTCCGGAATCCCAGCTACCAGTCATTCCCTGCCTTATCGTTCTTCATCCAGTTCTCTGGCATTTGTAGCTTATTGGTTGACGCGAACTCGTATGCAAGGATGCAATATTTCAGCATAGACAACCCATGAAACGGCTAATAGTTTAATGTGGTTTGCCAAATTCCCTTCCATTTCAGGGGGGAACACAGCTTGCTTCCTTGCAACGGTTTTGTATCCTGTGATAGCATCGGGGTTTGTACCACGCTTTTTAATATACCAATTTTCAGAGTCATTCTATCGGTATGAAAGTCCTTTGCAACACCTTGTATCTTCCTTCCACCTTCGATTTTTGCAGCTGCACGTTTTAGCACATCCTGTGGGGTCTTCCATCTGGTGGTCTTGCGTTTGTAGTTATGCAGTTGGCTCTGCAAATAAAATGTATTAATCAGTGTTATAATGAATTGTAGTTTACTAGCCATTGCTGAACAAAGTATAGTTACGATGGTAAATTTCGCTGCATGCAACAATCTTTCGCATTAACATCTAGTTTGAGAAACCTTTGATTTCGCTTGTGTTTACGTACGCTTGTGTTTACGTACGCTTGTGTTTACGTACGCTTGTGTTTACGTACGCTTGTGTTTACGTACGCTTGTGTTTACGTACGCTTGTGTTTACGTACGCTTGTGTTTACGTACGCTTGTGTTTACGTACGCTTGTGTTTACGTACGCTTGTGTTTACGTACGCTTGTGTTTACGTACGCTTGTGTTTACGTACGCTTGTGTTTACGTACGCTTGTGTTTACGTACACTTGTGTTTACGTACGCTTGTGTTTACGTACGCTTGTGTTTACTCATGCATGACAACAATTGTGTTTACTCATGCATGACAACAATTGTGAAAGCAACGATATGTGTTTTCTTTAAGTAAACTACGAATAATCAGGTGGGTAAATATGTATGTTATGAATGGAACCTTTATATGATTAAGATATTCAAATAAAAACTGTCTTTGCAATGGCGCTTGCGTGTATTCGCGGTAGAAAATGTTGTTGTTCTAAATGTATAAGTAAATAACTTTTCAAACAATTTATTTGTACAAATTAATGTGATTAAATGTGTTACATATTTAGAATGTGGATGCCGCATTGAAGAGTTGGTCCAGAGTGTTGTTCGAACGACTTTTCTATAAAATATAATAACAGGAGGTAAGTTGATCCAAGGCTCAACTAACCCCAAATTTACTGGCTCGACTTACGCATGGTAAGTGAATTCAACAAACCATGATATTCCATCCTAATTGACCAACTATTTTATGTTACCTGTAGATCAGGGAAAATCTGTACAGTAAGAACAACACGACTTCACATACCTGTTCCCACAATTTCCACATTTACCTCCACAAATCGCACTTTTGTTCAGAGCATGTTTTACCTTGTCTGACACAGCTCGCCTCTTACATCAATAATAAAATCATGTTTTTAGTTATCAGTAGATGGCATCACCTTTCGGCTAATTCTTTTCATGAAGCATTGGGAAGGGGTGGCTCAACTTACCCCACGGATCAACTTACCCTTGTCTCCCGTACAGTCAAGGTTCATACAGAAAGTGTCGATTAAAAAAGAACAAATACTAACAGTCAAGAATATTTTGGGGGAGAAAACACTTTTTCAAAACTTATTCAACATACACACACATACGCACGCACACACACGCGCGCACACACAAACACACACACATATATATGTGGTGTAGTAGTAACATGGGTCTGTGTGACGTCCCTAGTGTCGTAGTGTAGTGAGTAGTTTGTAGTGCATGCGCTTTCAGCTGCGATCGACCGTCAGCTACCCCCCTCACGGGGGTGAAAAGGGACACGAGTGCGCAAGCCTCCCCTGCTGGTACATAGCTTCTCCATAGTCAAGACTCGAGCATGACCTCCTTGTGGTACACCACGGTAAATGGGCACCTTACGGCCCCAGGCTGGTATGCTAGGGATCTAGGAGAAGGGCAACTCTGATTCCAAACATGGGTACACCCAGCTCATTAGCCTTGGCAGGCAGTGGGTCTAGGAGAAGGAAAACTCTGATTTCAAAACCATAGACGCTGAGCAGTGGATGGGATGAAATAAGACGCTCCCGCCCACCACCCCCGCCCCCGCCCCAAGACGCACCATGATCATAAAAACAGTTCAAATCACATACCGGATCGGTCGCAGCCCGGGTCAACAATGACCGCGCCTTCCGCCGTATACCAGGACGGAGGTAATAAGTATGCTACTGGTGCCCCTACCAAGAAGATCCGTGGAAGAGACAATATCACCATCGGCACATAGAACGTCAGAACACTGAGAGCTGCAGGGAAACTGAAATTTACTCACACATAAGATGGAGATGTATAGATGGAAACTGCTTGGACTCTCCGAGATGCGTTGGACAAACTTTGGCGAAACATCAACCGAAGAAGGACACAAGGTCTACTTCAGTGGCAATAATGACAAACACGAATATGGTGTTGGGTTTCTTGTACACAAAGACATCGTGAACACTGTCACGGGTTGTCGTCCCTTCTCCAGCAGGCTCATCGCCATCCGCCTGGGGGCAACTCCCTTCAACATCACAGCCATACAAGTTTACGCCCAAACGTCTGACTACAACGACAGTGAGATGGAATATTTATATGGCCAACTGCAAGATATCACGAGGAAACACAAAAGAAATATAATCGAATTGTACTAGGAGATTGGAATGCAAAACTGGGAGAGGATGCGCTGACCAACTGGCAAGACACTTGCGGACCTTTCTGCAATGTTGAAACAAATGAGATATGACACAGGCTCCTTGAGTTTGCAGCATACAACGAACCAATAATGACTAACACAGTTGGTCCACACAAAACATCCAGAAGATGGACCTGGCACAGCCCAGACGGAAAACACCACAATCAGATTGCCTACATTTTGGTGAAATGGCTCTTTCGCACTGGCGTGAACATTGAAGCTTTCCAGGAGCAGATACCGGAAGCGATCATGATTTGTTGATGACAACCTTCCACATTCGCCTGAACAGGATCAGAAAGCCAGCACACACAAGAATCGAGAAACTTAAGGACCCTGGTGTAGCAGAAGCATTCAAAGCAATGATAGGTGGGAAATGTTTACCCCTTACCATCCTGGATGACAAAGACATTGACGTTAACTTGCTGACCAACACCTTCAACAAAAGAGTGAACGACGCAGCCAGCGAGATCCTCGGCAAACATCGTCGGACAAAGAAACCGTGGGTCACAGTAGGCATCCGCGATCTCTGTGACAAAAGAAGAAAACTGAAAAAGAGAAAACGTGATTCTGAAGGAGCAAAAAATACAGAGAAGTCAACAGGAAGAACAACAGCAAGAAGGCCTACCAAGTTGTGAAAGATCTGACATCAGTGAAGAAAGGAATAACCACCACCATCCAAGACAAATCATGGAAATACCTTACAGAAGAACAACATATTCTCAACCGATGGACAGAATACTGTTCGAAAAAATGTGTTGGCAGGCCTTGGTTTAAATTTATACTAGTTTTAGCATAGTTTCATAATGTTTCTGATTGTATATTTTGCGTGTGCATGATGGGGGGCAGGGGATATAAGCGTGTATGTATGTTGACGCCACAACGCCAAGAATTCCTCGTACATTTTAAATGTTACTTGGTAATAAACATTCTGAATCTGAATCTACAAGACCAACGGATACCCAGCGATACTAAATTGTCCACAGACCACCGAAGAGGACGACTATCCCATTCTTCGTGAGGAAATGGAAGCTGCAGTGAAATCTCTGAACAAGGAAAGTCAGCTGGAATTAACAACATATCAGCCGAACTGGTTCAAGCTGGGGGAGAAGCCTTGATCACCACCCTCACAACAATCTGCAACAAGATCTGGCAGACAGGAGAATGGCCCACCCCATGAACTCAGTCACTGATCATCACGCTTCCAAAGAAAGGCAACCTACAGCTGCGCCAAAATTATAGAACAATCAGCCTCATCAGTCACCCGAGCAAAGTCATGCTGAAGATGCTACTCAACAGACTCAAACCCCAGGCGGAAAAGGTCATCGCAGAAGAACAGGCGGGTTTTCGAACAGGACGGAGCGCAAGTGAACATATCTTCAACCTTAGAATCCTTTGCGAGAAACACCTTCAACACCAGCAACGCCTGTACCGTGTCTTCATAGACTTTAAGAAGGCCTTTGATAGGGTATGGCATGCGGCCCTATGGGCAACCAACAACATTGGCTCCAATTTTATCCGAACCATTGACCATCTGTATGACAAGGCCACCAGTGCAGTTATCTTCAATGGCAGCATAGGAGACTGGTTTCGAATAACAGTGGGAGTTCCACAAGGATGCCTACTATCACTCGCCCTGTAATATATCCTGCGTATTATGTTAGACGAATTAAGAACCGCTCCATTTTTGAATAAATGTTGTATGCGGCCGATAGCCACCAATGTATTCGTGGGTGATATATGTATAGCCACTAAATATAATATTTGGCAACGAGCATCAATGGAAGGATCAAGGTAGTCTCATTCTACATGGCAATACCTATCAATGTTAGTCAAATGTCGGGCTTCGATCCACACACCGAACCATCAACAACGGCGGAAAGATGACAAAAGTGTTTGCGCAATTTCTAGCGCATGGCGAGTGCAGCTGGGTGCACTAACGACGAGTAGAAACGGGACCTGTTGTTGCAGCCGGTGAAGCGGTACAGGACATCTTCGACACATTAGGAGACACAGGTACGTCATACACCCAGGCAAAAGCCAAGCAAACCGAACAGTTTACGCCGAAAGCGAACGTACCATTTAATAGGCACGTATTTCACCAAGCAGAACAACGAGAAGATGAAACCGTTGGACAGTTTGTGACCAGGTTGAGACAACTTACGGTCTCGTGTGACTACGGTGACAAAGTGAACGAATACACCCGAGATCAGGTCATCGACAAATGCCGTTCAGAGCAATTACGTATAAATAAATTAAAGGATAAAGATCTGACGTTAGACCGGACGCTTGAAATGGCACAAACGCGCTAGTCTCGGAAAGCCAAAGAAATTGCTCATGGTAATGCCGGCGCAGTAGTATATGCTTCGTTCAACAGATCTTCAAAACGGGAGGCGACAATTAAAGCGTACATGAAAGTCAAGACAACAACAACAACAGAAGCATTGAGTGCGATGTATACGCTGCGGTCTAAAAGGCCACCTGGAGATGTGTCCAGATGCACTGAAGCCAAAGAATGTCACATATGCGGATTGGTGGGACATTTTGCTATCATGTGTCGTAGCAACAAACAAAAACAGCAGTTACAACATAATAGACAGTATCCTGGTAACAGGCCCGTCCGGTATGTGTCCGAACCTGTTGAACCAACTGACTACAGTGTCGATGACTATGCATTTACCATAAGGCCACATTCCGGCATGGTAACCGTGTTCATTGCAGAAGAACCAGTTGACATGATCATTGATACAGGAGCATCGTGCAATATCATCAACTTATCGGTGGCTGCAACACTTCGTGGACGAGGTGAACTGTTTGAACCATGCCGTCGGAGCATACATCCATACGGATCAGCGCCAATTGTAGCACGTCATTTCGCTACATCGGATCCGCGAGCATAGCAATGCAAACCCTCAACAGAGAATGTGGCAGAGGACATGGTAAACTTCATTGCATGTACATCCAGTCTCATTGCAATCACTCTCGATGAAGTCAAAGTAGGCATGAAGAAAGACACTAATCTGCAGCAAGTGATGACAATGATCCGCACTGGCCGATGGCATGACAATGCGCCATCAGACAATACAGAGGCAGCCAGGATCGCGGACTTCCTACTTCGGGACTATCGTTTAGTGATCCTGACGGCGTTGCTAATCGAGTTATTCAGCTTGCGCACGAAGGCCACCAGGGCATGAGCAAGACGCAGGCGCTAATCAGAAACAAGGTTTGTTTTCCAGGCATTGGCAGAGAAACATAATCTGTAGTCAAAAGTTGCATACCGTGCCAAGCCAATTCCAACCTGCGCCACATGGAAGTTCTGAACATGACGACGCTTCCGAGAGGCCCGTGAATCAGTCTGACTATCGATTTCTGCGGACCATTGCTGTCTAGTGAATATATTTTTCAACGCCATTGGTGAATATTCCCGATACCCGGTGGTACAAATCGTCAGAAGTACACATGCCGAGACAGTGATTCCGTGCATCGAGGCAGTATTTGCTATGTTTGGCTATCCGGAAACGACCAAGTCCAACAACGGAACACCTTTTCAAAACAAAAGATGGTCCGACTTCCTTCGATCATGTGGAGTTCAACACCGCAAAACCACGCCACTATGGCCAATGGCCAATGCACAAGTGGAGAACTTTAACAAACCGCTAATGAAGGCAGTCCGCTCAGCCGATGTACAACATTGCAATTGGCGTCGTGAACTGCATCAGTTTCTCCGTAACTACCGATGCGCTCCGCACAGTTCTACGCTGTTCACACCTCATCGTCTTCTCTTCGGTTGGGAATCGCGCACCAAATTACCCGAGTCTTCCATGCACCGGTCGACTCCCCCGAGGACGAAAAGGTTCAAAAACAGGACACCATCGTCCAGAAAAGAATAAAAGAATACGCAGACCGGAAGGAAAGGGCTACGGCGTCCTCGATCGACACTGACGATGTCGTGCTTGTAAGGCAGCGCAAGACAGGAAAAGTGTCGACACCATCTAATCCATGGGCGTTGGTCGCGTCACCAGCCGAAAGGGCTCCATGGTAACAGCACGTCGACAAGATGGGTCTAGTGTAACAAAAAACACGTCCATGTTTTACAGAATGCCATATGAAATAGCCGAAGTCAATCCAGTGATTGATGACGAAGATACCAAGGAAGAGTCAGAGATGGCAGTACCCCCGGAGGCACCATCTCCGGGACGAAACAGTAAAGAAATAACACCGCCCTTGTTGGACGAAGGACCACGTAGGTCGGCACGTACCCGAAAACAAATTAATCCTACTCAGAGTCTGCTAGGGCAGATGTAAGGCAACACGTGCGAGTGTGAATGTAATTTGTGCTTCTAGTTAAACGATTAATTGAATAAATGTCAAAGGGTGTAGGCGGATCGCTGCCCTGTTGAGATTAATGACATGTCATAAGAGATACGATAGTGTCTGATTGGACACGCTAGTGATAAAAGGATCACTCCAGTGTTTGGTTGAAGAAACATTCAACTGTAGGCATAAAGGACGGTTTCATCAACCCTGTATTGCAGAATTGAACTTTATTTTAATATAGACATCATGCGTATATGCGTATGTTACAGAGGAGGGGTGTAATACCCTGCGTATTATGTTAAACAAATTAAGAACAAAATAAATGTTGTATGCGGCCGATAGCCACCAGTATTAGAGTGTATTCGTGAGTGGTATCCGTACAGGTAGGTAGGCCTCCGTTGGTCAGGAGTCGACCGTGGGTGGTGCGCCCTAGTTGGCGTTGTTGCGTCTGGGACAGCGTCGGCTGTGGCTGATGAGACCGATGCGGGAGTGGCAGTCCCTGCCGCAGTGGTCACATCTGTAGGTCGTCTTTGGGTGGCTAGAGGGTTGGCGCTCCCTTTGCGAGCTCTCCTGTCTTCAGCCAGGCTCCGCAGCTGTTCTTCGCCCTGAGCTGAGTCCGTAGAACACCTCTCTACCTGGTGCGATCAGCGGCCATCTTCTCCCAGGACTGAAGATATTAATTGCCTTCATGTCACGCTTACACACATCCTTGTAGCGCAGCTGGGGCCGTCCAACAGTCCTCCTACGAGAAGACAGTTCGCTGTAGAGAATGTCTTTGGTGATGCAGCCATCTTGCATCCTTCGCACATGACCAAGCCAGCGTAACCTGCGTTGTCTGAGCAGCGTGTACATGGTGTGGAGGCCAGCCCGAGAAAGGACCTCTGTGTTGGTCACTTGATCTCTCCAAGAAATCCCCAAGATTCGCCGCAGACATCGTAGATGAAAGGTGTTGAGCTTCTTCTCTTGTTTGGCGTATGTTACTCAGGTCTCACTACCATACAGCAGTGTACTGATGACGCAGGCGTTGCACACTGCGGTTTTTGTCTTGACTGAGAGATTTTAGTTCTCCCAGACACGTGTGGTAAGACGAGCAAGAGTGGACCCAGTTTTCCCTATGCGTCTATTGATTTCGGTGTCCATGGAGAGGCTATCGCTGACCGCAGGTAAGTGAACTGGTGAACAGCTTCCAATTGGTAGTTGTCATTGGTGACGATTGAAGGTGCCTCCACGTCCTGACCCAACACGTTTGTCTTTTTCAGACTTATGGTAAGCGTGGGAGAAACGATCCATTAGGTCCTGGAGCTGCTACTGTGTGTATGCAACAAATGCAAGATCGTCCGCAAACAGCATCTCACCTCACGTGACTTGGCTTCGAACCAGTCTTTCGTCTTCGAGATCTTCATCCCAAAGGTAGATGTTTTCTCCGTGGCAGAGTCTCCAGATTGTGCAGCACTCAGAGCATCCTCAAAAGTATTGGCAAACTGCTCAACAAGCTCAGGCTGTGACATCTTGCTGACATCGATGCGCGGTTTCCCTCCATACTTTGAGCAATGAAGTTTCTTTATTTGCAATCTGATCTTGCAGCATACCAGGGAGTGATCAGAGTCGCAGTCTGCATTGTGATACGAGCGTGTGAGGAGCACGAACTTAAGGGGTGAGCATATGTCAATGATCATATCCAACTGATGCCAATGTTTCGAACGAGAGTGTCTCCACGAGACCCTGTGCTGAGGCTTGGTATGGAAGTAGGAGTTGGTTACGCAAATGTCATAATAGGCGTAGAACTCAAGGAGCCGTTGCCCATTTTCGTTGATCTTTTCAATTCCGAAATGGCCCAGGCAAGAGGGTCACGAGTCACGGTCAGCGCTCACTCTGGCGTTGAAGTCTCCCAGGAGAATAAACTGTTCTTGTCCGGGGATGTTTCTAATGAATGCTGCTAGGTTTTCATAGAACTCGTCTTTAGTTTTAGGTGCAGAGCGCAATGTGGGCGCGTACACGCTGACGAGGGTGACAGGGCCTTCAGTGGTATGAAGACGAGTCAGTTAGCAACCGCTCTGATCCGTTGTCGCCCGATTCCATCACCTTCAGCAAAGAATTATTTACTGCAAATTTAAGCCCACGCCATGCTCCCTGGACTCGCCAGGAACCTTCCCCTGCCAGAAAAAGGTGTAGTCTCTCTCCCTCGGCTTACCAGAGCCTGCCAGGTGTGTTTCCTGGAGAGTGGCTATGAAAATCATCCCAGTTTTAGAGTTGGTCTCTTTCCACTGTTTGTTTTTGTTGCCTGGTACGGTGTTTTCAGTCAGCTTTTTTAGTTTTTCCCTAATCCCCATGTACCCAATGGGGAAGGCAGACTATGGCGGGACAGCACCTTATTGACTGGGGGCTGCCCAGCTCAAGGCGGGGGATAGCTGTCCAGTGAAGTCCGAAGACGTCTCCCACCGTCGGAAGCAACCCCTGGCGCCACGCTTTACGCCGATCTAACGGAGTGACTTATAACCGGTGAGTGCTGCTTACCGTGTTGCTCATGCAGCTGGTTCCCCCTCACCACGCAGCTGATGGATCCAAAGGAACGACAAGAGCCGATACAGTTTGGTACCAGCGGCGTCGCAGGAGTTGCCAGAAGAACGTTAAAGTTAACGTCGAACTGCCTTTGGGACTCCGACTCCAGATTGTTCCCCAGGGTTTACTCCCGAAGCCTTTCCTATAGGTGGGTATAGCCGCATGCTAGGCAGCGGAAGTTTAAAATCCGAGTTTTCCTTCTATCCGTATAACCACTAAATATAACACACCCTCTTCAACATCTTTCTGGAAAGGATCATGAATCATGCCTTGGAAAACCATCAATATACTATCAGCATTGGAGGCAAGACAATCACCAACCTTCGCTTCGCTGATAACATCGGCTTAGCATGAGAAGAACAATAACTAGTCAACTTGGTGGAGTACCTCGATCGACAAAACCTCTACAGCATACGGCATGGAGATCAGCGCCGAAAAGACCAAACTGATGACAAACAACACACAAGGCATCAACACAGAGGTCAACATTGACGGACAGAGACTTGAAACAGTAAAAAGCATCAAGTACTTGGGATCAATCATCACAAACGAGGATTCCAAACCTGAGATACTTGCCATGATTGCACAGACAACAGCAGCACTTACAAGGTTAATACCCATATGGAACGACAGTAACATCAATGTTAGTTCGAAAATAACCCTGATGCGCTCCCTTGTCATGTCTGTAGTGTTCTTACACACCGCGTAGTGTATTAGCTAATCTATAATGGGACTAACCCAAATACCATTAGGGTACATACAGCGTAGGGCTACGCCCACCTAACAGTAACAGCGATAGAGCAACCGTATCCAGCATACAGTATCGTGTATATGTAATATACACGATAAGGATATCGCTAAATACAACTGAGTTATCACTCATATAATATTATAACTCGGGGACAACACAACAATTAATGTTCATCTTTCTATACGCTTGTGAAACATGGACCCTCTCAGCAGATCTACAGAAGAGGATACAAGCCATGGAAATGATGTGCTTTCGGAAGACCTTGTGCAAATCATACAAAGACCATGTTACTAAAGAAGACGTTCGCAACAAGATAAAACAACCATCGGACCATACGAAATTACGAAGACCTCCTTCTAAAGGTCAAGAAGCGCAAACTGAAATGGTACGGCCACATCTCACGATCATCTGGCCTTGCAAAAACCATCTTGCTAGATACCGTGAGAGGGGGAGAAGAAGAGGTAGACAAAAAAGAGGTGGGAAGAAAACATCAAAGATTGGACAGCCTCCAAGGGTTCGCCGACTTTCAGAGCTAGGGCTGAGGAGAACGGAGAAACGTGGAATTCCAACGATCTTTCTATATACGGGTAATGGAAAAATTAAAAAAATATATAATTATATATATATATTATATTAGTATATATTTATCTTTTTGGCATGTCTATATTTGTTTATGTTATCTGCAGTGTATATTTTATTTACTGTTTATTTTTCTTATTTATTATGTTGCTCTCCTGTTTCACGTTGAAAGTCCGACTTGAGGCAGGTCTCGATATGTACCAAAATGAGGAGGGCTATACATACTCAATTTAAATACTTGTGTATTTTTTATTTATTTATAGTTCTTGCTTAACATATTATATGTGTTAGTTTTTCTTATTGATAGTTGTTTACTTATAGATAAAATGAAGACTTCACAGTGCAGCCAAGCTTTTAACTGTATCCTATGTAATAATTTCTTACTAAAACTTGTGTAGTGCTTAGGGTATATATATATATATGTATATTTATATATATTTATATATATATACCCTAAGCCCTATAATATATATATATATACAGCCTGTATATATATATATATATATAACATTATAACCCAGTAATAATTTAAAAAAATAACTATTTTATTCAGTATGTCGCATTTTCTTTAAACAAAATGTGTATGTCATGTACAACAAATATAATATGTTTGTGGTACATGACATAACATGAGCATCCAGGCAAAGAACAAGCTTGAAGCCGCACAAAAATGGAAATTAAGAAGTATATGTTAAACATCACATATCGGGAGAGAAAAACAAACATCTGGGTAAGAGAGAAGACAATTGGTCATAGGCGTGATAGAACAAATTATAAGACAGAAGTGGCCCTGGGAAGGGCACATCTGCAGATTATGAGATAACCGATGAACAACGCGTATCACAACGTGGAAACCTTACGAAGGGAAACGATCTAGAGGAAGACCGGCGAGTCGGTAGGGAGACAAACTAGACGAGTACTGGAAGGGCACCATTTGACATGGGAACGAAGATATGTACAATATACAATGGGAGGTTCTGTACTAAGTACTACTGTAAAAGAAAAGGACGTAGGGTTAACCAAGGTTTCAGAGCAGTGCGGAATTGCAACTTCAAAGGGAAATCAAATCCTTAGATTAATTAGGCGAAACATAACGTATAAAAAGAGCTAATAATACCGCTGTACAAAACAATAGTTAGGCCTCATTTAGAATATTGTATTCAAGCGTGGAGGCCTTATCGCAGGAAGGACATATATATGCTAGAAAGAGTGCAGAGGAGAGTAACTAAAATGATACCAAAACTGAGGGATCTTAGTTACGAAATACGCCTAAAAAGTGTGTTTTAACAATTTTACACTAGAGACCATGCAGGAGATTGAGAGGAGATCAGACAGAAGTGTTTAACATATTGAATGGTTATGAAAATATTGATAGAAATATTTTTTTCTCAGTTAAGAAAGATAGAAGGACCAGAGGACACGAAATTACATTAGTAAAGGAGCAGTGTAGATTATATATAAGAAAGTTCTCACTCTCACAACTGTAAATGATTGGAACAGATTATCTCCTGATTGTGTTGGTGCTAGTAGCGTGAATATGTTTAAAAATTAAATCGACACATACCTTAAAAGGGCGGGATACACGTAGATAAAAAGTATTGGACTCTCGCTAAGCCAAAAGGCTTCCTTGTCCACCTGCCATCTAGAGTTAATTTTATGGATGGCAATCTTGTTAAAAATTGTTAAATCTTGTTATCTGGCAGAAGATAGCGCAAGACAGGCAGATTTGGAAACGACATGCTTCGCCCAACCGCGGGACACTACGGCTGTATAATGATGATGATGATGACATGACATAATATTATCTTTGTGAGTATAATGGAAACACTATTTCTACTATTAAATTTCTACACGAATACAAAAATGTTCGATCATATGAGCATTTTTTCTGGATCATTATTTAGGGCGAATCAGACACGTTCTTACAATTGGCCAATAAAATGTGATTTAACACATCTGCAGAGGGAATCGAAATATTCGCAGATTTTGCCAGGAAATTACTTTCTACTTCTAGTGAGTCGAGTATTGGTGTCATATCGTTCAGTCACAATGGTGAGGTTTACTAATTCCAAATATGCACAGCTTTGATGTCCTGTCATATATGCTCTAATTCGCCTACTTTATTAACTTCGGCAAGTTCCCGACTCCCTAGGCCTAGTTTCCGTAGCGTGAGCGTGTGCTGCCGAGCTGGCAGTCACCGCAGTGGTGCAATCTGGCGAAAAGTAGGCAGTGAAACGCTGTCTACAATCGCCGGGAATATAATGCATGACGCAACATCAAAAGAATAGACAACTTACGCATATTGCAATTTTCACAATAGTTTTTAACTGGCCTAATTATTAGCAGCACCCTACGCCTACGGCTACGGGTAGGGACTCCCCAGCCCAGGGTTGAAGCAGGCCATGGCATAGGCAGCCATGGCATAGGCATAGAGTGATAGACCTATGTCTATAGGTTTGGGACATTAGGCGTGATTAGGATCAAAAGGATGAACCTAGTTTGGGCCATTTAAGTAAAAGAACACTATTGACTCTGACTCATGCTACCCGCTTATCAGTGACATCATCTGATATATCATCAGTTATATGTCACATGATCGTGACGATATGGATAAAAATGTTGTTTCATCGTCTTTGTTATAATTATAAACAAAGATTAATGTTCTAAAATTCGCCAAGCAGTAGCAGAGTATAGGTATACTGGCACATGCCCAATAACCTATGTAAGCATTGCCATTATAGCCAGTCAATAAACAGACACATTCACAGAGGCTTCACTCAGTTGGTGTACTCCAAACAGTCCCATAAATTTTCCAGGGGTTAACATAGGAGTTTTGGTGTGTTGTGGCACAGTAGCCAATACACAGTCTCACAGGAGTCACAGCACACTTATATAATATGCATGGTCAATACCTTGAATCCTCCTCTTCTACGTAGTAATCAACGAGTAGCCAAGGAAGGGACTCAAATGTTGACTCGTGTAATCCTCTGCCCTATTGCGTAAATATTTATCAATGTGTCCCTTGAACTGATTGATGTTTTTGGACATAACCGCTGTTTCAGGAAGTGTATTCCAGTCATGAACTATCCTTTGAGTAAATACTTAGGGACATGAACAAATCCTGATGTCATGTCGTCCCCGTTTTGTTACCCTGGTGTTAACTTGGCTTTTAACTTCACCATAGTTACCTCGTCTGTTACCCTGCTACTAGCTATGTTTTGAGTGGAGGAATGGCCCTGTTTCTTGTGAAACGAATGTTATGTAGGGACTACATCCTCAGCCATGTGAAATGTTTAGTCTGTCTGGTACAGGTTTCCCACACTTGTTCAAAGACTATTTATTGAGGGACAGTTTGTACCATATTTAACCGCACTACCACCCATCAGGCATGGGGTAATTTCAATTGTTAATTCAATTAACTTTCTGAGGAGACACACACACATTCCGTAAAGCGCAGCAGTAAGAGCTCTGGACTCTCGACTGAGAGAACGTGGGTTCAAATCCTGTGTGGCGGTGTTGAACCTTGGGCAAGTTCGTTTACTCTACATTGCTTCAGTTCACTCGGCTGTATGAATGAGTATCTGGCAATAAACAGTGGTGGATATTTGTATACGAATAGTCTTTGCGCATTAATTCTTCCCAGAGAAGTCGAGATGGTGTTCGATTGAACAGGTCTTTCAGGGAGTAAAGCGTCAAGCGCTTTGAGCAGTCCTGAGGACTGGATACTGCGCTATGTAAGAACTTACCTTTACTTACTTTTTTTTACAAATTTATTTAATTAATTAAAAAAACTTTTCTGGAAGAGGTTAATTTAATAACTTTAGTAGATATAATTAGCTTTGATGATCTTATAACAAAATCCAAAAAGATAAATGTGAAAAGTGAACACAATTTGGCAACACAATATTTAACTTATTCTCGAAATGTGTTTTCAAGATTTAGTGATATTTGTACAATGTAATTGTGCTTTATTAGCAGGCATGCCTTGTTAAACATTTGTTCCAATGGTGATTCATTCCAGTTAGCCCCCTTAATTGTTTTTCTTCTTCTTGTATTAACATTAATACTTAACTAAGTTGAAGTTAGTTGTTAGCCGAGTTGAACTTACCATGGGTAATTCAATTGAAGTTAACTGAATGAAAGTTAATTTAACAATTTGGGAAGTTAATTTAATTGATCTGATCAGTGTGTGAGGTTAATTTAATTGGAAAATATCAAAAGTTAACTGTAATTAAATTAATTAACTTTCCAAGTTGCCCCATGCCTGCTGCCCATACCAGTATTATCGCCCACCCCTATCTCGGCCACGTACAGAAACACATCTGTTATCAAATTGTAGAAGAAAACTTGCAGAAATGCAATTAAACATCATGTATTCCATATTGAACTACCTCTGGTATTAACAGGGTGTCGTTATAACACTAATTCCAACCGTGATTTATTATTTGAATTCCTTCTAAACATACTGCAGATTAAAACATCAACCATACAGGAAACAATATGCAAGTCTTGGGACAGTGCAGAGATCACAAAGATTTTAAAAGTTTTTTTCGAACTTCAGGGGACTGCAACTAGGATTTTAGATGTGTATTGTGATACTTCCGAAATGTATCAAGACCACAGCAGGTAGTTGAGCAAAGGACGAAACATCGTCGCTGGTGCTACAGTAGTTGCATCACCCAAGTTTGTGTTGTTCACCTCAGAGCAGCCGTGATCGTAATACATTTTATTGATACACTGTTTTCTTACACATTGGCTTTGGGGAAAAAATAGGTACTCGCTCGTCAGAAGTACGAATAATTGGTGTCCCAATACATAAGAACAAAAATAACTACATTTACAAAGGTGTCCCAAAACATACAGTACAGAAAAATTATAATTTTTCTATATTTTTGGGTGTCCTAGTACATAGGATCATTACGGTAGGTACAGTTTACTGTCTACTTCATTGGATACAGAAGATAATAGGATCTTGGTGAATGTAATCATACTTTTCTTAGTGTTTTCTGTAATTTACAGGCTACACTATCTGTAAACAAATTGAAATCGACCCAAATTGTGCCTATGATTCTGTGTGAGAAAATGAGAGAAAACTGCTTGTTTTCAGCTGGTGTAATCCTAGAACAAACTGAATAATCAAGGCGATGCGGTATATTCAGCTTGCAACGTTGGTGCTGGTGGCATGCCAACTGGTGTGTCGAACATGCGCCGAATACCTCTTGCACACGTTCACGCAGCACGTCGGTGCCGGCAACTACACCTACTACAAGCTGACTCGGCCCGGCAACATCAAACTCGTTCTTGACACGTTATCTGGAGACGCGGACATGTATGTTTCTGAGAGCACCCTCATGCCAGACTATGAAAATTACGACAGCAAGTCGACCACTTACGGAGAAGACATTGTGGTTATTCCGGCCAACATGAATCGTCCAGTTGGCGTCGCCATTTACGGTCACCCTAGAAGTGTCTCAAGCCATTTCCTCTTGAAGGTTTATACTGACGAAAAACTACACAGCGAAACGGAAACGAATGACCGATCCAAACATCGTCGGGGAAATTATTTTGTTGACGGGAAAGACGACGAAGAGTCAGTGCTATGGACGATATTTGTTGGCATTTTGAAAATTCTGTTTGACATTTTGATTGGCTGAATGCATACATGGTGAAGGCAATTGTCGCAATTTCTTCAAACTGTCCATTAGCAACACTGTCGCTGCATGTTGAATATTCTATCACCTGGATGCTTTGGTTATAATGTAATTATGTTGCCAATTGATTAACTTGGTGTAAGGGAAAGCAATTTGATTTGATTTTCGAAGAGAATGCTTTCAATTCAATAATATATATAATTCTATGTAACATTGATCTTTCTGATAAGTTTCTGAACTACAAATGGATTACTCTCCATTGGATAATTAATTAACACAATTTATATTATTGCTTCGATTACTTCTACGCTTCAGTTATATTTTATTTATAAGTTGGCATCCTTTCTACTGTCCAGTATTTGTGTGTATTCCAGACTGAATATTGAAATCATGTAAAACGTGCCCTTCCGTTTGATGGTGCTGTGTGTGTAAAGCAATAATGACATCATAGATGACAACATGTCTGGTATATACCGGTAGTTTTTAAAGAATCATTGCTTTTGATGCTTTCGAGATTTGCACTGAAGATTTAAGGTTTGTGTACATAGCAAGTAACCTGCCCAAGACTGCATTTTTATTACCCACCCCTTGTCCAGTATTCTCCACTGTGCCTGCCAGTTTATTGTTAGTGAAGCCTGCACACTGCAACTTTATGATCAAAGCTTTTAGCTTATCTGCACCTACCGGAAGAAACAGTACAATGGAAAAGAAATGCTTATTTACTTAATCCTCTTTGAGCCCATATGCTCATGGTATATAATAAGGCAGAAACAAGGCCTTTGCAGTTCTGTCAGTCTGGTAAAGAAACGAAGGAGAAAAGTTTAGGCTTTGGTGATAATTCAGGGAAATTCTCTTGGTGTATCTAGTACTATATATATACACACAATTCATGCATATAACTCAAATCTATTGTTTCTTGGTGTTGTGGTCAGAATTAATTTGAATGAAATTTGCACAACGGGAGTTTTTTGTCCAAAAACAAGATTGGTAGACTAAGGTAGGAGGGGACAGGGGGTAACACTGTATGAAGATGTACAACAGGTGTACCGTGTCTTTCTATTTGTAAAATAGGCAACCAGCAGACTATTCAAGAGATTATTTCATTACTGTACTTGTTGTTTTGTTGACAAAGGAAAGAATGTGTGCCTATTGATGGATTGTGGGTGTCTGTGTTTTGTGTACCAAAAACATATTTTCTACTAGATACCTTTTGTACGAAGCACAATTGCAATTTTAAGAGGCTTGGCAGAGTATCTATTGATATGTCATTGGTTGTTAATAAAACAAAAAAATATGTATATGCTCTAATCTTTGTGTAATATTTGCAAGCCTTTTGAAAGTCTCCTGGGCAGTTTTTCTATCAACTTTATACAAAATTGCAATACATCAAGTTAAGGACTTGTTAGTTGTAGCTGTTAGTTGTAGTTGTAGCTGTTAGTTGTAGCTGTTAGTTGTAGTTGTTAGTTGTAGCTGTTAGTTGTAGCTGTTAGTTGTAGCTGTTAGTTGTTAGTTGTAGCTGTTAGTTGTAGCTGTTAGTTGTAGTTGTTAGTTGTAGCTGTTAGTTGTAGCTGTTAGTTGTAGTTGTTAGTTGTAGCTGTTAGTTGTAGTTGTTAGTTGTAGCTGTTAGTTGTAGTTGTTAGTTGTAGCTGTTAGTTGTAGTTGTTAGTTGTAGCTGTTAGTTGTAGTTGTTAGTTGTAGCTGTTAGTTGTAGTTGTTAGTTGTAGCTGTTAGTTGTAGTTGTAGTTGTTAGTTGCAAGGAATTGTCAGACAAAGTTGGTGCTTTGTTACACCCAATTTTCTGTTGGGTAATTTATAATTCCTGGGTCGTTGTTCGACCCACACAAAAATCAGTCGTTTTGAATCTCGTAAGATCAAGTCACTTATCTATGTGTATGATTTATGACAACTGAGCGTGACTTCTCTAGGCAATTACGCCATGTGCATGAACATATCTTTTTCATTGGTTATAAACGCAGTTACCAAACTTTTTGCATGGCGCTGTTTTCGTACGGAAACTAAGTATTTCACAAAAACCAACTTTTCTGACAATTTAGTTGCATAACATGAAACACGTAAGTAATAAGGAATTAGTGTGGATATCTTTCGCAAACGTTTCTTCGGATTTTTAAGAAAAAGGCATGTTTGTATTATTGTCACGATTGCCGACAAGACCATGTTACTTATTATATTACCTAATCAATATTACTCTGTGTGAGTTTCTGTAAGTTTCACTTATGAACTACAGGTATATTCACCAGTCTTTATTTCCCTGTGACATGATATAATTTTATGCATCTTAATGTGATGTAATCTTCAAACATGTTCTTACACAGTAAGAGGTGGGCGCACACGTTCAAACAGTCCAAAAATATGCTGAGCATTACATGGGGGGTTGCTCGTCACCATGTGTTGTGGGGGAGATAGATTGCAACAGCTGTGCCCCCTAGCAAGTGAAACCTGTTAATGCAAATTGACACTAATAGACTTTTTGGATCGTAAAAACCGCAAATCTCTTCTCAACATGTATTGGTGGGGAGAAGTGTAAACCAGTGCTAAATGTATAATTTTTTTGGACTGTGAACGTACGAGTTCATCCCTAAAACAATGAAATCACCCTGCATTTGGCAACGGTTATTCCTGGGAGATAGTCATAGGTTACTATGTGGTATCTCAAGAGAATGACGAATGAGTCTTCAAATCTGAACTGTACAGTAATTAACTGGCAATCATATCATCCAGCCAGTCGTCCAAAGAGTCGCTGTTTCCTGTATCACCTGCGAGTACAGAAAGAATCTGTTAGCATGACAACACGAAAAACAATATATTATTAGCAGTGGGGTTATACATGTCATTGAAGACTAACTGAAATGCAATTTTCAATTTCTTTTAAACTTCGTATATGTAAACTTAATGCTCCTGTCAAGAAATGTGCCAAATATGAAGCCTGTTGGTTGCGAACTCATGTCACTAAGCCTGCTCATGGTCATTTGTGTGTCGCAAAACAACCAGTTCATCACATGTTGCCGATGTCACCGGATTAAGGGCCGCTGCGCACGCCCTATTCTTTAACGTGGTGCACGACTGTGTGGGTTGGTGTCTCGGGCTTTATTTGAAATTGCACTCACAGAATTTAAAACGTTCTGATAAATTTAATAACCTTATCTATAAGTTTGTTGCTGGATGTACCCAGGAATTACCTTTAGATGTCTACTTTTTGAGTTGTTGCTGTTTGAACATCTCGAATACTCAACCTTACAGCTGCTTATACATTGCAGGATTAAGCATTTGCAGTGTTGAAATGGCAATAACTCAAAAACTGAAAGCAAATCATGGGGACTTTCAGCTACAAACTGGTAAATAAAATGATTATCTTTACAGCGATATAAAAAGTATTAAATCCCATTGCAAGTGTTCTTACTACTTACAACTGTCTGTTGGCTGTGTTGACTTTTCTTCCTTTGATATCGGAACTTCTAACGTCAGCAAGAAGTCTAGTTCATCCTCGATACCTGAAACACTTTTTTGTGGTACATCGTTTTTTAACAAGCTACTTTCTGTGTTGTCCTTTTGAGACATTGTCTCGGCTGTTGCTGCTAAGTTATTATGTAGCACAGTTTCTGTTATCGTAGCAGCCGGGATATTCTCTGTCTTTTGCACTGGCTCGGCAGTTGTTGCATTCCTGCAATCACCTAGTGCTCTGTGTCTGTTGTGCTCTTGTATCTGTGCAGAATGTGATAACATCGCCGAGTCTTTAACGATGTTGTCATCATCTGTCGGGGTCTGTCGCTTTTCATGGTCTCTTGAGTCATCGCTGTCTGGCACTACATTCTCCACCATATAGCTCGCATCTGTCACTCGTAAAATGTCATCAAGGATGTCCTCAGACTGACTCGATTCACTATGCCTGTCAATGACCAGGCTACTGTCGGGGCTTGTTGACTGAACAGTGTCTTCGCTCACAGAACCATTTCCTGGATCGGTTTTGCCTGGAACTTGATGCTGTCTTTGTTCGTATGCTGCTTGGTTTGTCTTTGCCAGTTCATCGAACAGCACAATCTGATCTTCCTGAAAAATAAACATGCACACATCATTTACTGTTGCAGTAGTTTCATTGATAAAACAATTCAGTTCTCCATACAACGTTTCCTCACACAGTATATGTTGGCTAACACGATGGCTATTTAAGTTGGCTCTAGCAGCATTTCAATGAATAATAACACGTAGCGTACACCACCTGGAGAATCGCGTAATAATTACAACATATTGGCTCAAGGAAGGCCATAGAAGAAGCGGAGTGACCAAGTTAGATAGTACACTGGACTCCCGCTTTTAACAGAGTGGTGTGCTCTAGACAGAACGAAATGGAGGGGTGTGACATCCAAGAGGATAGCGAGGGGTCAAATTGGCCTAGGCATTTAAGTCAAGCACAAGGAAACAAACATTTACAGCGCAAGCTCAGAGTTTGTTATTTATGCAAGGTAACTATACAATAACATCAAAATGTTTGATCCCATGGACTGAAGGGAACCACCCCCACAAAAATGTGTTGTTGCCGGGCAACAAAGTACATTTATTTATGGGAACGATGCCAAGGCTAAACACGCGCACACAGGCACACACACGCACAATTACAGTTAGATTAAATGTACATAAACATTGCCATTTTATGTTATTATTAATTATACATACACACATATATATATCCTAGATGAGAACTATTCAAGCCAATACATACAGGCCTATATGTGACTAATATAAAATTGATGTGTTTAATAGGATGTCTTTCGCAAAAAGAAATAATTACAGTTTTAGGGGGTGTGTACATACCGGCGTTAAGAAGCATTATTTAGGGCGGTAGGTCTCAAAACCTTACAAAAATAGCATGATATAATATCATCCTCGCAAGCCAGGTGTGTGACTATGTACACTAATCCTGGCAGATCTACGCATTGTATGGAAGTTAGCTGAATCAAACTCATAATTGACTTCACCGTACCACCTGTGAGAACAATGCAGACATCCGTTCCAGGAATCCTAATATAATTACCCATTCGACCATTTTCACGAGCCGCTGAGAGGTACTGTATATTCACATAATTACATCTACTGCCCAAACAGTCCACGATGACCACCCAGAAGACCACTGGAATTTGCCGGCAAGTGATATTATTGGCTGACCTTATATTCCCAGTTTCCGCAAGCGATCTGCCCCCTGGTGCGAGAGGATGATACCTTACATGGAATATGACGTTACACAGACTTAACACGAGCAACGTTTCTTCAATGAGAAAATGGAAATGGCCATTATGATTGGCTATATAAACTAACTGCACCCTTTTGAGATTTGTCAATCTCCAGCTCCCAACCTTTCACACCCCCTCTGGTTCCAGTGCCTATGTGAAGAGATGAAAAGCCAATGCTCTTCACCATTCACTATATCACTAAACCGTATTTATGGGATAAGTGTTGTGTTGCAACGAAAATTTGCCTACATATGTTGCAATTAAAGAAAGTATTAATAGTATTGTAGTAGTAAAAGCTTTATTTAATGAAGGTGGCCACTGGTTTCCGGTTCTCGAACACCGCCAAGATGAAGCCGCCGTCACGGCACGACCGCATCGGGGATCAGATGCAGTTCGCCAGAATTCTTAGACCCGATTCAGTTATAGGACATTGTAAACATAACATAGATATTAATTCTGATTAATAATGAGTCCAAACTCCAAATTACTTATCATGCGGATGACGGCATGCAAAGCCATCGAATAAATGTTCTAACCACGAGCAGTGCAGGTTTTTATGATGAGACACCATTTTGTGAAGGACACACTTTGTACGGTGGTTGGAAGCTGCCTCGACTTTAGAATTAGGCTACCGTAGTGTTTTGAGCAAATTAGGCAACGGAAATAAATAGTCAGTGTGAAACGACATAAAATATTAATTATATTTAATGCCATTATTATAAGTAGTTATGGCTTGAGTTAGTTGTAGCTGGGGTTAGGGTTAATTATAGCGTAATTGTTGTAACCAGTCAGACAACGGAAATAGACAGTGTAATAATCAGACGACTGGAATACAAAATTATCTATTAGGATTATCATTAAGATCTGAACCTCTCTGAATAACGTTGCTTGTGACTGAACATATCAGGCAGTTACCTAATGTTTGAACTCGGTTGTAATAAACCTCGTGTTGTGCTTAAATTAACTACTGTTGTTGTATTTCATTTTTGTTAGTCCACTGGTCAAGCCTTCAGATGTTGTAGGTCATTTGCCCAGTGATCATTTGCTCAGCGGTCATCTGCCCAGATCCGAAGTGTGAAATGGGTAACTTGCCTAGTTGTGAAAAATATCAATAAATAAAATAAATTCACACTTCGAATAGATGCTTAGCCATAACGTAGAAAAATCGTCTACACTAGGCAAGCAGGAAAAATTTTGCTGGAGCCCATGTGCTCATATAGGGATGTTTGACATAGATTGTATCAAACTACTTAAGAGTGTTGCAAACACCTGTACGTAATGACATAAAGTTCTGTCATACTATGATTCTTGCATTCTTTAATTAATTCTTACGACGGGACATGGGCCAAAAGTACGGAAACGCCTGGAAACACACAAGTTGGCCTTTTGAACTCTATACACTTCAAAGTTCTTTATTAGAGTAAAAACAGCTGCAGATATTTAAATGAATAATTATCTACATTATTTTTAATATCATAAATATGATCAATTGTTTAAAAAAACAGCTCCGTTAACTGCAAAATTCATCATAAAAATCTAGCAAGACCTAAAAACATCCAAAGGTGAATTACCAGAAATGCTGCCTCATCAACTTTCAGCCTCTCATGTAGGGGTAAACACAGGAGGGCGGCCGCTAGTTGGTCACAGTCGATGGTGAGACACTTGGGCGTGTTGTCACTGCCAGCCTCCGTCTCCTCCCCATCCTCCCATAGCTGCTCATCTCGGAATCTGAACTGGGAGAAAGCATCGCCTAGAGAAAAGAAAATGACACTTTAAAAGCCAGAGACATGTTTCAAAAGTACTACCGGTAGCTGTTTCTAGCAAACTCCGATGTTCTATTTTATATGATATTATTGTGGTTACTAGAATCAGACTGTCTTATGATTTCTCATTTAAAACATATTCACCCCTTTTCAGAACATTTTCACCAAGCCGGCCTATCAGTGCTGGCACTGAGGGTGGTCACTGGCGGACTCACTGTCAGGGTGCTTGCTGTTCTCAATGGTTCTTAATCTTCTTATACATCGCAAACTGAGATGGGACCAACATTTACGTGACCTCTGAATCACGAGGGAAACAGCTTCCAATGCTGTGAGCCAGGTTTCACACCCAATGTACTGTGCCCGGTTCAGATCTTCAAAATAGAACTGTGGTATGCAAGGCGGACATGCTAACCACTAGCAAACCCCTCTCATGGTGACGGATTAGTATTTGTTTTTCCAAGCAAGTGATAAGATTTCTCGTGCTACATGTAAACAACAGTTTTATCCCAGTCTGGTGTATATCATGTCATGGACAGGTCTGATGTAAAGAATCTAAAAAAAACATTATGGGATATGCTCTCTGACACATGCGCCAAAATAAGGTGTTTACTACATACGCAGGGATCCTAATAAGAATGACACAGACATATGACATAGCCAGCCATCAGAAATAGTTAACCCTTGACAAGTAACTGCAGTTGTCCTCACATGCACACAAGTGTATCTGTTTAAAAAATATTTTTGTCAGAGTAAAGAAATCACAAAAGGGCACCATTTCAAAATCACTGGCACATCATTTATATCACAAGAATCTGGAAATACGATAATTAAGTGATCTGTCCCTGCTATCACCGAGACTACATATGGGTCAACTAGACAACACAATGACGGGTTAACGCTTACATATGATACACCGTATATTATAATGAACACTGTTACGAACACAATATTGATACAGATTGTTTGTTGTATAACGATTTGCCCACTCAATTTAATACTACACCCCAGCACAATTTTCAACCAACTTTAGCATTGCTGGCAAAAACCAGCCAAACAAACTGAATATGATACACTTTAATGCCCGGAGTTTAAAATCTAACCTATCCAAGATTAAAGACACTATCCAAAACATGGAGTATAAATTTCATATAATTGCAATATATATATAAGAAATGTGGTTTAAAGAAAACAGTTGGGACGGAAGTGAAGTAAACTGTAACGATGTCGTATTTTCAGGTTATAAATTCTACTGTAATTCCAGAAAAAACAAACAAGGTGGTGGCCATATATATGTGTGTGAATCTCTACTTAACAATTGCCAGTCGTCTGATATTTGTTTAAGAAACATATCATATGCTGTTGATGACTGTTTTGAAAGCATGTTGACTGAGATACGGATGAGTAAAAAATAAAAAAATAAATATCGGTTGTATGTATAGAGCACCGAATACCAGCATCAGCAAATTTAATGACAATCTGTCATTCATACTGGGAAATCTCACCAGTAAAGTGGTTTACATACTTGGTCATTACACTATAGACTTGTTGCACTGTGAAGAGCAAGCTGAATCAAAATACTCCTTTGATCAAATGAAGCATTGAGAATGACAAGGGCGAGCCCACCAAATTCAAGTTTTGAGAAAACGAGTTTCAAGGTTTGACAACAATAAGCTTTCATAAAATAATCAAATACTAACCAATATTGACAAATTAGGTTTTATTTTAAAGGTGTGTCCATGTAAGAGGTCATCCTTTTTATCTAAAAAATAATGAAATAATAATAATACAATAAAATTCAATTTTTTTAAAGCAGCTCCTACAACTGTACCCATTCAAAAAACAGTTTAATGACTACGGTTGAGTGACTTGAGTCAAAACATGTTCTTATTACCATTTTAGTCTTTTCGATTTAAAAAAAAATTATTCATTTTTTTTTTATAATTGTTTTTCGAGACAAAATTTATAAAGTACCTCATTGTTTACAGACCTAAGGAGGTTGTTGGTGATGAAGTTAATAGTAATAGTCAAATATATCGTCATTTGGAGATGCCTCCTCGTCGACTGCTGCAGTGTCAAGATTCTCTCATACTGCAATCAGGTCACTTAAAGGGAATAAAAACATCTATGGCTTGAATTCATGTTATATTACATCCTGCTATCTATTTCCATGTCCACCAAGCCAAAAACAATAAAAAAATCAATGAATTAGAAATTCCACATTTAATGCTGTACATCCGGACATTTTCGAATATGCATATTTTTGGCGCGCTTTTCGGGATGCCGAGATGTGACGTCACTTATGACCCACACTCGCATCAGGCCGACCCTTTCCATGCATTCAGAGCATGTTTACAAGTATAGCTTTTGGGTAGAAATGAGCGTCAGAATGAGTTATTGTGCAATATTCCAATGAAATACAAACACTAGTCATCATAGAGGAACAAGCAGTTATCTTACCGTTCCACATGAATCGAATTTTATTCAAAACAATTAATGCGAATGTGCCTACAAGTCGACTACCTGGTAGGTTTTGCCGAGCTTGGGCTCGTTTTCAGAATAATTATATCGAATGCAACCAACGAGAGATAATCTACACCAATCAACATACATAGCAAACATATATCGTATCCAGCTACAGAAAGTAACGTGTATAATCTCATAATATCACTAGAATATCGATGTATGAAGGAGGAGTTGTATCATAACAACTTAAATCAGTGAGCAAATTTCTGTCGGCCCTCCTAGCTCAGTTAATAAAGGCGTTGGTTCCTTAGCATTTATTTTGCAATCGGGTGACGCCGGTTCAAAACTTTTTTTGGTTTATGTTTTCGCGAAATAATATAAACCAAATCATTTTTATACTATGATGCACTGTTTGTAAATATTTTGGTAGTAATTATTTATTCGCCACAAAAATGAAAATATGGTAATTATATATAACGCGATGTTTCTAAATTTGATTTATTCAGACAGATCACCATTTGTTTTCACATATATAATTACAATATATTTCCGTACAATATATATACAATTAATAAATTATATATCCATTACATTATATTTGTTTGGATGAATAAAATTTAGAAAAATCGTTATATAATTCCCATATTTTCATTTTTGTGGCGAATAAATAATTACTACCAAAATATTTATAAACAGTGCATCATAGTATAAAAATGATTTGTTTTATATTACTTCGTGAAAACATAAACCAAAATAAGCGTAAAAAAATGAATGGTTTGGTGTGGGGTTTGAACCGGCGTCGCCCGATTGCAAAATAAATGCTAAGGAACCAACGCCTTTACCAACCGAGCTAACAGGACCGATAGAAATTCACAGACTGATTTAAGTTGTTATGATGAATTGAACAACTCCTCCTTCATACATCGATATTCTAGTGATATTATGAGATTATACACGTTACTTTCTGTAGCTGGATACGATATATGTTTGCTATGTATGTTTATTGGTGTAGATTATCTCTCGTTGGTTGCATTCGATATAATTATTCTGAAAACGAGCCCAAGCTCGGCGAAACCTAGTCGACTTGTAGGCACATTCGCATTCATTGTTTTGAATAAAATTCGATTCATGTTGAACGGTAAGATAACTGCTTGTTCCTCTATGATGACTAGTGTTTGTATTTCATCGGAATATTGCACAATAACTCATTCTGACGCTTGTTTCGACCCAAAAGCTATACTTGTAAACATGCTCTGAATGCATGGAAAAGGTCGGCCTGATGCGAGTATGGGTCATAAGTGACGTCCCGATACCACGTGATCGCCTAGCTCATTAAATTTTATTTTTCGCGGGAATCGCTACACAGACGGGTTTAAAATCGAATTTATGCTACAAATGTATTTTTCTGTATTTTTTTAGTGTTGTCAAATGTTACATACAAGGTTAAACTGTGTGTACACATGGAAAAAGGATTTTAGCTAATGCCTTATTTTTATTTCCTTTAAAAATTGCTTGTGATGCGGTGGCACGTACATCAACAAGGCTTTGATGTTCTGCACCTTCCAGGCTGATAACTGCACTGCTTTTTTCTACTTCTGAGGAGGAACCAGGTGTGACAAGTCGAAGGTTGCCTGACTGTACGACTGCGACCTGCCCTTTTGTAGCTTTATTTTAACAGGAGGTGGTAGATGGGCTTAATTATAAAGCCTTCCTTGTACGTGTTAGAAAACAAACACCTTGTCGTCCTTGAAAAGCTTACATCACATTTTGTTCTCTTGGTGATAGAATCTTGAAGCACACCAAAGTCTAAAAAACTTGGTTCTGTCCATTGTGACTACTGTGAAAGGTTTTGTTGTCCTCGAGCTACGAATGAGGGTGGCATAGTGGCCCTCTGAATACACGTCAACATCTTTAAGTTTTCTTTCGATGTTGCCAAAATCCCTGTCACATGGTAAGTGGGAATGGCCAGGAACCATGAAATAATGTTCAGTTGTGTTAAGTCTGCCTTTGTGAATTTTCTGGAGACAGGCAAGAACCATGTTCAAGTTTTTACTTTGTCTCCCACAGTTGTCACTAAAGATTACTGTTCTTACGTTAGGTATATTATTCGCCAACATAGCGAGAAAATATTCTTAACTCTGACACTGTTCCATAAAAATACCGGTAACTGAAAACGCAATGCTCATTGGCTCGGATTTACCGATAAATAAAATTATTGTCTCCGAGACGCTGATTGGTTCTGTGTCAAAATGCATCTTGGCGCTTCGCCATTCTCGTCCTAACTCAGCATGCCATGTTGCAAGGTAGCTTTGCTGCTTCGTCGTTGTCATTCTAACGAAGGATGCCATATTAAAAGATTCATGGGACATAGACACCACTTATAAGGAAATGGATTTGACAAATCAATAAAAGCGAGCCCGCCATACCGCGAGTTTTCCTAATAATAGAGCAGAGATCCTATTACGCGATACCATCGAAAAACGTTTTTTGGGCCATTCGCTGTTGTCGTTCTCAACATCTCAAATGTTCAGCTCTGGATTATATCCCTTGATCACCAGGCCCACACGAATAACAGGCATGACTGCTAGTATAATAGATAACATTTCCTGTTCTGAGCTGTGTAGAAACAAAATGTGTAGCATTGTTTTAAACAATGCTACAGATCATAAGCCAATTTTCATTCTGTGTGACAACAGCACTTATGTGGTTATTAACGATGATCCAACAGATAAATAAAGTAGAACGTTAGATGAGGACTCGTTAAACAGATTTGATTTACATGATGCAAAGTAACACTTATAACGATGCCTGTCCTGTCAAAATGACAACGTATTCAGGAAAGACAAAAAAGAATGATAAACCTTGGTTATTAAGAGGGCTAAAAAACTGCATGCATAAAGAAGAATAACCTGTACTTAGCATTACTAAAAAAATGGGACAGAATTAACAGTTGCTACAAAAATATGATAACAAAATTATTATGTCTAGAAAAGAAAAACTATTACAGAAAAAAACTTGATGAATGTAAGACCACCGGTAATATATGAGAAATTTGGAAAACTCTTAACAGCATAATAGATAAAAATCTGAAATCACATATTTGAACAAGTTTTTGTTGGTGAAAATCTAGTAGTATTAGAAAATAAATAAACAGCTACCGGGGTAAACAATTTAACAATTTCTTCATTGACATAAGCACCAAATTATCCAACCTCATAGAACCCTGTCTGGAAACAAAGCCAACCAACTTTGTAAAACGTAATGTATCACAATCAATGTATATGTCCCCCGTTACTGAGCAAGAAGTACTTGAAATTGTGTCTAGGACTCTAGGTGCAAAAGTAAAACTTCATACGGACATGATGAAATCAGCATGAAAACAGTTAAGCATGTAATAAAGCAAATTGTACAACCGCTAACCCACATTTTTAACAGATCAGCGGATCATTTCCAAATTATATGATATTAGCAAGTCATTCCAATATTTAAGTCAGGAGATCGTTTTCAATTTTCTAATTATAGACCTATCTATCTTATCACAAATTTCAAAAATACTTGAAAAAATATTCAACAAAAGGCTAACGTCTTTCATTGAAACACAACACATATTGACAGAAGGGCAGTATGGCTTCAGAAGTAATCATTCAACTTCACTAGCTTTAACAGAATTTGTAGAAAAAGTTATTTCCGCAATGGATAAATGCCAAAGTGTGAATGGTGTCTTTATCGACCAAAAAAAGCATTTGACACTGTTGACCACAACATATTGCTAAGTAAATTGCAATACTATGGAATAAGGGGTCTGGCTCTGGACTGGATAAAAAGCTACTTAACCAACCATAGACAATATGTATGCTATAACAACTGTAACTCAGAACTAAAGGAAATCAAGTTTGAAGTCCCGCAAGGTTCAAACCTTGGCCCATTTTTATTTATTCTGTACATAAATGACATGTGTGAAGTCTCAAAATTGCTTCATATTATTCTGTTTGCTGATGATACTAACATTTTGTATTCAGCTAGTAACACTGATGATGAAAGCACTGTTGTTAACAACGAAATAAAAAACTAGACCTGTAGTTCCAAGCAAATAAATTATCGCTCAATGTGAACAAAACACATTTTATAATGTTTAACAATAAAAAACAACCTAGAACAGATATAGTTTTGAATGGGACAAACATTGAGCCAGTATCACATACAAAATTCCTTGGAGTAACCATTGATACAAATTTAATATGGACAGAACACATAAAAATGGTTGAATCAAAAGTATCAAAAAGCATAGTACTCAGTTTTGTATAAAACTATGCATATCCTTGATTGTCAAACGTTACACACATTATATAATTCATTTCTTGAACCACATATGTCATACTGCTGTGACATCTGGGGAAATACTTATAAATCTAGACTCAGAAAACTAACTCTGTTACAGAAAAAAACCTATAAGGATTATTTATAACCTTAATTACCATAATCATACATCTGTATTTTTCCATCATGCTTAAATTTCATGATTTAGTTAAATACAAGACTATGATTATACTTTATAAAGCAAACAACCACTCTTTAAATGGTCATGTTCAAGCATTATGTAAACCAACCGCAGCTGTACACATACATGATACCAGACAAAGCAAATTGTTCTAAGTTAAAAAGACAAACACCACCCTCCGACTGCTGTCACTCACCATCAAGGGTACACTCTTAGAAAATGTACCGTAAAATTACGGTAAAATGACTGGCAGCACGGGTGCCAACCGAATACCGTAAATTTAACGGTACAATTATTTACGGTGTACCTTATTTTTTACGGAATAATACTGTAGAATTTACGGTAGCATATTGATGGTGTACCGTATTTTTACGGAATAATACTGTAGAATATACGGTAGCATATTTACGGCATACCGTATTTTTACGGAATAATACTGTAGAATATACGGCAGCATATTTACGGCGTACCGTATTTTTACGGAATTATGCTGTATAATATACGGTAACATCTTTACGGCGTACCGTATTTTTACGGAATTATGCTGTGTAATATACGGTAACATCTTTACGGCGTACCGTATTTTTACGGAATTGTGCTGTAGAATATACGGTAACATTTTTACGGCGTACCGTATTTTTACGGAATTGTGCTGTAGAATATACGGTAGCATCTTTACTGCGTACCGTATGTTATCCGGAATTGTACTGTTGATTATACGGTAGCATCTTTACGGTGTACCGTATTTTTTAAGGAATTGTGCTGTAGAATAAACGGTAGAATGTTTACGGTGTGCCGTTTTTCAAGCGGAATTATACTGTTGACTATACGGTAGAATTGTTTCTGTGTACCGTATTTTATATGGAGTTGCAGTGTAGAACATACAGTTGAATTTTTATGGTGCCATATTTTTTACAGTAGAATATTGACGGCATATTGTACTGTTAAGTTATTATATTAGCGAATATACATAGATTTTTAAGTAAGGTGACGGTAAAATGACTGACTGCACGGGTGCCAACTAAATAGGGCCTACTACTAATGTAATGGCAGACAGAACACCTCTGACCTTGCCCTACATGAAGAAAACATTGCACATGGACTGCACTATATATATGTACAGATGTATGCACATCACATTTATATCAAAATAAAGCATTGATATATAAACTCTACTGGTGCTTAATGGCAATACCCTGAGCTCATCTACTACAGGAAGACACAGAGTAATTGTTGGTAAAGGTAATTATTTATTAATGGTACCAACAGAACAAAATACATGCATACTAGTGAGATAGCTAGACAGCTAACACAAACATAAGCATGCTTATTACATAGAAAACCTACAATTAATTAACAAGATAGCAAATGTTGGGGGGGCATTTGTCCCACAATATAAAGTGACATCAGCATAACAATTATAACGCTGTTAAAATTCAACTTTATGCAGACATGCATTTGAAATGCACAACTTATGTAGAAGATTAACAAATCCTGTAGGAAAAATTCAGAAGGAAAGGGTTAAAAAATACTGCATACGCATTAACAATGCACTCAAAGTAAAGCATATACACTAAAATCTTCTAAAAACTTCACGGTAAAATGTACATAAAAACTTCAAAACACGATGTCAATTGTAATAAAGGTCAACTTACTGTATTCATAAAAACAGTATATGCTAAAAACCTTATCAAAACCCAATGGGAAAATGTACAGGGAAGTCTTAAAATAATGTAAATTGCTACAAAGGTCAATGGTGTGCATACATATTGTGTATGCATTTGAAGTAAAACATGTACACATTAAAACCATCCTCAACACCATATGGAGAAAAATACAAGGAAAGTGTACGCAAAGTGATGAATGTTTACTATTATGCTAAAAGGAAAATGTTAACATTCGTATACCATAACCTTTACTATAGCCAAACATGAACAATGTTAGATTTAATCTGTATCTACTGGACAATATACATGTGTAAAAATAAAATAGATTACACAAGTTGTACATTTACTATAAAAAAAGTACCAGCTTTCATAGAAGCTTCTACAACATTTTATCCCTATCCAAGGTGGCAGTTGTTGTGGCCTAATGCACTAAGCTAAACAGAGGAAAAGTTGTATTGTTCTGACCCCAGAAGGATAAGTAAGACAATTACTATCAACCATGAAATCCATTATTTGAAAGATTTAATTAAGGGGAGACTCCTCACCTAAATGTTTTTCTGAACAAAATACTCAAAAAGTACTTCCACCATATTCTGATAGCTTATTACGTTAGCTATCAATAAAGTTAACTTTTATAACCATTACATACCTCTAAGTCAATTGTATTCATGGATAAATATAGATTTGACTCGGTATTACAAATCCATTAAACGTGCAATTAAAAAATCATAACTAGCTACTGGTCTCCCTTTTACTGCTCAGTCCACTCGTACTGGGCCAGTCCATTGATAAGACCGAGGACCTTGCTGCTCATGGTCGTTGATTTCTTTCGTTTGTCCCGCTGCACTTTGCTGCCAGTCTCCGGGTTGATGTGCACTAAGCATCTGCAACATATTGCAAATCATAAATTTCTTATTAAATAAGAAACAAAGGGTTTATTATGTAATATCTGGTTTGTTTTGGTTCATTGGCATTAGCAGCCCATACATATGTATACCATATTTGACCCGTGAACACAGTGCTACACTGTAACAGTAAATAGTTATTAACACATAATGTTATGCCAGTGTGCAATATTACAGCAATATGACATGCTGTAGTTCTGAATATATACATATTCAAAGATGCTATGTTAATATAGTTCTTTTAATATTAGCCAACTTCTGACCCAAAAAGTCAATGTGGGGTAGCAATTATGATTTCATATGATTCTTTTCATATGATTCTACGGACAAGATATGTGGGTCTTCCCGTTTTGTCTATCATACACTAAGGTAATGCTTGTCTACATTTATTGTAAGTTTATAACAAAACAAAACAAAAAAACCCAACCCTGCACGTTATAATTAGGTTCAAAATGTCATACCTCTGAATGAATTCCAGTGTGGAAGCAGCTCCAAGTGGGAATTTTATGTTGAACACAAAATATGCCACAAACATCATGCTGATGCCAACAACCATGTCCTCTATGTGGCTGGCCACTACAAGCTTGTCCATGACCAGCATCATGCGTCTTACAGTCAACAGAGACTCTCCTGTAACAAATCAAGCTCAAGTTAGTAAAGTACAGCATCAAGCTACAAAATATGTGATATTGTGAATTAGGCATGTTTTGCAGGTCACCACCATGCTAGAAGACCACAGCTGTTTTCTGGACTATTAGAAAGCTATTTCTGACAAGGCGATGTCCAAAACTGTCAAAAGTTTTCCAAAAGATTAGAAATTCAGTATAAAAAAAACAAAAATTCACTTAATTCTACAGTTGACAAAGTTCAAAATAGAAAGGGGGAAAGTAGAAGCTCATTGCATTATTATGCACTTTCCCTAACATCAATATATCATGATCATAATCTTAAACACAGTGTTAGTAACATAAAGAATATGCTATTGCTAAAGTGAGACCACTACTACATTCGAGCTTCCAAATACTTTCTGAACCTTAACAATAACCAAATTAATTACATCATTTATACTCTTCAATGAAGTAATTTTTATACCATTTTTTATAATTCTTATAGTAAGTGATCTTTGTATGTGCTCATCTAAACAATTCCACAATTTAACACCATACACAGGTATACACTTAGCCTTTAACGTGGTTCGGGCATAAACATGTTTTAGTTTATTTCTTTGGCGTATTACATAGGGTGTAGTATATTTGGAATATGTATGCCATCCCAATGAGCTAAACAATCTAAGTGTTATTTTATAAGATCTTGACAATATCAATATATTGTTTTTGTTCAATTATCTTAATGATCAGGAAGCCAGCTCATTTATATACTTTTAATTCAATCTTATTTTTGAGGTACCTACCTGTATTTTATTTTATATATTTTTATTTATAATATTTTTTAATTTTGTTAAGAGTTTAATTTAAAAAAAACTTGTATTATGTATTTGTAGCACATGTGTCGGTTTTTCTGGTCTCACATAAACAATTCCAATTAGTGAATCATCCTTTCCAATTCAGGAATAATTAATTGATCCAGGCCAATAAATAAATATGTAATTGTGTTCGGAACAAGGCTAATGAGAAATGTTGCAATGGTAGCATGGTGACATTTTATTGTTTCATCATCAAGGCGTGTAGTACAAGTTTTCCCACTTTATTTTGATGATTTGAATTAAACTGCACCGTCATGGCCCAGTCGAAATGGGACAACCCACATATTAATTTTGTATATCAAATCAAATATAAATTTTATAGATACTCATACACTTTACATACCTTAGCTTCTACGAAGAGTTGGTCACTCTTTTCGTCAAACTCGGCCATCACTGCAAGGATGAGTGCAGCTGTCTTGCAATGGCCGCTGTTGACATCGGATTGCTAAATTAGCGATTAGTAACTAACTTAATGAAAGACGGTGTGGTACACACAGCCTGGGCGATATAGCAGTTTCCGTATTTAAATCTTCCAATTTCTAAACTAATAAAATACAGCTTTCAGTATCACATGGCGTAACATTTGCATTGCTTACCTAATCCTCCACCGGGTCTAAATTATAGTAGATTTACTGAACTACAGCCACCAATATAACACCAGACATAAAAGTCGCGAAGTTTTTGCGAAACGCAGCCTTTCCGAAATAATCTGAATTCGAAGCTGATTAATCCCAGTTCAAAGCGAGGCTTAGCAACATCTTTCGCTACATTTGGCGGCAAACTAGTTAATTACTTCTTTTCAAGCCTGCCGATAAAGCTAGAGGGCTCAGTTTGTGACTCGCGGGGATGGAGTTATATCACTGATCGTTCTCTGACTAGTAAACAGTCGGTTAAGCGATTGCACGTTTCTCCCACACTGCGCGCAGTGACGCCACTGACATCGTGATATAATTTTACACGCATGTGCTGAAGCGCGCAATCGTGGTTTTATTCTTAGCCGATAGATGTCGTATGTGTATTACAGCGAATGTACCGTAATTCCACTTTACGGGGAGACACCGTAAATATTACGGTAGATGCGCGTTAATTATACGGCAACCGTGGTTTTACGCTTAGCCGGTAGATGTCGTACGTGCATTACAGCGAATGTACCGTAATTCCATTTTACGGGAAAATACCGTAAATTATTACGGTATATGCCCGTTAATTATACGGTAATTTCTAAGAGTGTATAAAAACGTGGAACAATTTATAAAATAAATTGACTCAGCTTCCAAATTTAACACATTTTATAAAAGCATTCAAGTTGTCATTGCTTTCTACATATTTGTGAATTGAAGATGATGTTTAGTTAAACCCATGTATTAGTAACACAACCACTATGGTAACATGTTTATACATGAGCTGTGAATATTATTTTATAACTTATTTATAATTCGTATTGTATTTATTCAGTTTTTTAGTTTGAGAAGGGCACAGCAACATATAAGTCTATGACTTCAGCTGTGTCCTTTCAGCAGCAGCAGCAGCAGCAGCAGCAGCACACCACACTATGCATGTATTATGGCATGTATTATGTTGTTGTTGTTGTTGCCGAATAAACTTTCATTCACAGTAAGAGTGAAGGTCTATAACATTAACAGAAGGACTTCTGTTCAAATATGTCGGCTGGGCCAGAACAACATAATTTTAAACAATAAGGTTTACCAAAGTTGGCTTTTATTATTAACACTGCATGTAGCATTATCAACACTGCACGTAGCATTATCAACACCACATGTAGCATTATCACCACCTGCACGTAGCATTATCACCACCTGCACGTAGCATTATCAACGCCTGCACATAGCATTATCAACACTGCATGTAGCATTATCAACACTGCATGTAGCATTATCAACACTGCATGCAGCATTATCAACACTGCATGTAGCATTATTAACAATGCATGTTTCCAATGAGTGGCATCTACTTATTTAGTAATGGTCTGTTGTTTCTACGCCAGTCTATAAACACCTACCTCCTGCTTCTACGATGGCCTTAAAGTCAGCACCCCGCAGCGTTGGAGCATCTTCAGTTAGGCTGGCTGTCCCTTCATAGCGCTCCCAGTTACTGACGACTTGACGCCTTCGGTACGATTTCTGCTGCTCCTGCAATGGACATGTATACACTGGATGTCGACGGCTATATCTGTGTCCTTATTTTAATAGCATTCTTTATCAGAAAACATTCATTTTACTTAGTGAAAGCGTCACTATAACGAAAAACTCATGAATCATCAGTGGCCAGTCATCTCCAGAATTGTTATTAGTTTTTTTATTCTGATTTCACAACAAAAATAACTTAATTTAAAAAAATATCATTAATTTATATTTGGTACATTAGTTACACTTACATTGCAATTTCTCCAGGGGTATGGGGGCCATCGCATTGGCAAGGGTTGGGGAACAAATAAAACTAAATGAAGACAAAGTGGGAAATGAAAACATGAAACAATCAGTACCAGTCATAAACGAAGCAAAACACTCACTCACGCATATACACTCAACCAATTATTACCTTAGTACACTGGAAGGAAATTAATATTGAGGGGGCTGAGCCAGCCCAGAGCTTCAGTTCAGCTGTCACTGTCGGCTCTCCAAAAATCTCGATTTGCAACCCCCTTGACTTGAGGCTCGCCAATAAAACCCACCTTCAGGCTCTCCAAAATATTAAATTTGCATCCCCCTTGAGGCTCGGCACAAAAACACCTTCGCAAAAACTCATAAAATTCCTTTCTTTCTAAATATTGTGGTCAGCCCAATACCAGGCAATATTCCTGTGAGACTCGCCACAAAAACACCTTTGCAAAAACTCATAAAATTCCTTTCTTTCTAAATACTGTGGTCAGCCCAATACCAGGCAATATTCCAGTGAGGCTCGCCATAAAAACACCTTCACACTCGCAAAAACACATAAAATTCCTTTCTTTTTAAATATTGTGGTCAGCCCAATACCAGGCAATATTCCACAGTGGGAATACGCCTCGACCCGGAACCGATGTACTCGGGGAATCTGTCCTGCCCGATCTCTCGACCGACGCAGATTTCTGGACATCATTATCATTTACTTGGTGGCAAACAAGATAAAATTAAATAAAAACTAGTTAAAGCAGGAGGTAGTTAGAGTTAGGGGGGTATTTAGAGGGAGGGGGTGCCCGGATCATGGATGGTTCTGAAGGCAGCTGGGGAGTCTGTGAGGGGAGCTTCTGCATTTTAGTTCTGGTGGGATGGAGTTCCAGAGGCGGATGGCAGAGGGAAAGAAGGTATTTATGATATTCTATTCCAAGATGCAACCCCTTGCCCTTCTCTAAATATTGGGGCTGGGGGGCAATCCTATCTTCACTCCAGTTCCTCCACCTAAAATGTCGGTCCGACATATAAGACTAAGTAATAGAAGAAGCACACAATTGTCAACGATTTACCCATTCGTCGAGTTGTTCCGATTCCTTCCCTCCACTCGCAGCCGATGTACTCGGGGAATCTGTCCTGCCCGAGCTCTCGATCGACGCAGATTTCTGGACATCATTATCATTATGATTATGTGTTGCCGTTGCCACCGTTGCCGTTGGTCCGGTTGGAGTTTTCTGTGTGCCCGTCTGCTTTGTGGATTTGGGTTTATCTACTTTATCGTCATGTTTCTTTTTGTACTGTGCACTTCGTTTCTTCTTGTGTTCGTCTGGTCTCATGGTCCACGAAAACTTCGCAAGAAAAACCTTCGTTTGACGTTTCTTGGTCAAATTGGTGGGAAACGACTGCAGTAGAAAACGGCAAAACACAGATACATTACCCGTATTAACGTGCTATTTTAGTAACACACGATCCCAGGCCTTACGCAGGAAGCCACAACCATGACAGGGGGCGTAGAGTGCTTGATGTTGTTGAATACTATTCTAACATTTCTACTCATTTCTGAATCAACAACAGACGGTATGCTCTATCCACGGGAATCTGAGAGTCGGCAGATACAAGAGCTGGACGGAATGTGGAACTTCCGCGCTGATACATCGGCTACACGGAACGTCGGAATGATGAAGAAGTGGTTTGAAAACCCGCTTATTAAAGTATGATTCTAAATTATGTATTCTATAAGTACAGCTTCACACATGACTTGTCAAAAAGTGAGATGTGTCAGATCGAATGATTGTCATCTTTATTGCAGATTGAAATGCTAAAACTTGCGAACTGGTGAGGTGGTTTATGATTAGGTTGTGTAAATAAATTTCAATCCACCAGATGGCGCTCAAATCGATTTTTTTTTTTTATAATCTTACTGCTTTATTTCCAAATATGTGTGTCTTTGGTAGATAAATTATTTAATTTTGTAGTATTAAAATATTTACTTTATTATCACAGTGTAAACTGTATTGACACACTTAGCTTGCACTTGTGATAGGATAATTAACCCTTTGTGTATATTTGACATTCTACAAACACCACATTATAGCATGACTGCGTCTATGTATAGAGTAATAATTTATCCTATTCTCGTTACTCTGGTTTCTCTTCAGCCCACGCATAAATCTTTCGCCTTTTACTAAAGATTTCCGTGGAGAGGAACATTACAATGAGTCTATAGACTAATTTTTTGAGCCCTGACTTCGTGTCAGGGCAACAAATGCAAAAATTTCATTTATGTTGGTTGTTGTGGGTTGTCTAACTACTGGTAACGACCAAGGGCCTAATAATTTAGACAGGTATCAATGAGTATGGCAGTCTGCAATGGGAGATTTTATCCCCCATTTGGGAGGCTGATGCATGCACCTTGAGGAGCGAGCGTCTGTGTATATGTTCTGGCTTGGGGACAAACCACTCCATGGACGTACATTTTTACTAATGCGATCGGCGCATGCTGAACAGCCTTTGGTGCCCAGCCCCCAGCCGCCGTCAGTTAGCCTTTGACAGTCTAATTGAATAATCTACTTAGTCAATCCTCCTTGAGCTAGAGTCTCCTTTTCCATGCTCCTTCCATTATGGCTGAATCGCACGCATTTAATTAGATATGCTGTACACATGTAAATCCTAAACATCTGTATATTGTATGCATACACTAACTTGGAGACACTGTAAGTTTATCCCATCCGAGGTATTAAACTCCACTAGCCCATTTCTAGATGTTCATTCGATTCCTTGGATCATTTATAAAGAACCACCGTGGCTAAGTAGATAATTATTACGTATTAGAGGAAAGTTGTAGGTTTTAACAGAAATTCCAGATGCATAGCTACATGAAGGCAAACAGGTGGATGTCATCATCTAAGGTCTGCTTAGGGTACTCTGGTGTGAATATGAGTGTTTACTTCAAAAGGGAGAACAATGGCCTGTCTTGTAAACATAGCAGACAAAGCTGATTAACAATAGGGGTGATAGCGGATTTCTAAGACGGAAGTTCACCGCCCTGAAAACTTGTCCTGAATTAAGAGTTTTCCGGAAGCATGTAATTAAGCAAATGTATGCTAACCTCCGTCCCCATAGTATGACACGTACAACTACGCATGTGTAGTGCCATAATTTCAACTGGCGCGCTACCAAGCGTTTGGATCATTCCTAGCTTGAAAGTGCTCCCAAAAATTGGCCGAGTGCCAAGCTAGTTTTGCTTAAAAGGGAACTTCGACGAGAGCAGCACTTATTACACAAAAGGGAGGACATTTGACGCTCTCCATAGGGAACTACGAAAATGTTCCCCACATTTTTGGACTATCAAAATTTCAGCAAATATAAACCATGTCGGTTTTGCTTTATCTTTGGAACTCTAAATTCCCGGACACTTTAAATTTCAAATATATGAAGAACAATCAAGAAGCCGTTGACGTTCAGATGTAAAACAATGTATGGATGATGTGTCTGAAGTACGGACGAATAAACTCAATATTCATGATGAATCTGGAAACACGTGTTTGTCTAATTTAATGACAAACTAACAGACCCTTAGCTGTGAGGGAACTATACAATAACAAGACCACGATGCGCATAGCTTGGCGAGCGACAACACTGTGAAGTAACACTCCCGTCTTCTATATTCATTGCGCAATGCCCAAACTGCTGAAAGAAGGAAGACACAAGAAGAAGGAGAGAGGAACATTACACACTGACCTTGGATCGACAAATTAACGATGCATTCAAGGAGCCCACATTCGTAGTTACTTAGAGTTATTTTATCCAGTGGACACATTGTGTGGTCAGGCATTCCCCAGGTGATGTCACACATTCAAAATACTGTAATGTTGATACCTGCTGCCGTGGGTTTGTATGCAGTTTCCATGGGTGGGTGTAATGACAGGTTAACATAGAAGCAACGCAGCTAATGCATGTTGAAGGATACACACCCATGCAGTTAGAATTTCTAGCAATTTTTTTCCGTAAAACTTTGACAACATTAATTTGATCACTCTTCCGTATTTTAAAACTTCTCATCTCACCTCTGTAATGGGAATTACCACATATCAACCATCTTCTCTTGTAAGGAAGATAACAATTCGGACAACTTCCACTTGCTCGTTAATTTCCCATGTTGAAATCTCAAGTGTTGTCATCATTTGACATCAAACAGAAAATAATGATATGCTTCTAAAAATAAGCAAGTTTTCCATATGAATAAAATGGTATATAGTATTATTGTGTTGAATACAATTTTGTTTTATAATGGATTTAGATGTTGTTTTAATGTTTACAGACTGGCCCGGTTATTCCAATGCCTGTTCCATCGAGTTTCAATGACATTACGACTGACAGGAAACTACAGAACTTTGTTGGCTGGGCATGGTACGAGCGGGAATTCTATGCTGCCTCTGACTGGGAGAAGAAGCGAGTTGTACTCCGTATAGACAGTGCACATTACTACACAGTAGTGGTGAGTGGAACTTAGCGAATATACCACTATTGCATCCACACAACATTCAGATTCCACTGGTAACATAGCGTTATAATAATAATATGGATTTACGTTAATTTCAGTTCTGCATTGACAAATGAAATAAGGCAGACCTTAAGTTCCCCATATTATTGAAAATAAATAAAATAAAATGTTGGAAATGAAGACATTCCAACAGATATTCTGGGGTGAGTCAAAAAGGTTGACTATTTAATTATATTAGTTTGTACTTTGTATACTTCATACTTCTTATGTTCAGCTCAGAACTCTGTATCAGCCACCTGTATGTGGCTAGAGTTTTGTTGAGCTATAATAATAACAAACTTTATTTAGACACCATCAGATCTGGGATTAATGCTCCGTTCACAGGTGTTTACAAAATCGACAGGATGTCTAAGAAACAAAGTCACATGTAAGAGAAATACATCACCTAATAATAGACCAGTGTTCCACAAACTGTTTTTAGCTATGTGTCAGATTTTGTCGTTATCTATCTGCGGCCAAAGCTTTTTACTAAGGAAGAAAATACCTTTGTGGTGGTACTTTTTCTGTGTGTCTCACACTTGCCAGAATCACATCATAACAACAAATGTATCACATTCTCTAAAACCCATTCAAAACAACACCAGTTAATGTGAAAGATCCTGATGCATATTCTCCAACAACTGACTGGAGCCTGAAGAAGCAGAGAAATCGCAATTGTGACCAGATATTATGTTGGACAGGCCTATTTTACACCTGAGCCAAAAATAGCTGTGTCCCACAAATTTTGTGGTTTTTGTTATCGTTCATTGTCCCATTTGTTTCCTCGACAAATATTCCAAAACTAATAAAATACTATATGTATGGTTGCACCGGGTATTGATTTTGCACATAGCTCAATTTAAAACTTATTTTCTCAAAACATCACTTTTAAGTTTGTTTAATTTTTAGCAATGAATCACAAACTACTGAAGAAATTTCCACATGTGAGGTATCATTGTAAAGCCTCCAATCAGCGGACTACAAAATTGTAAACACTTTATTTCACAATGTTGCTACTTAGTTAATACCTGCTTTGCAGTGGCAGGTCAGAATTCACAGACAACTGACACGAGACTGTGTTCTTAATGTAAGTCATTGCTGAGAATCCAAAAAGTCTAAAACATTCTTAAGGAATCACTGATGAATGCTTATGTTACATGCAACCATACGATGTGTCCCTTTGACAGTGGGTGAATGGTCAACACGTAATGGACCATGAGGGTGGACATCTACCTTTTGAAGAGATTGTCAACCCATACGTGAAGTTCGGTCAAGCCAATCGGGTTACCATTGCCGTTAACAACACTCTTAGCCCTCATACCCTGCCGCCGGGAAATATTGAATACAAAACAGACAAAAACAAGTAGGTGTTCATTCGACTACATTTTAGTGACTACTTTAGAAGAATGTTTAACAATGTTTAACTTGTTAAATCTTGCTCCTTGCCCAGATGGCATTTGAGTAAGAAAGGCACTGTGATGCCAACCAGCCACCATTTTAATGTGAGTCTTACTCATGTCAGACATCCATCAGTTTTGGGGGCTTGCATATTTTCTGCTACTTATTCTACAATACAACAGCCTACAGACGACATGGTATTGAGTAGTGCTGACAGCGACCATATTTCCAACATGAAATTAATAAACGAATCTGCATTTTATGTTTTTTTTATTTTACATGCACATATTTGTTTACATTGTTATAAATTATGTTTTGAATCTATTACATTTATGATGTTATAGAAACCAAAACCTATCTTACTAATCGTTATCAACATATTATTGTAGGTATCCGCCTGGCTATTTTGTGCAGAACTTTGAGTTTGACTTCTTCAACTATGCTGGCATCCACAGACGTGTGCGTCTCTACACAACGCCAGAAGTTTACATCAATGACATCACCATAACATCCCGTTTCATAGGCAGCACTGGCAAGTACACAATTGTTTCTTGGATTGCCAAATGGTAAACATTCTGCTCTTTAGATCTCTCATGAATTAAAATTTTAATATTTAATTTGCATTTTACGGTTTGCGATCATTTAGCACCATTTCGATAATGTGATGATACTAATGACATGTCTAGGCCCCCTCAAATCACAATGATCACATTTTGAGTTTTACGTTGGTTTAATCACTGTGATTACGTTTCATTTATTTAATTTCCTTTGGTAAATTTTTCTTGTGCCCCTGAATTAAAATAATAATATTAAAATGTTCATATCAATCACGAATATCAAGTCCTATGTGTCCTTTAGACATACCATGAAGTGAAAAAAAATGTAAAGTCATATTTATACAATAAAATACGAATATAAATGTAAGTAATAAATAAATAAATACACCTGCCTCACAAAACCTCTGTGAATATAGAATTAAGCATCTACTTTAAAAATGGGAAAATAAGTATTTTCATGAATGGATTGTAAAATCTATAGTTATAAAGTATGCATTTTTGAAAAACTTTCAATGCCTTTACTCTATACAGGTTATGTTCAGTATGCTGTGAAATCTGGCGGCAAAGGAAGTGACCCAGACACGTTTGTTGAAATTCTGGATCGGGACGGAGAAACTGTAGCTAAAGGTGATGGGCTTTCTGGGACCCTGCACATACCCAACGTCACCCTGTGGTGGCCCTACTCCATGAGCAAAAACAATGCCGGGTATCTGTACACCCTGAAGGTAAGGTATTTTGCTATTTTGAACCTTAGGCAAGGATAGGATATTTGTGTATGAATGGTCTTCACACAGTAATGTCGGCGTGGCTGAATGCTTCCCAGAGGAGTCGAGATGGTGTCCGATTGAACAGGTATGCATAGGAGTAAAATGTGAAGTGCTATGAGCAGTCCTAAGCACTGAATGCCACGCTAAGCAAGAACTTACCGTTACTTGTACTTTACTACAATGAAATAGTTAAATGGCAACCACTATTGATATTAGTGAAATATTGTAGAATAAAAGCACTATTCAGTATGTATTGGTCCTGATACCTGATTGAAATGCCATCTTCCTTTTATTTCGCCCTGTGTAAATCTGGTTTGTTGATGATAACATTTGTAGTGTGAGAATAATTTAATAATACACCCATTGGTTGGTAAAACAACATAAAAATATGCAGACATTTTGATAATATCATCAAAAGAATATAACTTGATCTTTTTATTGGGTTATTTGTGAAAGTACAATTAGCACTAATGGTATTTAAAACTAAACCACTTTTCTCAGTTTGTTGCAAATTTTGACCGCATCTGGTCAAAATGTGATCTATGTATGCCACCATTTGTTTCTCCAAGGTTACATTGAAGTCAGACGACGGGTCTGATGTGTACAGACAGCCCTTTGGAGTGAGAACAGTCAATGTGACCGACTCTCAGATACTCATCAACAACAAGCCATTCTACTGCCATGGAGCAGCGAAACACGAGGATTCTGACGTAAGCTGACATTTAATATTCTATAATTAGATGCAACATATTACGTATGTGTCATATTACTAGTTTCACCCTGAAATGCTGCAGTTTGGGTTTTGGACATTAAAAAAAAATTACTTTGTAAAATGAGTTTTAGTTGCTGTATTTTTTCACATGGTCTTGTTATTTGTGTGACTTCAAGTGATTTCAAATTCTGACTTGTGTTCAGCATGAGCTGGAATGGCAAATCAAAACTGTGACTAATAAAAAGAAGACATTATTCCATTAAAACTATTAAAGTATATAGTTCTAAAGCACAGTAGGTTTCTTTAGAATTTATTATGTTGTTTGATTAGCCAACATTTATAGTACATATACACCTGACTGTGATACTGATTGAGTACTACCGGGTACTTAACTTAACTTATGTGTTTCTTGCAGTTTTCCCAAGTCTAATCAATAAACTTAATGTATTCAATTACCTATATGAAATTAATGGTGAGTCGTGAAGTAAATTACCTATTATGCCGTAAAATTACTTAAGAACATGTTGAATGACTTCAACACGAACTAGATGGCAAGTCAAAATGGTGACTCATAAAAGAATACATGTTATTCCTTTACAAAATTATATCTCACAAAAACTTGTTGTTTCTAAAACTAAGCTTAACCTCAGCAAGTGTACTTTTTCTGTTTCTGAGCCTATAATCTGGAATGAACTCACCGTCACATCACATCAATATAATCTGAAACTAGCCAGCTTTAACGAAACACTGATAGATATATATATAGATATCTATTCCAAATTGCATTTCCACCCTAAATCCTCAACATTCCCTGGCCTTGATGATGACTTTTGCACATTCCTGTCCATGCTTTTCTTAACAATTCTAATTTGTTGGCATTCTGACCCAGTGATTTAACTGCTTTAGAAGTTTCATTATTTTATTATTAAAAATACACCACTTACCCGTGGATACACTTGTTACCCAGATCCGAGGAAAAGGTCTAGACTTCCCCCTGATTGCGAGGGACTTTGCAATGTTGAAATGGCTAGGAGTCAACTGTTTCCGAACTTCCCACTACCCATACGCGGAAGAGATCATGGACCAAGCAGATGCACAAGGAATCGCTGTTATTGATGAGAGTCCAGGGGTGGGCATCAGATCGTAAGTATCTCTTGGAAGTGCCTGGCCAAGATTATGATTGACAGCAGTAATTAACAATGTAGCTTTCTGGATGTTGCAAACAAAGTGAGTACTTTTTAAGAAGGCGGAGTCGCTCCTGCTAAAGATCCTAGTGCACATGATGGTGGCACAGTAAACCTTTTTGGAAAGTGATATTCTGAGGAAATTGTTTCAGAACACCTCCTATAAAAAATATTGTTCACCATTTCCTCTGAATTTCCTTGGCTCAGTCACATCTCTCAATTTGATTGGTCAATAATAATGTCATTGATCTGTTTTCCAGTTTCATTGCACTGTTTAAATTCTTTTCTTTGACAGCATGATTTTGAATCACTTAGAGAATGTCAAGCCTTGTCATTTTGTAAACATAACTGGTGATTAACGTTGAGTTCTGAGTGACAGCCATTTTATTTCAGCAATGCGAATTTTGGCAACAAAAGTTTGGAGCATCACTTGGCAGTGATGAAGGAACTGATTGGACGTGATAAGAACCGACCATCGGTCATTCTGTGGTCAGTGGCCAATGAACCAGCCTCCAGCAAGCCCCTAGCTCAACACTACTTCAAGTATGTCCATGATCTGAACTGACATTCCCACAAGTTTTGGTGGTTGATGTTAATTTGCAAAGGAACATTTTTCCAATCAGAAATGTTGATGTTCTTCACTGTAAATTTTGGCGTGGTGTGCTAAAACTACTTTGGTATAATATCTAACTATAATCGCGCTATCATATGTATATATATATACATATATATAAATATATATATATACATATATATATATGTGTATGTATGTTAAGCTATTCTTCCTAGATGCCTTGCATTTTGGAAGCCAAACTCAGGTGGCGCTACGGACACAGAGATGCAGAAAACGGTTTCCCAAAGTATTATACCAGACATTATGCACTAATCACAACATTACGCATATTTTCAGGTGTCGTTCCTAGCTACATAAACCAACCACCAATCCATATTGAGGATGTCTTAAGTAACTTATAGCAATCATAGAAAACACATGCAGTGTTGAGAATTTTTTTTCAAATATATGTCATATTTATTAGACTTAAAGTACGAATACTTCGGGATATCACCTTTTGTGTCTGTATCTATGTAGTGCCATCTGGAGGATGGGTATTTTTGCTAGTAGTAGAGTGTCTGCAAACGCCCCAATCTCAAAACGTATCCTTGTTCCGATCGCGCCACGTATGCGGTTTCATTGTTCAACAGTCCAACCGAACGCGTGGCGGGATCGGGATAGGGATGTGTTTCAAGATCGAAGCTCTTGCAGACACTCTCAAATAATATTTTTGCTAGTAATAATAATAACACTATTGTAACACAATGTTATATTTGGACACAATTTTAGTAGAGGTGTTGGTATGAATTCATGCAGTTAATACTGTTGCTGAAACACACGAAAGTGATTCAGTATTCAGTATGTTTAACTTTTTCACAAAGAACCCATAAAAATGCAGCCCCCCGCAAAAAAGTGAGTACTTTATAATTCCTTGACTAAAGATCTCTTCATAAAATATATTTTGTAAACTCAGCAGAGCAAGTAGCTGTAGTATAAAGTTATGCAGATATACCACTGTTCTTCTGTGACTCCACAGTTGTTTCAGTAATCTCAAAAATTGGTACGTCTCTTCTTACTTACAGAACCGTCATTTCATATACAAAGTCTCTGGACCCCACTAGACCTGTCACATTTGTGTCATCTGCAGAATACAACAACGACTTGGCTGTAAGTAATGTCAAACTGTCAGAACTGAGCCTTGGCTGTGTCCTCTGTCGGTTGCACTTAGATCAACTCCATTGGTGATGTGATTAAATGTCAATGAAACTGTTATTCAAAAATTCTAAGTAACTGAGACAGTGCTGTTCTCCTCGTCTTTTTCCTGAATGTCCGGGGTGAGTTTAGCCTCGCTACTGGTCCACATTTTCTGTTTTCTTTTTTGCTTTCCCCATTAATGTTCTTGCACTGCTGTGTCCGTCAATCCACTTCCCCTATATTCCGCTCTCATTCTTCACTCCTCTCCAGATCCCTCCAAAACTCTCATTATGCAATCCTCCCATCTCAGTCTTAGTTGTCATCATCTTCTTATGCCTTCCAATTTCCGGGCATCTGTTTTCTTCTACAGTTTTTGACAAAAATGCATCATTAAACGTATGATGAATTGTTTTTATTCAAAAATTGTTTTTATTGCATAGAAAACACTTTGAAGAGATTCTATCTGCTAACATCGTGAAATCGTTTATCACTAGGTGTACATGAAACACGTCATTGCAGCCCACATGCTACTAAACTGGCATCAAGTGAAGCAAGCTAATAAAGCATACTAGTAAAACAAACTTGCTCGAAAACAGGCATAAATATTTAGTAAACGAGCACTTAACAAAACACCTAGTCAGATGTGCCATATTTTCTTGCCTTAAATCCATATTTTTTGCATGAAATTTTGCAAAATCCATATTACATTTTTTCATTGGATAACTAACTGGTTTCATATCCAATTGAGTAATGCCATCTACCAGCTTTTAAAATGTACCTCCTTGAAAGAAAATCTGTGTTCTGTCACAAATCTGCATAGCGTCAATTGTAATTCCTCTTTGATCACTATTGGTTTGACATATGACCATTGTACATTCATGTATATTGGCCTAGTCATTCAGAACACAATGTAAACATGTATGATATTTGAGTTGAAACATTCTTATTTAACAGACAATGGTCAAATTTTTTGAACAATACTAGTTCATTAACATTTATTTCGGTTGTAAAAATGTTGGAACACAATATTGTTTATGCTGTATCACTCATACAGTGAAACAAACAATATCACTTATACAATGGAACATCATTTTCCAATAAAAATTATAACACTGTTCCATATTTGTTCTATTAAGCATACAGTACACTTAACAAATATTTGAAACACGAAAGCATGTCAAATTGTGTGTTCCAATAAGCGTACAAGGGTGTATACCCATTTTCTGGGGCAAGCGATTTATACATCCACATGAGCAAAGGGACACCTGAAAGTCTGATAACTTAGGTGGACCTTTCAATAGTCGTCATTACTGAGCTTTGAAACTAGTCTGACATTGGTAGAACTTAAATTACATTGATGGATTCTGCAGTTAAGGTTGGCATTGGAGATTGCTGTCCAGTTTCAGACGTTGCTAAAAATGTCCGCTTAACAGAACGAATATGGTACATGACATGATGAGACCTTGTGCCTTTAGTGGTTGACATGAACTTGTGTTTAGGCTCAATACACAGACGTGCAATGCATTAACCGCTACTACGGCTGGTACCATGACACTGGTCACTTGGAGACGATCCCCTACCAGTTGACCTATGACCTTGAGCAGTGGTATAGAACCTTCAAGAAGCCACTGATCATTACCGAGTACGGCGCTGACACAGTCCCCGGCCTACACACGGTGGGTCATATAAAAACAGCAATAACTTTAAATGTTTGGCTGGTTTTGTGTTTATTTTAAGACCAGGACCGGTTCATTTTATAACTAATTTGCACTTCTCAGTTGCATTGATGATTACTATTTTTACACATTGTGTTACCCCATAGTACAAAGAAATTTATTGGAACACATAGGAGGCATTAAAATACATATAATTTATATGATTTAAGATATATGGTTGTGAATGATGAACACACACACACAAACACATAGAAAATACTTGGCCACAAGACTCCTACACAAAATTCATAATGCGTCTTCTGTCACCAAACAGAAATTGAATGGCGACCTACCACAGATCACTACCACCATGAAATAATGTTGTCTGCATCTGGCAGGTTATGTGATGTGCCACATTGAAATAAAAAAAAGTTTTATGAAAACCAAAGGCCCCTCAGTGAAGAGGTTGCCCAACAACATGACTCTGAGAAACATCCTTGAGAGAGGCTCGAGTCTCAGTGGGACTTATCTTACTATTGGAATGTCAGATGAAAAACACTGGAAATACCTCACTGTGTCACCACATTAATATTGTGATAAAAATTATCAAATTTTTACTTTTACTTTACTCTATCAAACTGTGTATCATTATCATACTGTTTCACAATGTGGAGGTTGAAGCTAAGACTGCTGTTATTTTTCAGATGCCAACATATGTATTCACAGAGGACTATCAGGTGGACTTCATGAGGCAGTACCACAGTGTCTTTGATGTCTTCCGAAAGAAATACCTCGCAGGCGAGATGGTGTGGAACTTCGCTGACTTCATGACGGTTCAAAGTCAGTATAGATTACTTACCCACCATACCTGTCCTCTTCGATCCTCACGGCCCATAAGGCTGCAGGGCATCTTCTTTGGTTTGTCCTGCCTCTGGCTACCCATTTGGCTTTTCAGTGTTTTCCACCCCATTTATCTTTCTCTTTAAATGGTTGTTTCTACAGGTTAACTTCGGGCGATCCATTTTCCGCTTCCCATCTGGCACCCATTTTAATGCCATCAGGCAGGGGCTTACGTACAGATTACAAAGGAAAACACGGAAAGTAAATCAAGGTAGCAGATTATTTCTGAGGTAAAGTAAATGATGATAGTTCAGAATAGAAGTGCTACTAATTGTTTAAATAAAAAATTTGGAAATTAATCAATTTAACAATGTTTATTTTTTTTAATGTGATCACTAAACCACTTCCTACATAATAATTCAACTTAAGAAATTTACCATCTTCAAAGAATGTCAATTTCTTAAGTTGGATGATATGTATAGACTCCAACAGGTCAAATTTTATTACAAATTGATCAACAAGCTTATACCACAATACTACAGTCGTATTCCATACACATACAACTTTGCAATTCACCAATATAACACTCGTGGTAAAAACAACTTATTTATTCCCAGAGTTAATCATCAATATGCAAAAAGTACATCAGACACAACATTATACAAACTGTTAACAATACTCCAAATATCATCCTTGATAAAATGTTTACACATAGCTTACATGTTTTTTTTCACTTATACAAAAAATTACTTTATCAAGAATTATGAATCATGTTGTCATATTTCTAACTGTTACATCTGTCATTCTTAAACAAAACATAACTTTGCATTTGTTTAAACTAAGTTATGTATACACATATATGCATGCATATATAAATTATAAAATCTTTATTGTTGCACATTAAAATGGCAATTGTGCAGTTTTTTAAATACAGAAATTTCCATAATGATACGGTCGACATCATCGTCGTCTAAAATATTGCATGTCTTAAGACCATTCCTGATGTCTAACATTTCCGATAATACGTTCACGTTCAATATTGTTACGTTGGACAAACCAGCCTACCACACCCGGCCAATATCTTACGTAGACACTTCATACATTGCATCACATTCACTTAAGATATAACGGTAGTTTGAGCTACAATTTGACTATGGATTTGCAATGGACAACTTAGCAACACTGCTTAGAATCGGTGAATAGTGGTTCATAGCTTTATGAATGGATTTGGAGAACCTTTGCTTTAAGATTACCAATAATGGCAAACTATCCGATAACAATGCTGTAACATCACCGTGTAAGTGGTGCTAGCCCCCACAACTTTCTAAGCGCTTTTCGCCATGCAGTGCAAATAGTGCCAACACTCTTACTCTGAAGATCCCACAGTGGGGCTCCATAATAAGAGAAGTAATATTGTTTAAATAAATTGCACTTTACATTCGTCTTAATATGACCGAAATCGGCCATGAACATATTATACCCTCTCCAGAATTTGGCAGTGGCATCGACGACTAGACTATCCTTATTAACAACAGATATATGATGACTCAAATGTATAGCATCTTGGGCACTGTCCAACTCGGTATCATTAAAAAACACAGTTCTGTAGTACCGTTAAAATTTACACAGTATTCGTCTGCATAGTTTTCGCATATATCGATTAAAACCTTGTGTCCAGAACTTGTGGGTGTTAGCAAAGTGAGATCATCTGCGTATCCGAAGCAACCTGTATAGTGGTTGCCCATGTGACATCCCACTCCACTCTTTTCTAACTATTCAAACAATCCATCCATGTATATGGAGAAAAGAATAGGAGAAAGGATTGCTCCCTGTTTGACTCCGTTACATGCGGTAAATTGGGATGACATACTAGAACTCCAGAAGTTTTTGTTTAGTATACATATACAACAGCAGTCTTAATACCAGAGGTGATACCTTACGTTTTAGAAGTACACTAAAAAGCTTACAATAATTGACCCTGTCGAATGCTTTGCTGGCATCTAACATGAGTGCATACACATTACTGCCATTTGCATTATAATAACTGATTGTCTCCATCATAACATATGTGCAGTGAGCAGTGGACATATTTGGTTTAAATCCAAATTGCAAATGCGATGTTGCAAGCACACTTTGTTCCTTAGATAGTATAACAACATCAAACAGTTTGACAACAAGGCTGCCAAGAGTAATAGCTCTAAAACTGTCAGATGTACATACTAATTGTCTCTTGTCTTTTGGTATAGGAACCATAGTTCCCACTAACTTTGAGTCGGGGCTAAAACCGTGTATCGACATACTGTTAAAAATTAATGCTAATAGAACAAAGAGTATTTATGCAAGCAACAACACAAAGTCCAATATAGTGATGAAAAAAGGCCAAATGAATGACGTTTATTTATTAACGTGATAAGAGAGAAATGTGGACTCGACATCCCAAGGCCAGGCCTGTGACTGAGCCCATACTAGTCTCCTGTACCTCAGGTTGACAGAGCCCACATTTCGGCACATAACACAAGCAGTATTGGTATACATGATATCATATATCAAACAATGTCATTACTGCTAAAATCACCATAGACCTACTGCACAATATAATACTAGCCAAGCACACCAGTCAACCACACCAAATCTAAAACCAACACTACCCGCTGACGCATTACACTATATTCTGTCATCCTCTCTCATAATATGTCTAACAGCCCTATGATACCGAGCTGTTGTTATACGCCTCATTTCTGCAATGTCACCCTGATGTGGCTTTTCCACTGCTCGCCACAGTGGGAAAGCATCATCAGGGTGACATTACATATAGTTGATCACATGATAGTCATATAATTGTCTTAATGGGAGCCTGACCGTTACAATGAATATTATATTGTAGTTTATGTGCTTATGATGGTCAAAATAAATACTGTCTGTCTGTCGGTCGGTCGGTCAGTCGTTAGGTCGGTCGGTCGGTCGGTCGGTCGGTCGGTCTGTCTGTCTGTCTGTCTGTCTGTCTGTCTGTCTGTCTGTCTGTCTGTCTGTATGTCTGTCTGTATGTATGTCTGTATGTCTGTCTGTCTGTCTATAGCTACCCTTTGGTGCTCTTACACATCGATTGTTGTCTCTATTACAGATGTGAAGCGTGTCGTGGGCAACAAGAAGGGGGTACTGACAAGGCAGAGACAACCAAAAGCAGCAGCCCATGTCTTGAGACAGAGATACTGGTCTCTCATCAATGAGACTCTCAGTCACATCAAGTCATCTGATCTCTAGCGGCCCACGTCTTGAGACAGAGATACTGGAAGCCTCTCATCAAAGAGACTCTCAGTCACAACAAGTCACTTGGTCTCTAGCAGCCCATGTCTTGAGACAGAGATACTGATCTCCCATCAATGAGACTCTCAGTCATAACAAGTCACCTGGGGCCGGTTTCATGAAGCGGCTAAGAACTTTCTTAACGCTAAGATTATTGTCTTGGTAAATGATGTGATTTTTAAAATATAAACGAACATAGGAGTTTACGCAAACACGTGACGCTAAGTAATTGCGTAACTTTAAGTACACTTCATGAAACCGGCCCCAGGTCTCTAGCAGCCCATGTCGTGAGACAGAGATACTGGTCTCTCGTCAATGAGACTCTCAGTCACAACCGAGAACCTGGCTTCCAGCAATGCAGGCTTCCAGTCTCAAATTATTACACACCAATTCGTGGGGAAATGCAAGAGTTTGTGTATGGTTTGTGTGTTATGGCATGTGAGTGGGTAAATCTTTAGTAATTAATCATTTATGTGCGAGATTGTGTCCAGAGTTTCACAATTGGGGTGCTAAGCTTAGAGGGATGATCTCAGTAATGCTATTTTATACAAGGTTGTGGCTTGTTTGATGATGTTAACATTCATGGGTTTGTCATCCAATGGCGAGTATTGGTCTCATGATAGACACCCACCTATGGAGCAACAAACCAAATATGTTAATTATCATCATTACAGTATTTTGATCTCTTAAAACTTGTTTCCACAGTGTTGACCTGTGGAACAGAATGGTTTGCCACTCATTTCTCTAAGGTAAGAGAAAGGCCCTCAAGAAAAGTAGAGCATATCAAAAATGTTAGTAAACTCTAAATAAATACTGTTGTGTTTGGTACGTCAGAGGCCAATGGTTGAAGGAAGCAAATGAACAGAAAAAGGCGAGTGAATCTTGGTGCCTCAGTGGAGGTGCTTGTAGAATGATCCAAAGTTAGTGTATTAATATGTTAATGTTGCATGAATGCATGGTGACTAATACACTAATTTTGACCAATGAATTACTAGAAAACATGGACGCATACAGTTACATTATTGATTACACAGTTATTCTTGCCCACTGAATGCCTTACACAAGCTGTAACAATGCCTCCAGTTGGGTGCCTGGAATATTCCATGTACAGCTATAAATGTTATATTTTTATGCGATAGTTTTACAATATTTAACACTGTTTTTATACACCAAATTCTTGGTCCTATTTGGCAAGTTTTCCTGCTGCTAGCGTCTGTTCCGATATCATAGGCGTGGAACATAGTGACTATTGGGGGGAAGGGGCTGAGGCTCACCAAAATCCTTCAACTGCACCCCCTTAGGCTTAAGGCTCACCAGTAACCTCCAACGGCACCCCCCGCTATTCCGAAATATAGAGGGGATAAAGTGAAATCTCCAGCCCTCTAAAAAAATACTGGTGGGGGCTCATTCCTCCAAGTCCCACCCACCCTCCGGTTCCGATGCCTATACATATAGTCAATACATTGTAGTACACTATTGTTGCTTAGTATTCTATCAAAATATGCATATTGTCATACATGTATTTTATTCAACGTTTGAGAGTGCAATATATATGGCAGTACTAATAAATACAGTACACATTTACGTTTGTTGACTCTTAAGATGGATGATATTTTCAAAACCCGATAAGGTACAAATATGATTAAACTGTCATTTTATTAGTTTCCATACACTGGCGATTTGATGCTACCATTACGTTTTTGAAAAATGTAAAGAAAGCATGATGGCGGCTGTATTGAAATAACCGAGATTGTTGTTACAAAAACATAAATGTCATCGTATTCTGATATTTTCGCTACCAGATATGATATCGTTTAATAAATGTTTATTTACAGACAACTTGTACGCGACGATTATTTGGCGCGGATGTGGCATTGTTGGGTGAATATATATGCTATATAGCTTATTACTTCATATTTGTGTGTTCTTCGATGCCTGGTAGATTAGCTGTGGAAACAAAGCGAGAGGGAGGGAGGGGCGAACCGCACAATGCCAACATCACAAATTTCGCCTTGATTAACGAGTCGCCATTGTTTAAATTATTCTCTTGAAGATGTCTGAAATGCCGAAACTACGCTGACGTTTCATTACGACATCGCCTTGGATCTTGCCATCCCAAGCAGCGAAAGGTAACGATTGCATGGTGTGTGTTTCTTTACTGTGTGTTATCAAAAATAGATAAGCCAGCAAACAGATGAACAACTGTCAAACACGTTCCAAAAACGCTATTTTTGAACGATTGCTCGTGCCATTACTGGCATTAGGCATTACTGTTCGTTGGATCCCAACAATTTTGATATCGTTTGAAAGTTTAAGCTTTCTGCTATTAAAACATTTAAATGGTTCCCTGATAATCATTCCTAAAATTAACTACAAACGGACCTACAACCGTTCCCGTTCCGGTGTCTTAGACACTGCGAACGACACAGTTATATATCACCAATCTACCGATTGAGGCACTACTATCTTGTTTCATGTTATAAGCTCCACCCACTTTCAAATTGCTGCTAAAATTACATACGCGAAATAGGCGTGACGTCATAATCACGTATATCAACCAACCAACGCAACGAATTTTGACCTGTTGGTTGGCGTACGTTATTGTGACGTCACGCCGCCGTAAATATATATATATCGGTTTCGCTGCGATCAAAGCACATCAGTTTCGCCGCGGTTTAAAAGTGGGTGGAGCTTATAACATGAAATCAAGAAATGGTGAAGTGCGCATGTCTGAACCTATATGCAAATTATGAAAATAGCGCCGCAAACGGAAGATTAGTACTGAGTACCCGCCGCCAACATCGTTCGGAACCGTACAGAACATCGAAAACGGCATGATTGTAGGTCCGTTTTAGGTGTTCTTTGAACGGTTACCTGGAAATTTTGATGACGCTAGAATAACAAAAAGTGCATCCTTTCAAATGATACAAACAAGATCGTCGGGATAGGACGAGCCGTGAGGGTGCTAGCGACTGTAGAATTACATGTTTTGGACGTGCTCCGAGTTGTTCATTTTTCGCTCGCTTATCTATTTTTGATGTTATACATGTTTGATGTTGGAATTTCGTGTGTGTGTGTGTGTGTGCGTGTGCGTGTGCGTGTGCGTGTGCGTGTCTGTGTGTCTGTGTGCGTGTGTGTATGCGCGCACGCGTAGGAGATGCTGTGGGTGCGAACAAACCTCCTCGCTGATGCAAGTGTCACGACTGGGAGATGTAGACGACCTCGGAGGGAAATGAATAAATCAATACTGCAGAGTATGTGTGCATGCGTGCGCGTGTGATGGGCTGTGGTGTGTGTGCGTGCGCTTGCGCATGTGGTTTGTGTGTGGTGTGTGTGTGCGTGCGTGCGTGTACGTGTGCGAGTACCTGTGTCTGTCAAAGAGAACAACGAGTAATAGCACAATATGACTCCCCTTTTTTTCATATATTCGTGTACATAACCAAACATAACGCAATACATTATAGTATTTTTTACAACTATATATTTTGTTCTAGCTCAAAGAGCATGGATCTACTAATCACTTGACATGCATGCACTATTGTGTGTCATGCTTTCTACAAGAAAGCTGTTTCTCGTAACGCGTATAAATGAGACAAATTTAAGGTAGGGAAAGTGGGTATGGAGCATTTTGGTGATATCCAATTACGTTGTGTTTTGTGGAATACAACGTAATTGGATATCATACACAAATGATTTACATGCAATGCGACATCATCTGCTGACTGAAATATAGGGGCCAGGTCAAATTACCACGGAGGGGGTGCTCAAGATGCTATTATAGTATTTAGAGCGGGGGATAAGATACTATGGGAGGCGAATTACTATCTTACCCCAGCCCGCTAATTCCATGGAGACAACTCACAAACGTATCATACATCTCACAAGAACCGCTCCACGACTTAGCCAACGAACCCTGTTGTATGACAGAACATGACAATGACGTCCGCGGGCCAAATTTACATCTCTCGTGTTCTAATGTTAAGCTCTGTTATTAGAGTATTATGGTTTGCAAACATACACAAAGACCTACATGACCAAGGCCTGCAGCAGCTGTCTTATTTTGGTTTTCATGGTGATGTTGTTGTCTCGATCTCCGTTGTGGTTGCAGTCTTGCAAGCGACTTGGAGGTTTGTGCAACTCAACAGGATTGTTGGTTTTTATATCCGATAGTGTTGCACCTCAATATCTGAAAGAGGCGGCGGTTCTTTGCCGTTGTATGATATGCGTGTGTATACATAATTTATAGGCATGAGTTTGGTTGTTCGATCTGCATAACTTTCCATCCCATATTCTGCGGAAGTGGTGTCAAGATGGAGTATTTGGCTGGCCAGTTTTGGCCAGCAGGTTTGTGGTGGTTCTTCTTCCAGTATTGATCGTGTCTGTGTGACCGTCGAGTGCATCGATCATGATGTGTTGGAGGATGATGTCAAAGCGTGTTGTGGGGAGAGGACAACCAAGTCGGACTTAAACCCTACTGTGGAACCTCGCCTTGTCACAGTTGAGAAGAACCGCACTAAAAGTACTACTGGGCTGTTTTAAAAACCGTTACAAATTACAACTACAGCGCGTAGATGTCGCTGGAAAAAAACAGGAATATTTTTTGAATGAAGATGGAATTACGCGTCGATCAGTTGCAAACGTGTAGCTCCGTGGTGCAGTGGATAGAGCTTCCGAATTTGAGAGAACCCAGTTTCGAATCCTGTGAGGCAATGTCGAACCTTGTGCAAGTCCGTTCACTATACGGAGCGCGATAGAGAGAGAGCGAGAGAGAGAGAGAGAGAGAGAGAGAGAGAGAGAGAGAGAGAGAGAGAGAGAGAGAGAGAGAGAGAGAGACCGTGAATGAGTGCGAGATCTGGAGCAAAGGGTGCAAGACGTAGGGTGACAGCAATCGCCAAGTGATTTCAATCAATATCCCTATGCTCAACAAGTAAAGTGTTCATTTCAAGTGTCCGACACATTAGTATTGCATGCATGCGGGTGAAGGTCAATTGTATTTACAAAGATGTTGTCTGTGCTGGACTTTCGTACATACGTGTTGTTTCTTGGAAGAATTAAGTAATTTCATTAATATGCAATTATAACTAATGTAAACAATTGTGCAAATACATGTTTGCATATCAATTGTTATGACTGTCTTAAAATAAATGATTATTACATTATAGCCCTAGATACAAGAACATTGACACAATGTCACATGTCGTTTTTCAGTTATTGAATGATTGGTTATAACTATATTATATATATATATGTATATATATATATATACAGTGTATATTATATATAGTCATATCATTTATGATTTAAGTTAAGTATAAGGATTCGAAACTGGGTTCTCTCAAATTCGGAAGCTCTATCCACTGCACCACGGAGCTACGCGTTTGCAACTGATCGACGCGTAATTCCATCTTCATTCAGAAAATATTCCTGTTTTTTTCCAGCGACATCTACGCGCTGTAGTTGTAATTTGTAACGGTTTTTAAAACAGCCCAGTAGTACTTTTAGTGCGGTTCTTCTCAACTGTGACAAGGCGAGGTTCCACAGTAGGGTTTAAGTCCGACTTGGTTGTCCTCTCCCCACAACACGCTTTGACATCATCCTCCAACACATCACGATCGATGCACTCGACGGTCACACAGACACGATCAATACTGGAAGAAGAACCACCACAAACCTGCTGGCCAAAACTGGCCAGCCAAATACTCCATCTTGACACCACTTCCGCAGAATATGGGATGGAAAGTTATGCAGATCGAACAACCAAACTCATGCCTATAAATTATGTATACACACGCATATCATACAACGGCAAAGAACCGCCGCCTCTTTCAGATATTGAGGTGCAACACTATCGGATATAAAAACCAACAATCCTGTTGAGTTGCACAAACCTCCAAGTCGCTTGCAAGACTGCAACCACAACGGAGATCGAGACAACAACATCACCATGAAAACCAAAATAAGACAGCTGCTGCAGGCCTTGGGCATGTAGGTCTTTGTGTATGTTTGCAAACCATAATACTCTAATAACAGAGCTTAACATAAGAACACGAGAGATGTAAATTTGGCCCGCGGACGTCATTGTCATGTTCTGTCATACAACAGGGTTCGTTGGCTAAGTCGTGGAGCGGTTCTTGTGAGATGTATGATACGTTTGTGAGTTGTCTCCATGGAATTAGCGGGCTGGGGTAAGATAGTAATTCGCCTCCCATAGTATCTTATCCCCCGCTCTAAATACTATAATAGCATCTTGAGCACCCCCTCCGTGGTAATTTGACCTGGCCCCTATATTTCAGTCAGCAGATGATGTCGCATTGCATGTAAATCATTTGTGTATGATATCCAATTACGTTGTATTCCACAAAACACAACGTAATTGGATATCACCAAAATGCTCCATACCCACTTTCCCTACCTTAAATTTGTCTCATTTATACGCGTTACGAGAAACAGCTTTCTTGTAGAAAGCATGACACACAATAGTGCATGCATGTCAAGTGATTAGTAGATCCATGCTCTTTGAGCTAGAACAAAATATATAGTTGTAAAAAATACTATAATGTATTGCGTTATGTTTGGTTATGTACACGAATATATGAAAAAAGGGGAGTCATATTGTGCTATTACTCGTTGTTCTCTTTGACAGACACAGGTACTCGCACACGTACACGCACGCACGCACGCACACACACACCACACACAAACCACATGCGCAAGCGCACGCACACACACCACAGCCCATCACACGCGCACGCATGCACACATACTCTGCAGTATTGATTTATTCATTTCCCTCCGAGGTCGACTACATCTCCCAGTCGTGACACTTGCTTCAGCGAGGAGGTTTGTTCGCACCCACAGCATCTCCTACGCGTGCGCGCATACACACACGCACACAGACACACAGACACGCACACGCACACGCACACGCACACGCACACGCACACGCACACACACACACACACACACGAAATTCCAACATCAAACATGTATAACATCAAAAATAGATAAGCGAGCGAAAAATGAACAACTCGGAGCACGTCCAAAACATGTAATTCTACAGTCGCTAGCACCCTCACGGCTCGTCCTATCCCGACGATCTTGTTGGTACCATTTGAAAGGATGCACTTTTTGTTATTCCAGCGTCATCAAAATTTCCAGGTAACCGTTCAAAGAACACCTAAAACGGACCTACAATCATGCCGTTTTCGATGTTCTGTACGGTTCCGAACGATGTTGGCGGCGGGTACTCAGTACTAATCTTCCGTTTGCGGCGCTATTTTCATAATTTGCATATAGGTTCAGACATGCGCACTTCACCATTTCTTGATTTCATGTTATAAGCTCCACCCACTTTTAAACCGCGGCGAAACTGATGTGCTTTGATCGCAGCGAAACCGATATATATATATATTTACGTCGGCGTGACGTCACAATAACGTACGCCAACCAACAGGTCAAAATTCGGTGCGTTGGTTGGTTGGTTGATATACGTGATTATGACGTCACGCCTATTTCGCGTATGTCATTTTAGCAGCAATTTGAAAGTGGGTGGAGCTTATAACATGAAACAAGATAGTAGTGCCTCAATCGGTAGATTGGTGATATATAACTGTGTCGTTCGCAGTGTCTAAGACACCGGAACGGGCACGGTTGTAGGTCCGTTTGTAGTTAATTTTAGGAATGATTATCAGGGCACCATTTAAATGTTTTAATAGCAGAAAGCTTAAACTTTCAAACGATATCAAAATTGTTGGGATCCAACGAACAGTAATGCCTAATGCCAGTAATGGCACGAGCAATCGTTCAAAAATAGCGTTTTTGGAACGTGTTTGACAGTTGTTCATCTGTTTGCTGGCTTATCTAATTTTGATAACACACAGTAAAGAAACACACACCATGCAATCGTTACCTTTCGCTGCTTGGGATGGCAAGATCCAAGGCGATGTCGTAATGAAACGTCAGCGTAGTTTCGGCATTTCAGACATCTTCAAGAGAATAATTTAAACAATGGCGACTCGTTAATCAAGGCGAAATTTGTGATGTTGGCATTGTGCGGTTCGCCCCTCCCTCCCTCTCGCTTTGTTTCCACAGCTAATCTACCAGGCATCGAAGAACACACAAATATGAAGTAATAAGCTATATAGCATATATATTCACCCAACAATGCCACATCCGCGCCAAATAATCGTCGCGTACAAGTTGTCTGTAAATAAACATTTATTAAACGATATCATATCTGGTAGCGAAAATATCAGAATACGATGACATTTATGTTTTTGTAACAACAATCTCGGTTATTTCAATACAGCCGCCATCATGCTTTCTTTACATTTTTCAAAAACGTAATGGTAGCATCAAATCGCCAGTGTATGGAAACTAATAAAATGACAGTTTAATCATATTTGTACCTTATCGGGTTTTGAAAATATCATCCATCTTAAGAGTCAACAAACGTAAATGTGTACTGTATTTATTAGTACTGCCATATATATTGCACTCTCAAACGTTGAATAAAATACATGTATGACAATATGCATATTTTGATAGAATACTAAGCAACAATAGTGTACTACAATGTATTGACTATATGTATAGGCATCGGAACCGGAGGGTGGGTGGGACTTGGAGGAATGAGCCCCCACCAGTATTTTTTTAGAGGGCTGGAGATTTCACTTTATCCCCTCTATATTTCGGAATAGCGGGGGGTGCCGTTGGAGGTTACTGGTGAGCCTTATGCCTAAGGGGGTGCAGTTGAAGGATTTTGGTGAGCCTCAGCCCCTTCCCCCCAATAGTCACTATGTTCCACGCCTATGATATCGGAACAGACGCTAGCAGCAGGAAAACTTGCCAAATAGGACCAAGAATTTGGTGTATAAAAACAGTGTTAAATATTGTGAAACTATCGCATAAAAATATAACATTTATAGCTGTACATGGAATATTTCAGGCACCCAACTGGAGGCATTGTTACAGCTTGTGTAAGGCATTCAGTGGGCAAGAATAACTGTGTAATCAATAATGTAACTGTATGCGTCCATGTTTTCTGGTAATTCATTGGTCAAAATTGGTGTATTAGTCACCATGCATTCATGCAACATTAACATATTAATACACTAACTTTGGATCATTCTACAAGCACCTCCACTGAGGCACCAAGATTCACTCGCCTTTTTCTGTTCATTTGCTTCCTTCAACCATTGGCCTCTGACGTACTAATCACAACAGTATTTATTTAGAGTTTACTAACATTTTTTATATGCTCTACTTTTCTCGAGGGCCTTTCTCTTACCTTAGAGAAATGAGTGGCAAACCATTCTGTTCCACAGGTCAACACTGTGGAAACAAGTTTCAAGAGATCAAAATACTGTAATGATGATAATTAACATATTTGGTTTGTTGCTCCATAGGTGGGTGTCTATCATGAGACCAATACTCGCCATTGGATGACAAACCCATGAATGTTAACATCATCAAACAAGCCACAACCTTGTATAAAATAGCATTACTGAGATCATCCCTCTAAGCTTACCACCCCAATTGTGAAACTCTGGACACAATCTCGCACATAAATGATTAATTACTAAAGATTTACCCACTCACATGCCATAACACACAAACCATACACAAACTCTTGCATTTCCCCACGAATTGGTGTGTAATAATTTGAGACTGGAAGCCTGCATTGCTGGAAGCCAGGTTCTCGGTTGTGACTGAGAGTCTCATTGACGAGAGACCAGTATCTCTGTCTCACGACATGGGCTGCTAGAGACCTGGGGCCGGTTTCATGAAGTGTACTTAAAGTTACGCAATTACTTAGCGTCACGTGTTTGCGTAAACTCCTATGTTCGTTTATATTTTAAAAATCACATCATTTACCAAGACAATAATCTTAGCGTTAAGAAAGTTCTTAGCCGCTTCATGAAACCGGCCCCAGTTCACTCGGCTGTGTGAATGAGTACCTGGCCGTAGAGGGTGGTGGATATTTGTGTACGAATAGTCTTCGCGCATTAATTGTAATGTGGCTGGATGCTTCCCAGAAACGGTCGATATGCTGGTTCGATTGAACAGGTCTGCCAAGGAGTAAAGTGTAAAGCACTTTGAGCAGTCCTGAGGACTGGATACTGCGCTATATAAGAACTTACCTTTAACGGACAACTGTTTATATATTGGTTCAGTTCGGTGACAGCGTTATGCCAGAATATCTCCTGATTCTTGTTCTATTTAATGATGCAGTTTCTTTTGACAATGTCAGGACTTATGTACTGTTGACTGTTTCTGAGAGGATGTGTCCCAAATATCCAATATTAATTCAGCTTAGTGTGAATTTCATATCTTATACATATATCGTGTTCTTGTATATCTGAATCTTGGTAATTAATTGCTGTGTTCTATTTATTGTTGCCGCTGCTGATGTCGTTACACAAGCTTTTTTGCAATGATGATAACATTTTCAGTAAACAACGTTTTTTCTGGAATGTTTTATTTCGTACCATTCATAAAACAACATGTTAACACACATAATAAGAATGTACTATTATTCTTTAAAACAAACAATCTATAAACTGAAAACTACAAAATGTTAAAGGATTTACATTTATCACAGACATGCTGAAAACAAAACAATACGACAGTGATAATGTACAATTACAACCCAGCACCCGTAAGGCTTATGTGAATTTATGTTAACTTTTCAATATATTTATTTATCACAACCTTTCTTTTAATCAAGATACTAATGCATTAATGTCAATTATGTTAGATATGATATATTCAAACATTTATAGATATGTATTTCGTAGAATCTAAACTGATAAGACATTCTCTTAACACAAACTATATACCCCTACTTAACTTAAATCATAAATGATATGACTATATATAATATACACTGTATATATATATATATATATACATATATATATATATAATATAGTTATAACCAATCATTCAATAACTGAAAAACGACATGTGACATTGTGTCAATGTTCTTGTATCTAGGGCTATAATGTAATAATCATTTATTTTAAGACAGTCATAACAATTGATATGCAAACATGTATTTGCACAATTGTTTACATTAGTTATAATTGCATATTAATGAAATTACTTAATTCTTCCAAGAAACAACACGTATGTACGAAAGTCCAGCACAGACAACATCTTTGTAAATACAATTGACCTTCACCCGCATGCATGCAATACTAATGTGCCGGACACTTGAAATGAACACTTTACTTGTTGAGCATAGGGATATTGATTGAGATCACTTGGCGATTGCTGTTACCCTACGTCTTGCACCCTTTGCTCCAGATCTCGCACTCATTCACGCTCTCTCTCTCTCTCTCTCTCTCTCTCTCTCTCTCTCTCTCTCTCTCTCTCTCTCTCTCTCTCTCTCTCTCTCTCTCTCTCTCTCTCTCTCTCTCTCTCTCTCTCTCTCTCTCTCTCTCTCTCTCTCTCTCTCTCTCTCTCTCTGTCTCTCTCTCTCTGTCTCTCTCTGTCTCTCTCTGTCTCTCTCTGTTTCTCTCTGTCTCTCTCTGTATCTCTCTCTCTCTCTCTCTCTCTCTCTCTCTCTCTCTCTCTCTCTCTCTCTCTCTCTCTCTCTCTCTCTCTCTCTCTCTCTCTCTCTCTCTCTCTCTCTCAACAGTTTTTCCTATCCGCAGATTAGGACAAATGTGACAACACGCTACCGATCGATGAAAGCGAATATCATTTCGGTGGTGACGCGTTATTGCTGGGATGCACTCACCGACTCTTCAGTTTTTGTCTTACTAGAATGTTGGCCGCTCGCCTAAACACACTGCTCTCGTTGTGGAAGAATGTCGCATTGTTGTTTACAAGCACAACATCCTTGAATATCGAAACTCTACAGAATAACATGTCTTGTAAATCGATTACACTTGGCCGTTCTTCTTAAAACCAAAGCATTAAGCAGTGTCTGTCGTTTTAGGTTTCCTGTTTCTGTGGAAACAGCAAAATAGAACACTACTTGGAATTATTGGCAATATGCTGATTTCTGATGATTTAGCAAATTTACCTAGATAGCTTTGGTCAATTTCTCCCTAGATCATTTTAATAATAATACAATTTTAATTGATAAAGAGTTAGATCCACAAATGTTCACAGCGCTCTACACAACACTAATACACACAAAGGACAGATAAAACAAATTTAATTATTATAATAAATAATATATATAATACAGGTGTACAAACATCAGTAGATTAAAGCTAGTTAGCTTATTATAATGTTAACACCATCAAACAGCTAAAGCATGTTAATTTATCAATAAAAATGTAAACATCAAGTAGTTGATTATCCAATGAGGCGAAGTGTACAATTTATATATCTATATGTATGTATATATATATATATAAATTCTTATTTTAAATATTTGATGTGTGTGTATTTACCTATGTCCCAGCAATGGGTAAATAGCACCCCCATTTAAATTCAAAACACTACCTTTACATTTTTTTCCCGAATTTTCAATTTCTTTGTGTTACGGGCCATCCTTAAAATGCGTTTCTGTTGGGGGGATATCCGGGCAGGCGTAAACTATACAAAGAGAATGCACGAGTGCGAGTAGTATTATTCTATGTTTTTATTTCTTTATCATCAGTGGCGGGAACGTCGGGGCGGACGTCCACAGGATGTGCATATTTTACATATTGTGGAGCGTGAGAAAAGTTAATAGCTGCGGAGATGGATTCGAGGCACATATATCCTAACCAAACCCGCGAATGGATTTTAAATAAATTGTGGAAATATTGGCGGCATAGTAGGCTATGTTCGAACCCCCAGTCAGAAGGCAATGGTTGTGTGTGTGCGTACGTGTGTGTGTGTTTGCATGTGTTTGCGTGGGCGCGCGCGTGCGTGAGTGCGTGCGCGTGTGTCTATCATACATGTCAACTCTCCGTCATTCGTACGGAGACTCCGTCATTTCGACATCGCTGAAAACCTCCGTCACGGAGACGAAAATCTATTTGACGGTCACCGCGAAAGAAAAATTACGTAAAATTTTTTTAATTTTAAATATAAAAAACGGAACGTAATTTTTGTTCCTTTTGTACATTTTGTTTCTCTCGCGAACGCGTGAACTACATCCTGGTCTCGCGGCAAAGTGCGCGCTCATTCGAGATCTGATTTCCGCACGATCAAGAAGCGTAACTCCTTGTCACTACCCCAAATCGGCGTTAATCGGTGAGCTTGCGCCTACCATAAAATATATTGACGGTAGTGTTTTGAAATTGAGTAGTGTCTTGAGCGTACGTGGGAGTAGTGTTTTGGACTTAACAGTAGTAACTTGAGGGTACGCTCCCTTCGCATTTCTGCAAAACCACACAATATCACTATCATTCAGGTCTACGCGCCAACCGCAGACCATATCGACGAGGAACTCGAACAGTTCTACGAACTGCTAGAACACATCAGCGAAAACACCAAGGAATGACATCCTCATAATCCAAGGAGATTAGAATGCCAAGGTTGGCCTAGGTCCATGCCAACGTTGGGCAGGAACATTATAATAATAATAATATATTTTATTTGGTATAGCGCCACATCCAGTATTGTTCGTGGCGCTTCACAACATATTAAAATACATAAAATGGTAGAATTGCAATAAATATGTATATTAATTTGAAATAAATATTAGTAGTAAAAAATAAAATAATTATTGAACAATGTAGAATTTCTAAATAAAGAAGTAAATAAATATATATATTAATAGTTATTCATCAAAATTACATAATATTAATAACAATCAATCCAGCACAATAATTATATAAAATAATACTAATAAATAAATATATCTGTATGATTAATAATAATAAATAATTTAGTAAAACATTTAATATAAAATAGTTTACGTGAGGAATCATGAATAATCATTATACGAATACGATAACTAATTAATATTAAAATTGGTTTTAGTAGAGGACAGTGTTCATCTAGAATGTCACTAACATGATATACAAAAGAAATGTGTCTTCAGACGACATTTGAAGCTGGCGAGAGTGTCACAGGTTTTAACAACACTTGGTAAAGTGTTCCATAGGGACGCAGCAGGTACAGCGAACGAGCCGTCTCCAGCCTTGATACGAGTGCGCTTCACTTCCAACTTGTTACTGCTGGCAGAGCGCAGTGCTCTTGCCGGTTGATATGATTGCACGATCGAGTTCACACAGGTACACGGGCGCGTCATTCATGACTTTGTACGTGAATACCAGTATCTTGAAATCCACTGTGCGCGCAACTGGCAGCCAACGAAGTTCGCGTAACAGGGGCGTGACGCTGTCACTATGTGGAGGACGCAGGATCAATC